>LPNX010657934.1:0-103378 GCA_001517045.1 Pseudotsuga menziesii | reverse complement strand
ATATATATATAATCAATTCTCTTTATTCTACCATCTTATATTTAATTATACTTATTTATAACTATTTATTTAATTGTACATAGTTTAGGAGGTCTTTGCAAATGGTTTTAAGACCATGTGCAAGACCTCCTAAACAACCCATGATTTTAGGAGGGCCTTGCACATGGTTCCAAAACCATGTATGGGGGAGATGTTGTAATGTTCTTTCCTAACAAAATAAAAAATAATATAAAATTTTATGTGTGTCATAAATAGTATTAAATATTAATAATAAAAATATTATATATCGACCTTAAATAAAAATATGTGTATTTTGGTCTAAATCACACAAAAAATGATAGTTAAGTGTAATACTTTTAAGAAGAGGTTTACACCTCCAAAAATTTGATCCCTCTCGGTGCTTAATAGAGCCAAGGATTTGGAACTATGCTGGTGTTATTTCCAATCGTTAGGAACCCTAAGGAAATTGAAAAAGATCATTGGGTGAGATGATTATGATTGAGATTGGCTTTGCCCGCAATTATTGCATAATGTCTATAAAAAACTCGCTATGTAGCTTAGTCTTATTGACTTAACAAATCTATTCTAGACTAAATGGTGTATTTAATATCTTTGAGTTAGGTGAGTGACTATGAACATCGATGATCATGATGGTCATGGATCATTTTAACACTACAATTACTTTAATATTAATACAACATCTATCCTATGCATAAGCATTAATTTACCACCACACAGATTATTATTATTTGAATGTATCCAAACATAAATTATATAAAAAAAATAAATATGCATAAGCATTAATTTACCACCACACAGATTATTATTATTTGATTGTATCCAAACATAAATTATATAAAGAAAATAAATATATGAGAAGTCCCCTTGCCAACAGACACCATAGAGGTATACCCGATTTCCCTGCACGAAAGACACTTACCGCTATGGAACATTAGTTTCTACAAAATCCATGTATATCCAGAATGTATTAGGATACCCTAAGCTACTTATTTTATTTTCGCTGGAAGCGTAGTAGTTTCCTAAGTTTACCAAAACAATTATTGAATTATTAACTTATAAAATATTTGATGTCTCACACATACTATTACTTCTGGTTGTTTCATTCTTTTTGACATACACATTGGTTATTATAAATATGGACACAACCATCTCATCTAGATTAGCATAGTTCCTTAAGAGAACAAAAATAATATGTATAGTCATGGTAAAGTAAGCATCGGAAAACTTAGTCATGCTAAAAAAATAGCCCATGATAAGGCGTCATAATCCAAAACCGTCACATGGACCTATAAACAGTCCACTGTTTTAAATGAATTATTGGTCCCTTGCATGATTCAACACTTGGAACTAGCTATCAAATATAAAACAAACCCAAACCAATGGGAACTACCATAACCTTTAATAATAGGGTTTAATTTTTCCTTAACTTTATCCAACATTTCATCATTGAAGTTCTTATGGCCACTTTCTGATTTTGTTGCTTCATTGACTTCATAATGTTTTTTTCGCAAATAATAAAAAAATAAGAAAAACAAAACATAAAAGTTTAAAAACTTTATATATGTAAAGTATTTATGCATGCATGTCCTAAAATCGATCGAACCAATGCATTTTAATGACGAATTATTAAAGGACATAACGATTGAGGAGGGACATTCGTTGCCAAGCATTAATTTATTTTCACCACATATCTTACACACCCTTTCCCAGAGTTGATCTTCCTAAATCCTTCAACCAGGCCTTGATTATGATAATCTAATCATGACAAACAATATAGACTTGTGAATCAAACATTGTTTCAAGGTACTAAACATGCCATCCAACTATTGAGTCACTTGTCTCATACGTATCATAGGTAATACAAACACTTATGATAACTCGTTGAAGTGTTCATTATTTATTGGCTATTTTAATTGTCAATGTGTTATTCATTACACCTTTATTTCATATATGTTTAAAGAAGGAAGATATATATATATATATATATATATATATATATTGGTAGTTTCATATTTAAATTGATTTTTTTTAACTTTTGTTTTTTATTTCATTTCCAACATGTATATAGTCTATTTTTTTTAAATCTACAACTTAATCAGTGTATAATAATAAATTGTATTCTTTGTCATTTTAATACTGCATTGTTATAAAATTTCATTTAAAAAACTAAATATTAAAAGAAATCTTGAAATATAAGATATAATTTATTGCTATTGTAATAAGATGATTAATCTTGACACTTGATTTTATGTACAATAGATTTTCAGATTTTAAAGAAGATCTGAAGTTATTATTTCATAACGTTAGTGGAACTCTAATCACCAAACAACACATGCATTAAAAAGTTGAATATTTAGAGGAAATTCATCTCAATTAATTTGTTAGAGATGAGAGAAAAGAAATTACATTCCTAAACAACCTTATAGAACCACCTCCATTTCATAACCAAATTGAGCATAATTCAGATAGAAATCTCCCTCGGAATATAAATGAATAGAAACCTCCAAGTATAGATTAATACTGCATAATTGGTGATAAAACCTATAGGCATATGCTTTAAATAACTTGAATTATAACAAACTCTTCATACGACAGGTTCTTATTTTATAACCAGGTTATTATATGTGTTCATGTAAATTTAATAAATGTCCGTGAAAACATTGCTATAAATAATCAAAAGTAGAGGGTGATATATTAAATGAAAGCACAACCATTTTTTTTATTTTTTAACTGGATGTTAAGTATGAAATAGAAGCCTTGAAGCTAAGGAAGAATGGGGTTTGGGAACTCGACACTTGAATAGAGTTTTGGAATCTTTCCTGCTGATTTAAAATGATTTTTTCATCTAGACAGACTTCTTAAGTTATTAAAAAACAAAAATGGCATTGGAATACTTAGACACATGGCTTCCATTATTTCCTAGTAATATTTACTACCAATTACGCCTTCATATAGCTTTTAACATTTATTGCTAGCAACCCATGCATTTTCTTTTCCTAAGGAACCCATAGTTCATTGCCCATTTATTTGGTGCCCTGTGTTTAAAAGGTCTCTGTTAGTATGAGTCTATCATTTCCATATATATATATAGGAAATTCTAAGAAAAAGACTATAATTCTTCCTTAATGTATCATGAGTAAGATTTATAGTACAGTTATCACATCCATATATTGTGTAAGGATTTCTGAAGCAAGAATTATTATTTTTGAACAATAGGCAATCATGAGAGGGGCTAGATTTTCCATCATTGGAGCATGTGAGCTTGGTTGGGCAAGTCAAATATTTTGACATCATTTTAACTCTTCTTGGGCTTTCATGGACTAAGGAAGAAGGTGAAATCACAATCACAATCCATTTGGGTCATAGTCCAACAAAACTATATAAAGGTGAAAGAATGTAATTCTACAAGTAAACAATTAAACACTGGTAATTATTGGTCAAATCCAAAAGTTTTAAAGAATGTTCCCAAAAAGCATGAGAATATGATCAATGGTCGAGAAGCAAACTCTATTAAGAAATCTAGTTGTTTGTCAAAAAGATTTAAGAGTGTAAACTTTGTTAATCTTAACCTCAATGGAAGAGGCTCTAAACTGTACAAGTTTGTGAATTTAAAGGCTTTAAAAAGGAGAGAAACATCATATGGTAAGAAAAGTAAAAGAAGGGATAACAAAAGTGAAGCAGATGATGTTGTGATAATAGTGATGGACGACCATGGAAAATGCCAGAAGGAATTGAAAAATCATTTGGTGAAAGGCAAGACATGGAAATTAATTGGTTAAACTAAACAATTAAAGGACATTTTGTTCAAAGAGTCCAAAGAGTCTGCGGAGGGACAGGAAAGGCCATAAAAGTGTGATCAACCATGTGTGGTAAAATTAGCTGTAACAGATGCCCCTTAATGTGTGAGGTCATAGGGGTAACATGATGGCTAAAATACATTATAAATCCATCCTAGAAGTGGAGTGATGAAAAACCAGGTGGAAGAACCATCCATCCATCAGTATAGTACAATAATTAATGTTTGCACATGACTACAAATACATATAGCAGTCCCAGATACATAAGAGTACAATGGCCATGAATAGGCATGATACACAAAATGTGACATGTGTGGTCATCGCCACGTACAATATATAATGGATCAAAATCTCCATGATGAAGATATACAAAGGATCAAGATCTCCATGAAAGTTGAAGATATATAATGGATCAAGATCTCCATAATGGATGAAGATATCTGACATACACTAGAATCAAGTCACGAGAGCTGAAATCTCATGAACACTAAAACGATCAAGGAGGTAGCATATGTGGAATGCCACCAATTTGGAAAGTCTTCTACACATACCGCTATGAGTACATGTACTACTATGTGAATAGAGGTGTTGAGGTCAAACATAGTAGTCCATCATCTGATTACCCGTCATTGATGTATACCGTTAACAGACGCAAGATCACCCACCGATAATGAAAATGAGAATCAAGGTACTAGAGTGCAATCTAACAAGTGCAAATAAATGTGTTGAGGTCAAACACTTGGAAGAATCCATCGATCAAGGGACATTGATGTATTCCCAAAACTATTGACGGCAAGAGAACCTACCACTAATGACTGTAAGTCTCAAGGCACTGAAATGACTCTAGAATCCTACCCCAGAATAAATGATCTGAAGTCGATGGGATGGAATCTGTTGGAAGGAGGGCATTAAGGCATCCCCCATCAACCAACATGAGGTACCCAGCGACACTATATAATGTGGAAGGACTCAATCAAGATGTGCACGAACCAGTAATAGTATCGGGAATCACCGACATGCAAAGTCAAGACAACTGAGGAATGGCCGACTCAGGTTTCAACTTCCTTCGAACAAGAGCATAAAGGAGAATGGTGACTGAATGGAGGCAGCATAGACTCGATATACAAAACTAGGACATCTCTGTGACACAGGAGGCATCAACATAGGCTCCATATGGACTAGAAGCTTAACTAGTCGGTGGAGGTAAACTCAAAGAAACAAGTACAGCTCCTAAATTCAACCTATTAACCCAACCAATGGATGTGATATACAATGCTCTGTTTGAAGGTGACATGACTCGACTGCTGCCAAAGATAACATCTTTTCCTGTCTAAATTTTTGGTTTTTTTATTTTTTTAGACTTTTTCAGATATTTTGAAAAGCTTGAAAAAGTATAAAAGTGCTTTAAAGTTACAATTCTAAGAGGAGAAGAGTGTCAAGGGGAAAACAAACTAGTTCCAAGCAGCGGAACATACCTATGCTCAATGCAAGGAAACATGTGCAGGATAATGACACTCGAGGGAAAGTCCCCTCCCGATAAAAAATGGGGAATCAAGTTGCAAAAGATATATAAAAAGGCTCTGCTTGGATAGACATGAGACAATCTTGGGCTATATGGCTGATAATCAAAGTTAGGGAAGCCAACATAAGGCTCAATAAGGCAAGCAAAACCCATGATAATGCAATTACAACTTGACATATACAAGTGAGTCCCGGGGAAATGGCCAGCATAAAGTTCAAGAGGAGTATGAAGCTCTTGCTCAAAGTCATGGTGGTACTATACAAAGGACTCCCACACCCTAAAGGAGAAATGTCGGCATGGGCACCAAATGCAAAACATGATCTAACTAGGGTACCCATGTATGGTAAAGCTCTATTATTCAGAACATATCACTTTTAAAAGCAGCAAGAAGGTTCTGTGACAAGATGGAATGGGTTCGTAGCTAAGGTTAAAATGAAATGGTCATAAGGTTATGCAAAATGCAAATGGATGTGAAACCTAACCTATATGCCAGTTTAGACATAATACCTGGAATAAGCACAAATGGGTGAAAGCCACGATCAAAACCGCACTCAAAATGGATTCCTACAACATCAAATTAGTTCAAATGGCCAAAAAAAGGGTCAGAAATGGTCAAAAACTATAGAAAGTGGGTAAAATTTTTAAAATTTTTCTATACATAGTGAAAAATTTAAAAATTTTCATACCATATGAAATTTTTACCCAACATAGTGCATTTGAGCTCATAACTTTAGAAGCGAATTGTGGGAGCATCATCCAGCGGAATCCCTCCCCGTTTGATCCAGGTAGATTCTCATGCTCCTCCCTTTCATTTTGATGCAATTTTTTTCAAATTTCATGGGCTATTAATTTTTTGAGCCATCCAAACTTATGCGTTTCGGCCCACGCAGAAATTGGGTTTTTTTTTTTCCGCATATAGGGGTTGCCATACACGAAAAATGCACCGAAATTCGCATACATACGCTGTTGTTTTGAAAACAGACGCGTTAGGGCCACAAATAAGGTTTTAAAGGGTAAAGCTTGATAAAAAAAAATTGGTTTTTGTGCAAGATGGTGCTAGAGTGGAGAGAAAGAGTGCATGACGATGTTGAGGAAGTTGTGCAAGGTGATCTCATGGCTCAACAAGTGTTACAGGCATGTGGATTGTACAAGTTTTGGTGTCTTGGTAGCCTAAGGGCCAAACCAAGACTACTCCAACTACTGGTAGACTATTGAGATCCAGACTTTGAAACATTTCAGATAGATGGGATGTCGCTCATCATTGAGATTGAGGACATATATTTCATCACAGGTTTGTCCTGACGAGGGGAGATGGTGAACCTCCACTCTCGTGGGCTAGGAGGAGGGATGACCATAGATGAGTATATTGCTGTGTACTACTTTCTGGAGATGGAAAAGGTTGGGAGTCAAATCCCGACAAACTCTATTCAGATTCTGGGGCTAAAGGCCATACATTTTGCACTAGGAAGGATTGTAGGGTTGGCTTCACTCCACCAGGACTCATGGTCAAAGATGTTCTATGCGGTAGAGTGCATGCGACCTACAGTGTATGACTAGAGTACTACACTGCTGAGCAACATGAAACAACAACTCGGTGACTACAAGATGGGCAGGGTGCAGAAGTTTGGGTTCGGCAGTATACTGAGAACGTTTTTCTTTGAGCGGGTGCCAAGGCTAAGCCCTAGGGTAGACATTTCTCCACATGGAGTCTAGGATCCAACCCAACGATGTTGGGCGAATGTCATGCATAGACTGGGCGTAGGTAGGGTGGCTAACCCCTATCCAACAGATTTCTTTCCATGGTGGTGGAGACAGATCGTCGCCATAGACGACTACCCCTATGCAGGGATAGACTTCTGCAGAGACCCTGATATGCCCCCACCACCAAGAGCAGCTTATGGTGGCATAGGTAAAGAATCCCAAACCCACTTTTTAAGTTTTGAATTATTTAGTTTTTTTGTGTTTTTTGATATATTGACTCAAAAGACATGTTTTTGGTGTAACGAAACATAGTGACAATCTGTCATGTATATGCAGATGTAGTACCACGAGGACACGTGGAGCGGACGCTCCAAAGCATCTACACGAACTTTGTTCGTTTGACACACAGGGTACCCATGGCGCAAGTCGAGGACTTTCCTGAGGCCATGCAATTCCAGGTGGTTGGTGTACCACAAGCATGGGTTCGACTATTTCAACAACTAGCTAGAGCCGTAGTGCTCTATCATGATTAAAACCTCCCTCCACCTCAGACTTAGAGACCTAAGTGTATTCATTTTTGTATGACCGTGTATTATGTCTTGGTGGCTCGGAAGCACCAGTGTCGTATATGACACTTATGAATTATGACATCACTTTTTGGATGTTAATGAAAAAAACATTTTATGATGATCGATTTTATTTATATTTACATGTGTGTAAAATGTGTGTTTGTGATATGCTTATGGTCTATGAAACAAATGCCAATCTAACACATAGTTAGCATATGAGTCAACAACTTGATTAAAAATTTTTGGAAAATGGATGTATGTTATATTCTCAAATTGTCGTTCTAGCAATCTAACATGTAAGAATCTTCGTAATAACGTCGGATCCCTAATACGATACAAGCCATTAAGCTTTGAAACAACTAACTGCGAATCAAGACGTATCTCAAGAGAATGAAAACCATGTGAAATGGAATCATGCAATAACTCAATGACGACACTATATTCAACAACATTGTTTGAAGAGGGCCGTAAACATATGCCTTCTGAAGACAATACTTGACCCGTAGGAGTATAGATCACCCAAGCAGTCGAAGCTGATTTTTGAGTGTGGCGGCTAGCACCATTAGCGAATCCTATGTAAACGAAAGACTCCATTGACATCTGCCATAAGAAACAAAAGCTAATCAACAAACCCGATCACCATAAGAAAACCTAACTATGCAATGCAAAATTGTACAATAATATACAAAAATCAACCCTGGTTGAAGATCATGCATATTATTTTTTGAGATAGATCCCATTTCTAGGCTCCGCTAAGGCTGTCCCTTCATAATCAAACAGCTTGTAGGCACCTTTATCTAAGACTAGTTTAACCACATAAGGATCATGCCACATGGATTAAATTTCCCTGCCCCTAAGGTTTCTTTTGCTTGATCCCACAAAATGACCAAGTCACCTTCACTAAACTTCCTCAGATGGATAGACTTATCATATTGGACCTTGACGTGACTCTTGTTAAACTCTAGAGCCACTAAGGCATCTCGGCACTACTCATCAAGCTGCTCTAAGTGGACCAAACTCTCTTCTAATGCGGAAGTGTCAGGTAAAAGCTCCACAACTAGCTTCAGAGAAGGGATTTCGCATTCAACCGGTAAAACAGACTCCACCCCATGCACAAGTTGATAGAGAGAGAAATCGATGGCAGTATTAACCGTGGTTCTATAGGCCCACAAAGCAGGATATAACATGATATGCCAATTAGTCTTGCTTTGTACGATGGTTCCTTGGAGAATAGACTTAAGTGATTTGTTCACTGCTTCAACTTCTCCATTCACCTAAGGGTAATAAGAAGAGGAGTGTTCTTTCTTATATCCTAACTAGGAAGCCAACTCTTCCATCATTTTATTCTAAAAGTGCCTGCCATAGTCAGTGACAAGCTCTTTCGGAATGCCAAACCGGGTGATAATCTGGTTGAAAATGAAATGCGTGACAATCTCACCATCAAATTTAACTGTGGGCATAGCCTCTGCGCATTTTGTGAAGTAATCGACAGCCACAATAATGTGATGATGCCCCCTAGCCGAAGCTGGGTTGCAATCCATAAAATCAATCCCCCACTTGGTGAAGGGACCAATGGTGACAATAGGATGTAATGGGGCTGGACGCGAGTGCATATTACATGCAAAAACTTGGCAAGGGTGGCACTTCTTGACCGTATTAATGCAATCTTTGAAGATGGATGACCAAAAATAGCCCGATCTCAAGATTTTTTGGGATGTAGAAAGCCCAGATAAATGATCGCCACATGCCCCATTGTGGAAATCACGGGCTTAATCTGAATCTGATTTTATCTAGAAAAACTGTCCATAAAGGAAAATACTTCACTTCCTGCACACTCATCCAAAATCTGATCAATAAATGGTGTGAGGAAATTATCTTTTGATAAGAATCAGACTCCTCTATTTCAGGGTCCCACAGCCCTTCCTTGAGCACTGTACCTCTACCCACCCAAGGAGGATACCATTATTGGGTGCTTCACGATGGTTGATGCATTGCGTTATTACATATATAAAGAATTCCTGGAATACAACCTGGAATACGACTGACTCACACCGAATCTAGTGTTATTACATATATAACACATGGAAGATGAATCACACCGACTCGCTGCAGTATTACATATATAAATTGGATACCCAACTGGAAGCTGACCATGAATAAGTGCTTATTCCCCCCCCCCCCCATTTCTACCCTCAACTTCATCAATCCCCGGTGCGATTTAAGTCACGGAAATTAGTGCATATACGGATCGTTCCCTACTTCTTATCCACCGGAATAGGATTTGAAACCCACTCCATCAAGGGAACGGGATAGATAAAACCAGCTTTCAGTAGTTTCTCTATCTCAACTTTAATGGCAGGTGCTTTTCTAGGATTCACTGCATGCAAACGTTGTCGAACCGGTTTTGCATCCGGATACGTTTTGATCTCATGTTCGACAATACGAGGGTCTATACCCGGAATTTCTTCGTATGACCAAGAGAAAATGTCGTGAAACTCTTCAAACAACTCGGTATACTCCTTGATCTCACCAGGGGAACAACCCGCCCCGATGTAGACATTCTCAATCTTGCCAGGATCATGATAAATATTTATAGGAATGGTTGGTGATAAATTAGCCATGTTTCCATTAGCCATTTGACCAGGAGAGCTTAATGGAACCATGGGGATACCAATATTCTTGATAAGAATCTCCCTAAAGTCATCACACTCCATATGATCGAGCTTAGGAAGAAAATATGATCGATGTTGCAACTCTTCCCAAGGTTGCTCAACCCCAGATATGGCCTCAAGAATAGCTTCATCCGATGGAAAAACATCATTGAGGAAATCATGTGAGTGAGATGACTCTACTGCCCATGCAGGAAACACATACGGGTCCTCCTCCTCTATCCAGGAAGAGGAAGGACTAGGCTCTGCAACCTGATCAAGATTCGCTTGATACACCACCATTGTTGCAGGCAATGGCACATCTGTCTCAATGGGCACACTCGAAGTACTCAGTGAAGGAATAATCCAAGGATATTCCATATGGGTAGTGCGAAAAGACACTGAATTTGACGAGGATGAAGCCCCACCAAAAATAGATCCAATCATAAGAACGGGTGCATGACAACTAAAGGTTCCCATAAGAGAAGGATACATACCTACGCCCACACTCCCAGTTGTCGGCTGAGAATGATCGATAATCGAGATAGAATCTCCCTATGATGCATTGACACTCGGATTATGGAATGACTTTGATCAATTGCAACAATATTCCCATTAAACGGAAAGCATATCACTCAAAAGAGAGAAGAAGCTACGGCTTACATACTATACATCCAATTCCTACCCAGTAAAATATTGTAGTCAAGGGGCACATCAACCACCTTGACCTCGATCGCGACGATCTTCCCTCCCAATTGGACCTCTAGAGAAGGAATAATCTCGTGCAGCCGAAACGATCTACCATCGAAAGCTGTCAATATAGTGGCAGACAATGTGGGAGAACCCAAACCCTTCCAACATGATAAAGACATCACGAAAGTAGCAGTGCCTTCATCAATGATAGTACGCTTGATGTTGTTGTTAAGACACTACATGAATCAAAAGAGACATGTATTAAGGTAAGCGAGGTTGTACTCCCATGGTTTCAAATTTGATCATGGTAGAAGAGCTATCATCACTAACCCCAAGAGCAAACAACAAGACTTTCCTCTGTGGAGGACAAGTATGAAGCACTTCTAATGTGGACATTACATAAGGAGTCTAGCCCAAATCCTTGACAATTGAATAGTTCTGGGCATCTTGGGAATTAGGCTTGTGCCCCGAACGTTTTAAGAATACCTTAGGAATGCGAGGTGGAGCTTCAGGTTTATCCATAGGATTTTCGATTCGCAAAGGGCTCTCGGGTGGGGAAGGTTCTTTCCCAAGGTCTGGTTGTGACAAACCATAATATTTTGCATGAGTCACAACTTTAGCAGCACACACCATGTTGATGCAACCGTGACCACTATTGGCCTCTAGCGGATTTTGATTTCCACCCGATGCACAACCAGGATCAACGGTCCTCGAGTTCATATTTTGATTATTGGGTAAAGGATTAGTGAATACAGCTGGGCCCCATGCTATGAATCTCAAGGCATCTTCCATACAAGGGCACACGTGAGTGAGATGGTCATCCTTACACAACTTGCAAGGAAACTTCACCTTATGTTTAGATTGCTTGTCCCCCCCAACATTAGTGTTCTTGTCATTATTATTATCATTTTCGTTCTTATTCCCACCCTTACGATTATTTTTTCCTTTTTTCTTATTCCTTCCAGGATGCTGGTTGCCTTTTGGGTTTGACGATTGCACAGAAAGTACATTTGCTGATTGGGTAGGTTGAGATGAGGGCATAGCTTGTCCCGATGCATACTATTTAATTGACAATTGGCTCACTTGTTTCACAACCGATTTCATAGGTTTGGTACTTGTAGAGCCCACAATACCATCGGCATGTGGCCCAGGATTGACCTTGGGGTCGAAATTGGATCTAGGAGCATTAGGTATAATCTCATACAAAATTCCAGATTGAGCATATATCAAATCCAACTCTTGTGCCCTAAAAATAGCTTATTCCTCGTTTTTAACTCCAGATGTAGAAACATCCTTCGCAATGTAAGGTAACAACGATTTGAGGAACCACTCAAGAAGAAACTATGGTGGTCTAAAAGCTTTGATTAACCATTTTCATCTATGCCACTCTTGAATATGATCCGAAATGTGTGTCGCTTTATCTTGTTGGAAGGTCGACAAGAGTTCGGTACCGACGACATAACATACAGGTAGTTGGAAATGATTAAGGAAAGTCATCGTAAGATCATCAAACGTAGCATAAGCCTCCCATGGTAACTCTATATACCATTTCACCATAGGACCCGTTAGGGTGCGTTGAAATATCATCAAACGAATGGAATCATCATATAAGGAGTTGGAAGAGCACCAAAGGTGGAAAGTGGTGACATGCTCACCAGCCTTACCTTCAAACTTGGGAATGTCCAAAGGAAGCTTGGTAGGGATTGCCGGCCATACCGAGTCATGAGACACAGGATCGTTCATCAATCTCGACAAGTCAGGTAAGTTCAATGTCACAAGGAAAGGGATCCTAGGTTGAGCCAGTCTATTCTATGCTACCTGGTAGTTTTGATTCACGTAAGGTTGATTGCCATAAATACCATGACCTTGGCCATAATAACCTCCTCCCATTTGACCCATGTAGGGATGCATGGAAGCATTTTGATGTGGGGTACCTTGATTATGAGGCACTACAAATCCATAATTAGAAGAGTAAGCGGTTGTTGATACCCGTACCCATAGGGTTGGTAGTTTTGTCCATACTGTGGTCCATAAGAATGTCCATGAGAATCTCCATAAGGTGTTCCATGGGATGTACCATGAGAAGGTCCATAGTTTGGTATATGGGGAGCTCCACGAGGTGGAACATGAGATGATCCAGAAACAGGTACATGACCTACTAACACAACAGGAGGTACTCGGCTATGAGATACAACCATGTTAGCAGTCACAGAACAGATATGGCTAGTAGCAACATTCCGGCCTGAAGGCCCATGTGAATGAGGGGGAGGATGAGTCGTTAAAAATGCATTCGAAGGAATGGAGTTCGAAGGCGAAGGGACATGTGAAGGAATGTAAGTGGTGTTCCCAATGTTCACTTGTCTCAGTCCTGGTATTTGAATAGGATTACTAACACTAGGCCTAGGAGGAGCATGTGAAGATGCCTCCACCATCGGGATGGAAGGTGCAATGTGACTAGTGCCCCCAAACCTCTCCGCATGGAGAAGAGTGGGAGTGCCCCTAGGCATAGTGCCAGGGTCAATTTTCAACTCAGCATGATATGCTGGATCAGGCTCAGGGATAACAAGTATGTCATATCTAACATAACTAGTGCTTGTGGGTTCAAAGTGAGTCTCGTCGCCCGAAAACCAATACCGACGACCTGTGAATGAGGGATCATAACCAGATCATGAAGGATTCTCATGTGAGGATCATATGTGCTAGTAGGATCTTCCTCACCAACCTCATGAGGTGGAGAAGACATATTTGGAATCTCATCCTCATGATCTCCCATGGTGTGTGAATCAAAGTGAGAAGTAGTCCTCCTGGACTGGCTAGTTCTCTCTCCCAAAGGAGGAGGAGATGTTGAAGGCGAAATTCCTACTAAATGATGAGAACAGCAGGGTGCCACACCTGAATCTACAATGAATCAAAAAATAAAAAGACTCGATCTAATTACGCAAACCCTAGGAAAACTAGAGTGCACAGAGCATACACCTAAAAATGTAAAGCCAAATCACAAGCAAACCAAGGGTAGGATATGTGAGCTCCCGAATGAAGCAGGTATGTCTCACCTAGGAGAGACTTGAGACTCCCATACACAACAAGCGGAGGTTCGTAACCAATTATCGTGGACCTCAGCTTCAACGCATATAGCGACTGTGCTGTCCGACCCCTACCTGGCCAAGACACTTGTAGAATAACCTATGCAAATACCCCCTCGATAACCTAGGCAAGGAAACTAAGGTCACCTTGATATAATCAATGCTCAGGAAGACAGTCGTAGGAGAGATTGACCGTATGGACAGGGTAACAAAGCCTGAATCCTGAAAGCACAATAAGTACCCTAGGGGTGCACTAGCCAATACATCAAAGGCCCCCAAATATGAATACAATCCTAGAAATATCTCCGGTGCTAATAAATCACAATCAGGGGTCATCCCAATCATAATTGCTGACACTACCTCATGATTAACTCCCTTGTAAGAGGATGATCCTAAGAAACACTAATTATATAAAGTATTTCACACTCTCACCTAGACGAACACCTAATTGTTTTGTTTAGTGATCTTGGAGAATTAACTCACAATGAACTATTCCAAGACCCTAAAACCTAGTCTTATTGGTGCACCCTAGAAAAGAAAAGAGTGTAATTCATTTTATTATGCATTGATTTTAATTGGCTTTATTACTCAAAGGGTAAATGGTCATGCAACTAATGATGTTATGGCACAACGAGAAGTAAAATGCACTCCTAACAATCAATGCAAATGCACTGTGTCGAATGAAAAACAAGGTATGCTACTACGTGAAGTGCAAATTTTTTTCTTCAAATGTATATGCAATCATTCATATATGAAAATCTGACTAATATTCACCAAGCAAACCTAATGCAAGTACCATGCTAATGCAAAATTCAAAGAATGCATAACTATGCAAAAAGAATAATGTTTTTTGTATTTTTGAATTAAATGAAATAAAAAGAAAAAATATGACTCTACCACCCCCAAACTCTGCAACCACTCACAGACAACAACCAAGCAAAGTACTAAGGTAAAAAAGACCTAATGCACTAATCTCAAACAAAAAATAGAAAATGAAATGACAAGAATATTTTAAAAAATCAAATAAAAAAGAGTCTTTGGTCATAAACATAGGGGAGATACAGACTCCAGAAGCATCAAAGAAGACTCAGCAATCACCCAAACTCACCCAACAACACTTAATCTTCCCAAAAAAGCAAAAAATCAGGGCATACGGGACTGTTCTCAGTAAACCTGTGTACATACGTGACTATTCTAGGAAAAACCGCGTGTACACGCGACTGTGAAAGCAAAACTTGCGTACAGGAAGAAAAAGAGAGAGAAAAAGGTAAATGGACAAGCTGAGACAAAATTTAATCCTACAGAACACTACTGGGCAATCATGCCCCCAGACCCGACACAGAAATAGAGAAATCATAGCAATACAAGCACATTGAATGCCGAAAACCCCCAAAGAAAAACAACTAGGAACCTCCCCAGTATGGTCTCCAATTCTATTACGGAGAAAAATTCCTATGGCTTGGGTTGTACCACAACAGATAGAGAAACTGCAAAAATCAATCCCTTCCCAATATGCAAGAAAAATAAAACATTTAACACTAAAGGATCTCGAAACATACCTTATTCCAGACAGTTGAAGTAGATCTCCGTTGAGCTTTTTCCAATCCCGCTTTCTTTAGCAATTTACTCTCAACAGCAGTAAACAAGGCAACCATTCTATATAATATAGTGTTAGGCCTACTCTAGCATATATAATCAATAATACATAAGCAATTAAACACATCCATGGATTCAATATTCATTTAAATGCACATCATTGGATAGGAAAATATATTTATATTAATAAAATCAGAGATTACATAAGTGACAACCTCTATCGGCATGTCTGCGAACCGGAGAAATTGAGTCCTCCACCTGGGCCTCCACCACTTCAATCCTCCATCTCTCGATAGCAATCTCACAAGCAAAGGAAAGCTTGGGAATAACACAAAGTGCTCCAAGGGACAAAGGGATGCAGACTCAAGTACAAGCAAGCTACGACAATAATGGACTATAGTTTTCTTGTTCTTCAATTCCTCCTCTTCAATGTATCCAAGGGGTTCCTTATATAGTGCTTTAATGGGGAAATGGAAGGTCAAATCCGAGTGATCTCGAGGCATATGGAAGGCCAAGAGACAAGTGACTTGGATCCACATCAAGGAAGAATCCAAAAATATTTGGACTTATGTACACATCTCGATGTACACGGGTTTAAGGGTAATATCCATGTATATACGCGAGAAAGGGATTAAAATTCACGTACATAAAATAATAGGTTTTTTTAGGGATGATATTGGAAACATCAAAGGTACAATAATGGTCCATGGTGTCCAAAGAGTCTGCAAAGGGACAGGGAAGGCCATAAAGTGTGATCAACCATGTGTTGTAAAATCAGTTGTAACAGCCATGAAGTCCACTATGTTGGTTCTGCCCACTGAATTGGGGAAATATTTTTTCTATCTTACTAGCTTTGAATTACATGGGGTTACTCTTGTCATAATTTCTATGGTGGCCTTGATGGTGTATCAACTACAACACCTTCTGCAATAATCTCAAGTTCTCTCCTTATTGGCGGTTAGGCTGGAAAATAGGTGGTTGAAAAATGGGAAAGGATTTGCACAAGTCTTATAAAGGTAAGGGTACTTGTTTGAGTATGGAATTACTACATAAAATCAAATTAATTATGTTTCTTCTCATACCCTTTTGACGTCCCTTCCATAAAAAAACATTAGTTACACATTAATATGTGCGTTTTTTAATCTTTCTCTATTTTTACTAATATAAATTTAGCACACCTATATATATATTGCTAATTTTTTTCTAAAAGCATTCTCTGTAATTTTAATATATTACACCCACATTTGATCTATTTGAAAAAAAAATTGCAACTTTTTTTAAAAACAACTATTTTTATCCCTTTTTTGTAACCCTAAGTTATGTTAAAATTATATAATAAAATTTAATAACGCTAGAATCCAACCTTAAATAGGTCTTAGATGTGTTTGAGCCATACTTTTTCTGTAGACCATTTTTTATTTTATTTTATATCTTTCGGTTTTTATTTTCCATTTACATTGTTGATTGTACACAATTAGGAGTCACTCTCTGGAATTGTGAGTAATATCAAGTCGTATGTATCCTCATATGATTGAGGTGGTGATGTTGTATTGTAAAGCTTGTGAGTAATATTATGAATAGACTTTTGTTGTATCAAGTCAATGATTCTCATAGACAATACCCTATGAGAATGGATCTCCAATTGTGGATATAAGCTTGTGTTGTATAATGATTGAAGTCTTGTGTTGTATCAAGACTGCGGACCTCCATTTGTTGAGGTGGTTATACTATTTGATATATTGGTAGTCATGGTCACTGAGTGCTATAAGTCTCTTTTAGGGCTTAGCTACCCCTATATTGAATTACTTTAACATATGACTATATGAACCAAGGTAATATATATGATCATCAGTATGTATGGATTAATTCTTCTAAGTATGATATGATAAGATAGATCAATAATACACATATGGACCATGCATTAATTATTTAATGATAATGAGATAAATCATAGAGAAAGAGAAAGAGAATTTCCCATGCAAATGTCTCAGTGAACTCAAGTTATAAAGATTCAATAAAATATGAATGCCTCAATCAATGCCTCAGTCAAAGAATCAATTGAACTATTAATGAATGTAATCAGTTAAGTAAAGAAGAGCTTAATGTTCAATAATCAACATGCATCAATTAACTAATGAGATCCATGCAAAAGTTAATAATAGAAATTGTGCATGGATAGCACTAAGAGTGAAGCATTGATGAAACTTAAGTTAGCATGTTAACTAAGTGATCAATAGTCAATTTATTATTGAGTTCATTTCACATTCAGTTAACATTCAGTTCAAGTCGGTTAACATTTAGTTAAAGTAAGTTAACATTCAATTCAAGTCAGTTAACATTCAGTTCAAGTCAGTTCACTTTCAGTTGAAGACAATGAACATTCAATTAAATCTAATTGAGGAAGGAATGTCACTAATGTTTGCATGGAGGGATTTCTAGTTAGAACCTACTTTTGAATTCACTATGTGGTCCTCTTCGTGTGTTTATTGAGCCTCCTATATATGCACTACCTTCTGCATGCTGGGATTTTTGGATTTTAATTAATATGCTAGGCATATGACAAGTTCAATACAGTTGCATACAGTTTTCTTTCAGGGTTGCATTTGATCTCCCTTCTCTACTGCTGTGGTGATGTCTCTTATCGGACAATCTGCTTGTGTTGTAAACCATTCTCTGCAAATATATCTATTATACTCAAAGAATTGTTGGGTTTTTCATCCTCCGTGTTTGGAGGGTTTTTCTAGGGTATATCTTGTCTCTCATGGTTGATTGATTTATATGGCTGATTTATGGATCTAATTTATGTGGTTGATTTATGGAGATAATTTATGTGGCTGATTTATGAGATTCATATGTGCTAAAATTGATTGATAAAAGTTTTAAAGTTTAAGGTTCTCTGATTTTGCTCAAACACAAACATGGTATCAGAGCATAGGAAGTGAAGGATATTAGTTTTGTGCAACAATATAATCCTACATAGATATTTAAGAGTTGAGAAAAATATTCCAGTCATGACATTGATCTCCATTCGACCATAAGACTGCCTTGAAAGTACTTCCAACTTCATCACATGGAAGGAAAGAGTATTGAACATTCTTGAAGATAATGAACTTGATTGTTATGCATCCTCAGTGTTAGAGGATCCTACCACCAATAAAGGGTGAATCAACTTCAATAAGAATCAAGCAAATGTCAAGCATATCATCTTTGATTCGGTTAAGGACAATCTCATTTTCGTGATCATTCCATTGAAGACCGCAAGAGAATGTTTTGATACACACCAATCTTTTCAAGAAGAAGGCCTTGAGTCAAGAAGCGGGGTGCATCCAAAACAAGGTTATGTGCACTAAATAGGAGAATATTGTCCTCATGGAAAGAATGAAGAAAGGGAGAAATAATTTCACTACAAAGAATCTCTTCCATTCAAGTGAATAAAGAAGGATTCCAATATTCTCCACAAGGGTGTAGAGATCAAGAGGGAGCCCACACAAATCAATAAAAAATATAAGTAATTTATGTTTTGATTGTTATGTGATGTTATAATTCAGATCTAAATGTTTTTTAATATGTTTCCTGACTGGCATGTAGAGATCTGTATTCCTGAACTTCATCATTGTGTTGAGCATATACATTGGTTTATGTCTTTATTGGCATGTTGTAGATATGATCAAGTCCATATTATGAGACATTATATAGAACTGATATAAGCCTGATATAGACTTATATAGGACTGATATAAACTTATATAGGACTAATATAAGGCTTCATATTTTTTTCATGAGATATAAGATATAGTGTTGCATGATTGTTCAAGAGTTATGAACACAAGACTACATAAACCTTTATGAATACAAGGATGAATTTTTTTATATGAATACGAGGCTGCATTAATATTCAAAAGTACTGATATTGGACTGATATAGGACTGACATAGGACTAATATAAGACTAATACAAAGCTGAAAATCAGTGCATGATATTAGTATGAGTTATGTTAAGACAGATGATTAAATTCTGTACATAATATGTAAATTATTATCAATATATACTCATGTGAATAAAATTCATGAGTATGAAATGGTTCTAACCATTAGAATATTTTGCGGAAAAATTCATATGCCCTGACCTACAAGTAAAGGATGACATGAATATGGAGTCATTATGATGGTTGATCCTAAAAGAGAGCAGATAAGGAGGTTCCTATGTTTCTTAAGCTAAAGACAAAATATAAGCACTAATTCTATTCAGAGAACTGTAAAGACTTTCGAAGGTAAAGTATTTATATTAATTATATTCATATATGTTTTATATAAAGAGGAGTATGAGTCTTCGTGATGGAGGACTCCATTTTATTATTCTCACATCCTAGATGTTGAGAGGAAGAAGCTAGATTTTCTAGCTCCTAAAAAACAAACCAATGGAACTGGTTAAATTAACCTCTTGCTATGTAGAAACCATGTATGATACTCATATTCAAAAGGAATCTTGGATGATTCTTCAGTTTAAAGGTGTAATAGTGATTGGATAAGATTTTTCTTATGTTGAGTAAAAATGTTCAATATAGTTTTTGAAAGGATTCAAGAACAATGGATTGTAAATCCATGATCACGCACATAAAGATAAAATCTAAGTCTTATTCAAATTTGTAGGATCTCATAGATGTTATATATATCTATACAGGTCCAACATCAGTTATATGCTTTGCAGTCAGTACATAGACATGTACAACAAAGCATGTGTTGTGTTACCTACTTGGTACACGAGTATGTGGATTCAGACATGTCTCAGTAAGTGAAAGTAACTTTCATAGATATATGGATTCTGACTAATACAATTATTGAGAAAGATCACATCAAATATGTTGCTTAGATAGAGCATATTGTAAAGCATTAAAACTTTACAAAGATCTTAGTTAGTTATATCCTTGACATGGTGCAGAAAGGAGTTGTGTAACTCTTGTACATATCCATGGATGAGAAAAATTTCCAACATATTTACTAAGCCTCCATCCATAGAAATATTGGTATAGTATAAAAATACTCCTCTAGTTGAAGAGGTAGCATTGATGTACCTTCACAGGAAGCAACAGTTAAAAATCCCCAAACTAGTTAGTCATGATGCATGAATAAGGAAGCCAAGGGATGTGATATTTTGTGGAGAAAATCCACTTGAGTGGAGACATGGTTAAAGTCTCATAAACTATTGGATACTCAAGAAGAGTTATAGTTTGAACTATCATAGAACAGTTAAAACCTCTTGGAGAGGTTAGATAGACATATAGTTGGCTATGTGGGTACTTGTTAATATCTCATATGCTTAATTAGATGTCATTAGTGTTTAATCCAATTTCACATCAATAGCATATGCAAAATAATTGAAAGAAACAAAATCAAAATATAGACACATATTTATCCCAGGAAATCCTCAAGGGGAGGAAAACCCAACNCTCTCTCTCTCTCTCTCTCTCTCTCTCTCTCTGCTATGCTCTATACATAAGTGAGAGTGTGTGTTCAAATGAGGAAAATACCTCCTCTATTTATACTCTTTCTGTCACTTGACTTTTACCCTAACAAGTTGGCCCCAACAAAATTACTCGGCCGACTTCAACTTGGAAGACACAAAACAATATTATATTATATTCAAGAGGGTACTATTGACCCGAATTATAATGGAAGTTATACCTCATGACTCTTTGATGACCAAATACAATAGTAACATCCCAACGGAGGAATAATACATCTCCCTTTTGTTACATCAGTAAAATACATTTAGAATATTCTTCGAAGTTACAGTATTTCAACACTCCCCCTTAAAAAGAATCGTATTCTACTGAAAACAACATCATCAACTATAGGAGAAAGGAGAGAGAGAATCTTCAGCAGTATCAAGGTAATACATTTATACGTCATAGGAATATTTCAACAATCATCAACAAATGGAACTATTACTGAAACATCTTCAATATATTTAGTAATGGTACATCATCTTCTATAGCACCGAGTCTTCTTATTATGTAGTATTCAATCACTTGATCCTTTGTAGCAACACTTTGATCTTCATATTCTTGCAGCACTCGATCACTCGATCATTTATAGCAACACTTTGATCTTCATCTTCTTGTAGCACTTCGATCACTTGATCCTTTGTAGCAACCCTTTGATATTCATCGTCTTGTAGTAATTCGATCACTTGATCCTTTGTAGCACTTGATCACTTGACCCTTTACAGCACTTGATCACTTAATCCTTTGTAGCACTCAATCACTTGATCCTTTCATCGTCTATTTCTATGCTTGATCTGTCGATCAATATCATCGTCAAAAGAATCATAACCTGTAGCACACATGATATCTTTGCGGGATCGTCAATCCCTATCACTTTTGGACATAAGTCCCAAGGTGATGCAATCCTCATCGGCCTACTTCCCCCTTAAGGAGGAGGGTCCATATCACCGACTAACTAGATCGTCCAAAAATGAATGTAGGACCATACCATATGTAAATGAATGCAGATCTCATCCACAAATGAATGTAGGATGACATCATCTGCAACTGAATGTAGATCTCATTCGTAAATGAATGCAGGACCACATCGTCTACAAATGAATGTAGATCTCGTTCGCAAATGAATGCATGGCCATATCATCTACAGATGAACGTAAATCTTGTCCGCAAATGAATGTAGGACTACATCATCTACAAATGAATGTAGATATCATCTGCAAATGAATGCAAGAACACATCATCCACAAATTAATGCAGGACTCATCGTAGACCATCCTTATCCTATTAGCGTTAGGACCACTCTCCATAGAAGAGTGTTCTTGTCTACAACACCATCCTACAAGTGAATGTAGGATCACTCTCCATAAGAGAGTATCGTCTGTAAGACCATCCTTAGTCAGTAAGGGATAGGACCACTCTCAAGAGCAGAGTGTTCTTGTCCATAAGACCATCCTCAAGAGAGGATACTTTCGTCCATAAATAAATGTCGGACCTCATCAGCATTGGCGAGTGCACTTTCCATTTTCTGTTTTGGCGCATCACTTCCATATCATTCACAGTGATAGTCTCGTCAGCACTCCCCCTTTCCAGGGAGGATCCATATCATCAACCTGCTTCTCCTTTCCAACAAGGGTTCATATCATCATCGTTCCTACTTGCGAGGAAAGTATGTAACCTCATCATCACTGTTCCTCCCTACGAGGAAATATCTATACCATCATCATTGTTCCTCCTTGTGAGGAAAGTCTTCAGTATCGTCATCAATGTTCCTCCTTACGAGGAAAGTCTTTAGTATCATCATCATTGTTCCTCGTTGGGAGGAAAGTATTTTCGAACTACACCAAGCTTATCACAGAAGTATTGAAACTTTACTCAAACAGAGGTTTGGTCAATACATCATCAAATTTCCCATTGGTACTCACATACTGGATTTTTATAGCTCCCTTATGTAAAAATATCGGATTTCTATGTGATTTGATTTATCATGGAACAGATGATTCTTTGTCATCTTTATCCAACTCTGGTTGTCACATAGAATCACTGTGGTGTCCAAATCCAAGTCAAATAGACCTGACATCAATTTTCGAAGCCATATTGCTTCACAACTAGCAAAATAGGATGTTATGTACTCTGCTTTAGTCGTAATGAGAGAAACACTGGATTTTTTCTTAATAAACCATTAGATCATGGAGGATCCCAAAAAATAGCATCCACCTGAGGTGCTCTTTCTTTCTGCGACACTTCCTGCCCAATCTGAATTTGTATATCCATTCAATCTGTAGTCATGATCTCTATCACAGTATAGTCCAAATTCTATCGTACCTTTCATGTGCCTCATCACATGATTTGCAACTATCAGGTGAACACATCTAGGTTTAACTAGATACCGACTCAAGGTGTTCACAACAAAGCATATATCTGGACTATTATTCATCAGATACATCAACGACCCAATAATTGATTGTATCGAGTCACATCTACTAACTCTGATGATTCATCAGACAACAACTTCAGGTTGGTATCCATGGGTGTGGCCATGGTTTTACAATCCAACATATCAAATATTTTAAATAGTTCCATTGCATACTTTACTTGGTTCAAAAATATTCCTTCTAGGATCTTCCACACTTCCAGGCTGAGAAAGTAGTGCATCAATTAGATATCTTTCATCTTGAATTATTTAGCAAGCTTCTTCTTTCTATCTGCAATATGTTTTTCATTTCCTGTCAAGAATAAATCATCCACATATAGCAATAGTATGACAGGTTCATCATCCATAACCTTTAGGTAAAGGTTATGGTCGGCTTTACTCCTGGTAAAGATGAAGCTTGTAAAGAAGCTATCTATTCTTCCATACCAAGCTCCAGGAGATTGCTTCAGTCCATACAGAGCTTTCTCAACTTACATGCATGAGTCCCTCTGTCTTCAACTTCAAATCCTTGTGGTTGTTCAATGTATACTTATTCCTCAATCACATCATTCAGGAAGGTTGTATTTATATCCATCTGGTGCAGATTCCACTTCATCATGGATGCAAGTGCCATGATGGTTCTGATGGAAGTGTACCCTGCTACTGGAGCAAATGTCTCTTCATAATCAATCCCCTCTTTCTGAGAGAATCTTCTGACCACAAATATTTCATTGTATTTTTCAATACTTCCATCAGCTGCATGCTTTATCTTGTAGATCCACTTGGAAGATACCACAATATTGTTTTCTGGTTTGGGTACTATATCCCAAACATCATTCTTCATTATTGACCAGTATTCTTCTGTCATTGCTTCTATCCATTCTTTCTTTGTATGACTTCCTCGTAACTCGTAGGTTCTTGATCCATAATATCACACATCAAGACCACACAACTAGAGAATGGATTTGATCTCTTGCTTGTTCTTGTGAGCCTTCTGGAGCTCCATAATTTTATGCTTCTTGTATGATTTCTCTTACCCAAGAATGTTTTCTCTTTCGAGATATGTTCAAAGTAGGGGGTTCCTGAGGTTCTAGCATATCATGATCTTCTGATGCTTTTATTTCAGGAGAGGGTGCAACTTCTACTTTTCTGATAGGTGCATCCTCTTCATGTACTTCTTCAAGCTGAAACTTTCTAGATTTATTAAGAGATTTTTCTTCGTCAAATTTTACATCCCTACTAATCTCTATGTGATGGAATCCTGAAATGTATAGCCTGACAACTTTGGAGTCTTCACAGTATCCAATAAATGCTCCCTTATTTCTGGAAGGGTCCAACTTGGTTCTCTTTTCTTTTGGAATGTGAACATATACTAGACAACCAAATATCTTGAGATGGCTCACTTCAAGCTTATTCCTTGTGTACATTTCTTCTGAAGTCTTGAATCCAAGGGAACTATGGGATAATCTATTATGCACATAAACAACTGTGCTTGTTGCTTCAGCCCATAGATGTATAGGAAGATCTTGATCATGTATCATTGTCTTCACTTCTTCCATAATGGTTATATTTTTTCTTCCTGCAACACCATTCGGTTGGGGATTGTAGGGAGTGGTTAGTTCCCTCTTGATTCCAACCTCTTTGCAAAAGGCTTCAAACTCTTTAGAAGTATATTCTCCACCATTATCTTTTTTGAGTGTCTTGATTCTTCTATCTGAATGGTTCTCTATTAAGGATTTGAATTCATTGAATTTTTAGAATACTTCATTCTATGTTTTCAAGAAGTATACCATGTCTTTCTTGAATAGTCATCAATAAATGTAACATAATATTCATATCCACATAAATCAGAATGAATTAATTCCAACGTACCTTTAGTTTTTGTTTCACTCTTCGAAAATGGATTCTTGAAATTCTTTCCTCTTGCACATCCTTTGCAAGTCCCTTTAGGACCCATCTTCAAATCCGGTAAACCAGTTACTACTTTTCTCACATAGGGTAACTATTTTTAGTTGATGTGAGCAAGCCTTCTATGCCATAGTTCACTTGAGCTAGTGATCTCATGGACAAAAGTTGTTTCTAAATGTCCTTTGAGTTTATATAATCCTCCTTCTTCTTCACCAATGACAAATGCATCTTCAATTGATTTTCCTTTGGCCCACATGAGTATTTGTCCATATATAAAAGAAACTCTATATACTTTCTTATCTAATGTTGAGATGGAAAGTAAGTTCTTATTCAAACCTGGTACATATAGTACTTCCTCCATCTTCATGGGAGTTCCAGAGTCAAGCTTGTAGCTTTATTCACCAATACATTTGATAGGATATTGATAGTCATCTCCTAATGATACTTTCTGAGGAGAGTTCTTCTCTTCAAGTATTGAAGGATTTTTCTTTTGTCATGTCATGTGCTTTGAAGAACCACTATAAATAAGCCATGTATCTTCTCCAGGTATTACAGACCCAGAGAATGCAGAGAATAGTACATTTTCTTCTTTTTCTTGTATATTTTGAGGTCTTTCTTCTTCTTCTTCATCCTCATATTCAACTATGTGTGCATGATGTCTTTTGTTTTTATTCTTCTTTAATGGACACTCTCTATCAAGGTGTCCTATCTTATGATAGTTGTAGCATTGGTATTGGGAGTAGTATTTCTTTTGACTGTTTTCTATTTTCTTTTGAAACCTATTGGGAGGTGGATACTCCTTGTGAATTCCCTTCTTGAAGCTTGATTGTCTCCTTCCTCTTCTGGTATGGGTTTCTAGGGATTGATCATCTTCTTTGAGTAGAGCTTCTCTGTTAGCTACTCTAGCTTCCTATTGGATGCAATCTTCCCATACACTGTCAAAATTCATACTTTCTTTTCTGGAACACATACTTTGTATGAATGAATCCCAATTTCTAATGATACCATTAAGATTATTCATAACTAATTCATCTTCATCAAGGGAGTCTCCAATGGTTTCTAGTTGCTCCTTGAACTGGGAGATCCTTGTGAAGTAGTCTTGAATTGATTCTCCTTTACTCATATTGGTACTCTTCAATTGAGCTCTCAAATTCATCCTTCTGTTGATGTTATTTCCTTCATACATTTTGGAAAGGGAATCATACATTTTCTCTTGTGTATCTTTGGATGACATTTGAGGGATCAAGTGATCCTTGATAGAATAAAAAATGATCCTCATTTCCTTGATTAGTTCCTTCTGGTTCTTTTCCTTAGATTCATCTTCTTTTGGTTCTACAACTTCTTCTTTGATATATTTCTCAATATCATTCTCTATCAGAGTGAGACCAATCCCATACTTCCATGCTCAGAAGTTTTCTATTCCTTATAGCTTGTCCTCAAGCTTAGTGCTTGGGGCCATCTTATCTAGGAGATCACTAAAAAATGAAATTTCTCAAAATGAAATACCGACCTTACCAGAAGATGTTCTTAACTGAGGCAAGTTGGTTGGTCCACTTGGTTTATGGAGATTCCAAATCTTCACCCTTCAAAACTTTCTTGCGATATTTCAGTTTCTACAGATTTTTTGTTCTGGTTTTCTGTAGTTTTTTTTGTTCAAGGCCAAACTAGGGTTTGGATTACCCAGATCTCCACCCACTCAAAAAATTTGATCTAGGGATCAATAGATGCACTCTAGGTAGGTGCAACTTTCTATGAAATCAGATTTCCAAAATTCCAATTTTGACAGAAACCCTAATTTCTTGCCAGAGGGAGAGGAGAGAGAGTTTCACCTTGTGGAAGTTGTTCTATTCAGGATAGCTCTGATACCATGTTAAAATTTCATATGATTAGATATATATAATTAGTTTTTGATCCAATTTCACATCAATAGCATATGCATAATAACTTAAAGAAACACAATCACAAGATAGACATAGATTTATCCTAGGAAACCCTCAAGGGGAAAAAAACCCAACAAAACTTCCGCTATATAGATGTATAAGATAAACCCCAAAATAGGTACTCCTTATATATATATATCCTATGCAATATACACAAATGAGAGTGTGTGTTCAAATGAGGAACACAACTCCTCCTTATGTATACTCTTTCTGCACTTGACTTTTACCCTAACAAGTCGACCCTAACAAACTTACTGGGCCGACTTCACCTAGGAAGATAGAAAATAGTATTATATTATCTTCAAGTGGGTACTATCGACATGTATTACAATGGAGGTTATACCTCATGACTCTTTGATGACCAAATACAATAGTAACATCCTGATGAAGGAATAAGACATCTCCCTTGGGTTACATCAGTAAAATACATTTAGAATATTCTTCGAAGTTACAATATTTCAACAGTATTGTGATATGATATCACTATGAAAGAGATCATTCCTTGAAGAACATCACAGAGATGGTAGAAGATTCTTGAAGTCAACAAATGTTGAAAATAAAAAGAAAAGATAGATTTATTTCTGCATGATAATTACACATTTAATGTCTTCTTTATGATGGATATGAAGTCCATAGTTTGTAGTTTAGAGGAACTGCATTATGGATCAAATCTAAATGATGCTACTTTGAATAAGTAGTTGGTTGGTCTCTTCAAGTACCTAGTAGGCCAGTTGTGTTTTTATGCTTGTGGATAAGCATATGTTTGAGTACCTTTGAGGTACATTAGAATAGGTTATTTATTGTATTTTGATACATAGTATACCTATTATATAGATTGGGATTATCTATTTGTATTGTGGTTATTACTACATAAGCTAAATGTATTTTGTGGATAGTACTACCTATTGAGGAGTAGTGTAGTTTGGGATGCTACCTACTAGGGTGAAAGACTTGAAGCCTACAGTTATTAGGTGTTAATAGTAAAGATTTTTTGAAAACCCTATGTGTTATTGTAGAACAATTGAGATTAATTTTTGCTTCGTTGAAGTCATGGTCATGTAAAATGAAATTTCAGTACATAGATACTGATGAGGAGATTGCAAATTTTTGGATGAGCCGTTATCAGTGACGAAGTTGAGATACTTCAGGATAAGCTTGGTATGGCAGGAAACTCCCAGTAAAGCAAATAATGTCTCCCTCGATGAGAGGGAGTGTTGATTGTACAACATCAGGATTCATTCTCCGTACTTGTGAGTAATATCAAGTTGGACTTGTGAGTCATATCAAGTCCTATGTATCCTCATATGATTGAGGTGGTGATGTTTTATTGTAAATCTTGTGAGTAATATGAAGTTGAGTCTTATGAGTAATATCAAGACTAGACTTGTGTTGTATCACGTTAATGATTCTCCAATTGTGGAGATGATCTTTTGTTGTATCAATATTAAAGTCTTGTGTTGTATCAAGGTCGTGGACCTCCATTTGTTGAGGTGGTTATACTATATGATATATTGCTAGTCATAGTCACTAAGTGTTATAAGTCTCTTTTAGGGCTTAGCTACCCCTAGAGTGAATTACTTTAGCATATTACTATATGGCCTGGGGTAATATATATGATCATCAGTATGTATGGAATAATTCTTATGAGTATGATATGATATGATGGATAAATAATACAGATATGGACCATGCATTAATTATTTAAAGATAATGAGATAAAGCATAAAGAAAGAGAAAGAGAAAGAGAATTTCCTACGCAAATGTCTGAGTGAACTCAAATTATAAAGCTTTAGTAAATTATGAATGCATCAATCAATGCCTCGGTCAAAGCATCAATTGAACTATTAATTAATGTAATCAGTTAAGTAAAGAAGAGATTAATGTTAATAAATCATCATGCATCCGTTAACTAAAGAGATCCATGCAAAATTTAATAATAGAAATTGTGCATGGATGGCACTGAGAGTGAAGCAATGATGACAATTAAGTTATCCTGTTAACTAAGGGATTGACAATCACTTAAATATCAAGTTCAGTTCACATTCAGTTAACATTCATTTCAAGTTAGTTAACATTCTGTTCAAGTAAAGTTAACATTCAAGTCAAGTAAGTTAAGATTGAATTCAAGAGTTCAAGTAAGTTAACATTAAGTTCAAGTTAGTTAACATTTAGTTCAAGTCAGTTGAATTTCAGTTCAAGACAATGAACATTCAATTAAAGATAATTGAGGAAGGAATGATGCTAATGTTTGCATGGAGGGAGTTCTAGTTAGCTCCTCCTTGTGAATGCACTATGTGGTGTTCTCAGTGTGTTTATTGTGCCTCCTATGCGCTACCTTCTACATGCTGAGATTTTTGGCTTGTTATTAATATGTTAGGAATATGGCAAGTTCAATATTGTTGCATAAAATTTTTTTTGTAGGGTTGCATTGGATCTCTCTTCTCTATTGTTGTGGTGATATCTCTTATCGAGAAATTTGCTTATGTGTTGTAAACCATTCTATGCAAATCTATCTATCATACTCAAATAATTGTTGGGTTTTTCATCCTCCATGTTTGGAGGGTTTTTCTAGGGTATATCTTAGCTCCCATGGTTGATTGATTTATATGGATGGTTTATGGAGCTAATTATGTGGCTAATATATTTATGAGATTTATATGTGGTTGATATATTTATGAGATTCATATGTGGCTGATTTATGAGATTCATATGTACTAAAATTGATTGATAAAATTAAAGTTAAAGCTTCTTCAATTTTTCTCAAACATCAACATACATGAGGGAATCAAGTTATGGATTTCACTCTGGTGGCCACTACAGTAAACTCTTCTCACTTTCCCGAATTTTGGGTTTCCTCGAAATGGACAAAGGGGCCTAGATTTGAACCATCGACCTCCTTCTCACTCAACTGATTAATTTAAGAATAAAATCATTGGTTAATAGTCTTGTGTGCTCAAATGTGACATAGTTTTCTCCCCTTTTACAGGTGAAACAAAATTATCTCATAAGACCAAAAAAACTAATCAGGTAGATTATTAACAACGTATTGATGGCTATTGTGGTGGTTGTCGGATGACCGTCTCAATTACCCTTCAAAACTTTCAAATTTACACATTGATATGTTTTCAAATACATTCCAATAAGCCAGTTTGGATGGCTCTTTGTGGCACCCAAAAAACGTGAATGTTGATGAAATGGGCAAAAATTATTCATTAAATATTAAAGTAATAGGTATTTTTTTGAAACCTGAAAAATTTAAAACGTAGATTATCTTTCACATTAATATTCCAACAAAATATTTCAGTTGTTTGAGACTTTCCCTTAAAAAGAGGCAACTAAAACTACAAGCAATAAGGGTGAATGGTGGTTATATTCACAGTCAATGTCTGGTTGAAGGTACTATCGTAGAGAGTGCAAATGCAGTCAAAGAAAACAATATGCTTCCCATTTTCCAATTGGATTTCCATACCTAAGAGTCATAGGAAAGGACTGGGTGGTGCCTGGTTGTAACATAAGGTACAAACAGTTACATAAATAGAAAGGAAATGAGTGACCCTTGAATTAATAGAGCTAGTCAATTTCCAAAAAATTCAAGAAGGTTGCAAATGCCCTAGAATTTGAGCCAATGCTTTGAAACCATGTGAAGGGACCCTAGTACTAAACCATGTATTAATTCCTTGATGACAATAACTACAGTTAAAAATAAATTAAATCTATAATTAATTTTAAAAACAAAAATCAAATTGAAGAAATTTCTCATTTACGTCTATGGAATTTACTAAATAACATAAGTAGCTAGACAATTATTCTCATAATAATTTGAATTTACTTGGTTGCATATGATCCCTTGTTGCAGTTGTCCCTCTAACCTCCAATAGTATCCAACACTCTTATTTGCAGCAAGTTTGGTGGACCACTCTCCTCCTAACCAATCCTCAACTGATAGTTAAGGCCACCAAGACCCCAACAGATAATATTATGCTAGCCTATCTAAACCACTCCACATCTAATCCCTCTATCTCCATACACCACCACTCTAACAATAAACCCAAGAATTTCACCAGAAATCAACTACATAGGATTTTAAAGAATTGTTTTTACAACAAAGTTCAGTTTCCAACAACAAAAACTTAAACCCAAACAAAAAACCACATGAACCCCCAACTCATCCCACAATTCCTCCATTTATGCAGAAAAATTCAATAATTTATTTAAATTGAGATTAATTTGCATGAGAGTTACACGGCCTCCCTATAAATTGCCTTTTTCTAACCATACCTAGAGCTTAACTAAGTTTCATTTGGTTAATTAATTTTTATTAGTTTTCATTTTTTAAAATTAATTTACCTATAATATTAATATCTCCTTATTAACTAATTTAGGTTTAATAATACTAATGTTTAATTAGTTCTAGGGTGTTACAAATGTTGATGGATCTCTTGTTGTTGATCTCTTCATGTTCTTTCTTCCTCACCAATGGATGAAAACCAAACATCCTTTTCTAATTTTATCTTACTCACAAACTTGTGAATAATTAATGTGTCTTTGTCTTAACCCTCCTTCCTTTTTATAATTTTAAGCTAGGTCAAATCCTTAATCTCTAATATTAAATTTAATCTTGACTTGATATCAATGTCCCACAATAACTTAAATCACTAATGCCTTTACTTAGGAACTTTATTAAATTGATTTAAACTCACTTTACAAAAAAACATATCACATAATTAATAGATTAATAAAGTGAAACACCAAAAAGATAAGGAAATTTAATAACGATTTCCATGAGATAGTCATGTTGTAATTTCATCAAACACTCAGTCAAAACATTGACTTCACCCTTCAATGATTATTCACCAATAATGCATTTAATTCAAAATCATTTGACTGCAAATTATGAGTAGAAATAGAAATGACTAAGAACTAGAAAATTTGTAGCAGAGTAATGAACAATAGACAAACATTTAATCACACATTTGGCACCAATATTTTGGTCAAATACCCTGGAAAAACCTCAAAGGAAAAACTAGTAGAGAGATAAACTTCTTATTAGGGATTCTGAGAAAACTTTCAAAAATTTACAGCAAGACTCATGAAACGAATGCACCTCGATTTCCATGCAAAACTCATAAATTTTCTTATCAACACAACTATACAAATATTTTAATTTATGGGGTTGTGTGATCTACATTAAATATGTTGTACGACTACTTGGAATCTTGTGCCTTTCACATGTGTTTTATAGTATTCACTCTGCCTTTATTTTTGTGCATTAGAATAGAAATAAATGTTGTACTTTTTGCCTAGATATTTGTGACAGGTTCTCTCACACATGTGGCTTGTATGATTGCAATAAATGATACACCTACATCTCAATGTCTATGCATAATTCATCCTCGATTTATATGTGAATTTCCTATCACATGTGTGGTTGTACCTGCATCATTAATTGTTTTATTTTTCCTTGGAATTTGTGTCCACTCTCCTCCTTGGAAATCATGCCTTCTTTCTCCTTTGGAAATGTTCCCTAGTTTGCTGCAATGTTTTATTCCTTCTCTCTCTATCTCCCCCAAATTTCTCTTCTCTCTAATGTGCCTCATCTCTCTCTAATCTCTCCTTTGATTCATCATTGATGAATAACTACCCTAACCATAAATCCCAATGGATAAGATTAAATCTTGTCTTCACAAGATCAACATACATGACTTAATATCAAGTTGAGATTACTTAAATAACTTATTTCTCCAAACTTTATAAAAATAACTTTTATTCCTTAATTAATAAAATTACCCCACTTAACTTTATAAAGTCAAGTCACTAGAGAGAGACATTTGCTCGGTCACTTCTGCATGCTAGGCACCATCACTGCAGAAGTACTCTCAAGCTACCAAAACTAACACTCCCTCTTAGCGATGGAGGTACTTTTGGCACCTCCAACACCTAGATCTATCTCCAAGCTCATCACACTATCTGTTGTAGTTGTTCCCTGTTGGCAGGGTTTTTGGTGAGTTGTGCAGCGTCATGACAGTTGCGCAAGCTCATGCGGTATCGTGCAAGGCTAGATCAACACGATGGGCGAAAAAATAAATGTTTTGAATATTTAATATTTTATTTGACCAAGTTTTGTTACCATAGTTCATTAGCGGTTACAAGTTAGTTAGAAGTGGACCTTCAATGTAAAGGCGCAAGCCTATATATAGAACTAGTTTTGCAATTATGATAGACATCGAGGTTGAGATCAATATTATCTTGAGTGTGATTATCGCTTGATGTCTGGGGCGATATATCTATGGTTTTGGAAAAATATTTGTTGTATCTGCGATCTATTTGGTTTCTTTCTTGATGTATTCAGCCTTCTGTTGTGGAGAATAATTGTTCATTTTGGATCCGTTGCGTAGAGTTAATATGATATGACAATTGTTGCGTAAATTTGGTCTTTTATTCTATTTTTTTCCCTGTTATGATCTAATCTGTTATGATGGCACTATGATCTAATCTGTTATGATGTTGCAAACTAATCTGTTATGATGTTGTTGTGGTCAATTCCATTTCTGCTATGATTTATTGATGTTGCTGCAATCTATTCTAATTCTATCACATTTCCATTGCATTATGATTTAAGATGTTTTATAAATGATGCTGTTGTGCTAGGGATACTATGACAAATGTATGATGCAATATGTAGTTGTGGAAATTAATTAATGATGAATGCATAGTTCTGGATCTAATACTTATGTTGTCTCCCCGTCGGATCCCATATCCTCCCTTCTCACTGCTGGAAACTCGGTTCTGATAGCTCTCCCTTGAACATCTTGGGTGAGACTTCGTCCGCTTTGCGGATGTTGTTGGGCAGGGTAAAACCTTTCTGAGTCGATGCTTATGGAGATCGCGTTGGTTGGGCATCGACAGAGTGAGAACCCTTATCGACGAGGCTTTGTTGGTGGGTTTTTGCCAACACTCCCTATAACTTAGAATTATGTCCTACTACCTTCCCTAGAACCTGATCTAAGAACCTGTTCCAACCACTCATTCTCGGAGGAGTCTCCTCACACTCCTAAGCGTCTCGTAGTGTCATCTTGTATCAACGGAATTTCCTGACATAATTGGATGAAGCCTTAATTTCACCTGTCTATGATACTGAAATTAACCCTGAATCCAAGATTCCGTTGGATCTACTCATAGGTTTTCCTAGTAACCTATACAACTTACCCTCTTTGACACTAAGCCTCATGACTGCATCTTTGGTAGATCCCTCTAAATGTATGATAAAATGTCCACTCTGGAACAAGACCTCATACACCTTGTCCTCTAGAGTTGTTACTAAAATCAAGTTCTTCTTCAATTCTAGGATATGCATCACTCCTACCACCTTTAGTGTTCCTCTTGACTCCAGTTGCAATAACACTGTTACAACCCATTTTACTACATGTATGGTGTCGACTCCACTATCCACATAACCATCTGAATAATTTTTGAAACACTAAGGGACAAATCCCTCATTCCCCTCATATGGCTGGAAACTCCATTTTCCATAATCTATGCACCAATGTATTCAAACTTTGCACTATCACTCCTCGAATGACAAGTAACCAAAGAAAAGACCTTCTAAAAATTCTCAGTAAAATATTCAACCTTGGTTGATGTTGTTGTTTATGCCTCTTTCTTGTCCTTATTATTATTAGGACATTGTCTTGCATAGTGACCAAACTTAGGACATGCAAATCATATCATTTTTCTTGTGTCCTTTTCCTGTTCACCCTTTAACTTGGTTTTACCTGAATAACAGTTCTTGGAACTATTCTTTCCCTTTGCTTAAAGGGACACATTTTCCTCATACTCGACACCCTTATCTTTACCATTCTAAAGAGTTTGCTACCAAATATCCTCCTGGATGAAGTCATCCCAAAGTCTCTGCCAATCATGAAGATGTTCTTTGGCAACAATACATTGAACAAATGTATCCCATGGTTTTGAAAAACCATTCAAGGAAGTTCCAACTAGTTCTGCCCCTTCCACCTTTTCTCCAACAACTCCTAGTATATCATGATTGATTGTCAACTTGGAGAGGTGTGATGAAACTTTGTCAGTTTTGGCCATCTTGGTGTTTATTAGTTTTTCTCTCAGCGTCATCTTTCTATTTTCATGGCCACTCTGGTATAGCTTGGTTAAATATTCCCACATCTTGTAGGCATCCTTTTTCTCGGTTACACGAGGAATGATATGGTGTTTAATCGAATCAAGGATTATCCTCTTGGATTTAACATTATTTTTATTTTATTCAACCAACCATGTTGCATATGTAGGAATAGTAACAATTTTCTAAACAATGTTCCACAACTCCCGTTCCTATAACAATAAAGCAATAATTTCCTTCCATGGATTGAAATTTCCAACCCCCTCTTATCTATGTTTAAACCTCAAACCTATTTCCATATGACTTTCTCAACTGATAACAATATTTCCCTTCCTTCTTCCAAGCAAAACCTCTGTGTTCCCTGCAATATCCTTGTTCCAATTTCAGATCCTCAACTCTGAAACCATGTGGAAATTTCGTCAAACACCTAATCAAAACACTGATTTCAAACTTCCATTCATTTTTAATCAATAATGCATTTAATCCATAAGCATTTCATTGGAAATTATGAACGGAAATACAAATGACTAAGAAGTAGAAAATTTGCAGTGAAATAATGAATAATAGACAAACATTTAATCACACATTTGACACCAAGATTTTGGAAAAATACCATGGGAAAACCTTGAAGGGAAAACCAATAGAGAGATAAACTTATTATTATTGTTTCTGAGAAAAATTTCAAAATTTTACAGAAAGAGAAAATGAAATGAATGCACCTTGATTTCCATGCAAAACTTAGAATTTTCAGATCAACAAAACTGTACAAATTTTTAATTTATGGCTTGTATGAATTGCATTAAATCCATTGTATTGTTTCCTAGAAATTCGTTCCTCTCACATCTGTTGTACAATCAACCCTTTGCCTCAATTTATGTGCATTGGAACAATAATAAATGTTGTAATTTTATGCCTCAATTTTTGTGTCAAATTCTTTCACATGTGCAGCATGTAGGACTGCAATAAATGATGTACATATGCCTCAATTTCTATGCAAAATTCCTCCTTGATTTCTATGTCAATTTTACCTCAATTTTTGTACATATTTGATCTCACATGTGTGGTTATACCTTCTGCAATAATTGTACATTTCCTTGGTATTTGTGCCCACTCTCCTCCTTAGAGATTGCACCTTCTTTCTCCTTGGGAAATGTGCCCTAGTTTACTGCAACTTTTTCTTTTCTCTCTCTCTACAAAATTTCTCTTCTCTCTAATGTGCCACGCATTTCTCTAATATCTCCTTTTATTCTCCATTACTCAAGAACTACCCTAACCATAAATATCAATGGCCAAGATTAAATCTCACCTTCACAAGATCAACGAACATGACTTAATCTCAGGTTGAGATCAGTTAAATTACTTAAGTATCCAAACTTTATAAAAGCCTCTTTGATTCATTAAATAATAAAAGTACCCCACTTAACTTTATAAAACCACTTTATAAAGTCAAGTCACTAGAAAGAGACATTTTCTCAGTCACTTTTGCATTCTAGGTACCATCACTGCACAAGTACCTCCAAGCTACCAAAAACTAACAAGACACACCCCAAGAAAATACCTATCCAAGATACAGTCATCAACACTCCCTCTTAGTGAGGAAAGTAATCTTCACCTCTCCAATCTTGTCTTGAAATAATTCAAACTTTCTTTTCACCAAATGTTTGGTTAGTATGTTTGTAATTTGGTCATATGTAGGAATGTGTTGGAGCTTAAATACTCCATTAAGGACCATGTATTTGTTGAAATGATATATTATCTTGATTTTCTTTGACCTATCATGAAATAATGGATTCTTCAAGAACTTTATGTAGCTTTGATGGTCACAATGAATCACTATAGACTTCAACTCGTGATCAAATAACCCTGTAAGTAGTTTTCTATGACAAATTGCTTCACAGCTTTCCAAGTAAGCTTCCATGTACTCAAATTCTATTGATTCGAGTGTTATTAAGGTATTCTTCCTTTTGAACCAGGAAATAGCTATCGAACCTAAGTTGAGAAAACACCTTGAAGTGCTCTTTCGATCTATATTAGTCCCTGCCTATTCTGAAACTGAGTAGTTCTGTAACCATACTCCATCTCTACCAAGCCTCAAGCCATACTCTACTGTACCTTGAAAGTATCTGAGCACATGTTTTGTTGTTATCCAATGCACTTTCCTTGTCTCCACCATATATTGGTGCAAGGTGTTCACAACATAATAAATGACTGGCTTGGTGTTGACCATATACATCAAGTTCCCAATAATATGCATATATGGTCTAGAATCTACCAACTCTGACTCTAAAGAATAAACCTTATTCATGTTGGTCAACATTGGTGTGGACACTATTCTACAGTCCTCCATTCTAAATCTCTTCAAAATATCCACTGTGTACTTACCTTGTCCAAGGAAGATCCCTCTCAATTTCTACCATACCTCCAACCCTAGAAAGTAATGCATTAGCTTGATGTCCTTCATCTCAAATTCTATAGCCAATTCTGAATTGCATCCTACAATCAACTTCTCTACCCCCATGAGTATCAAGTCATCCACATAGAGCACCAACATGATTGGCTCAGTTCCAACAAGTATGAAGTAGAGGTTGGAATTTTCCTCAATCTTGGTGAATTTCATGCTCCACAAATAACTATTGATCCCGGAGTACCACATCTTGGGTTCTTGTTTGATTCCATACAGATCTTTCCTAATCCTGCACACATGTGACTCTTTTTCATGTACCTCAAATCCCTATGCCCTCTCTATATATACATCTTCCTCAATGATCCCATTGAGGAAGGTTTCCTTCACATCCATTTGGTGAATCCTCCACTCCATCTTTGAAGCAATATATATCACTCTTTATATAGAAGCATATATGGAACAAGAGAAAAATTATCCACATAGTCAACTTCCTCTCTTTAAGAAACCCCTCTGGACATAAATATCACCTTGAACTTCCCCACAAACATCTAAATGGATGATATCCAATATTTCCTTGGATAAACTGTTGTTGCTGGGAAATGAATTCTTGGCATTCTTTCCAAGCACACATCCTTTGCACATCCCCTGTTTCTCAATATTGAAGTCATGAATACCAGATACTATCTCCTTCAATATGGGTAGCTCCATGTGATGTATATGTCCCATCTTCCTATGCCACGGATCACACAAGATCTCACTATCATGCACTAGTTCTTGGACATGATTTCCATGTAGCCTATATAGGTTTCCTTCCCTCGCGCCAATCCTCATAATTGTTTCTTGATTGGCTACCTATGGACAAATGAGCACTTTTTCTCTCTGGAAGGTAACTAACCTTTTTCCTCAATGACTGAAATGGACAATAGGCTCTTCTTTAGGATTGGTACATAGAGAACCTCATGAGCATAAAATGAACCCCCTAAATAAAGTTGGAACTCAACTTTCCCATGTCTCTTCACTAGATAATTGGCACCATCTCCAAGTTGTACATGGAGCCTTGAGTCATCCTCTAGCAGCCCATTGAATAGCTTTCATGCCTCCTTCATGTGACGGGATGCACCACTATCTATATACTTGGAGATCTTGGAAATAGTTCTTTTGGAGAGGAAATAAAAATCAAACTTAGCTACAATTTCACTCATTTGGGTCTCTGTTGATGTTGCTACTTGCATCCATGTTCCCTTACCCATCTTCTTCTTCTCTGGAAACTGAGATGCATCATGCGCAATATTGTGACACATAAAACACTTGAACTTGCTCAAGTCTTACTTCATTTCCTAGTTCTGTGATCTCCTTCATTAAGAGCCAAGAAAATATTCAATAGTACATCCATTAAGACACGAGCTCTGCACTTTCTTAAAAGAAGACAGTTCACTCCTTTGAGATCTCTTCATGAAGAAATATCTCATTTTGTCCTTCAACCACAAATTTGGGGAAGAATGAAGATATTTTAGCTAGTTATGCAATGTTAACTCTTTTAATATCCTTATATATATTTTGAAAGTGTTTGACCCCCACTCCATCTATCCCTCCATGACATCTTTTCCAATCTTCTTCCTATCCTTTGTTTCCCTGGTAGCATTCTACTTCTTCGTTTGATTTGCATATTGGAAAAAATACATCATATTCTCATCACCATTTTTTATACATATCTCCCTACTTTTCAATATCAAATATACCTATTTATTAGCCAACAACATCTTAACCTTAATTTTGGCTCAATCAACATCACATTTTCTTCTTCATTAATTTTTTTTTGTAAATGTCTTTGTGGGTCTTACATATCTCCTCCTCTCTTTCCTATAACATCTTATCTCTAGATTTATATTTTTCAACAACCCAAATTCGCACCTTTATCTTAGTAATCTTGTTATGATTTGCTAGTTGAACACTAGCATGAAACCCAATTTACCATCATATAACCTCCACTCATTCTTGATCAAATTCTAGAATTCCTCCTCCTCCAACCAATTGGAGTTTAATTTAAAAGGAGACAAAAGGGTTATTATTATGAATGCCCATTTTTAAGTAAAGTGGGTAATGATCAAATCCCCACACACATAGAACTTGAGACTTGTATCTACCCATATTTTACATAAGCCTCTAATATTTGAAGAATCTCTTTAGCCTCTTAGATAAACTTACATTTCCCAATCTAGTGTTTCTCCTTATTAAGCAGATATTTTCTAGTTCGACATCAATAAGATAAAGGTCTATTGCATTAAAGACCAAATGGATTGAAAAAAAAACCATTTTCTCAAGATTCCATTGATTAAAACCACATAGAATTCATAAAATTTCAATGGCTACTCGAGTAGTTCTCTTAGGAGTTGAATTAAAATAATAAGTCCCAATTGTAACAGGTTCAATATTGTTTGAATAAGAGGGTTAACACAACCTCTATAAGATTTCAAAGAATTTAGTATGAGGCTCATATGGACCTGAAATAATATAGTAAAATACTGGAAGAAAAAAAGAAGTAGTTTATCAGTTATAAGTTATCCAATTGCAAGCCATGCATGAAAAAACTATTGAGTAAGAACAACATGGAGGAAAAGATGTAAGGGCAAGTCATAGTGGGAAAAATCACAAAATGGGAAAGGCCTGAAACTTGGGAAATTAAATCCCTCTTTGAAATTCATGATTTTATATTCTCACATGATGTTGGAAAGCTTCTTGAAACATAACCGTGTGATTAACTTAAGCTTACGGGGCCTGAGATATATTTTCCAATTCTTTGTCAATCCAATTCATTATGTAATCTATTAGGGGTCTGACTAAAACCTCCTATTTCACCCTTAAGAAAAACATTTCATTTTTAAATTCACTCAATTCTATGTGTTTCTCATGTACCAATGAATGATTCCCATAATTCTCAATAAGAAAATCATTAATCCATTGTTTTACCTTCTCTTTAGATAAGTTGGTAATTCCATAAATGTTTTTAAGCTATAAAGTATTTTTAGTAACTATATTTGACTCATATTGTTATTTCATAATGACCTTGTTATCATGGTAAATTGAGGGTCCATATATCTCCTTTATTACATCAATAACCTTAAATAAAATTGTGTCTCCTCTCTGCTAGCATGTCACAATTTTTCAATTAACATTGTAGCAGATCAAGCCAAGCATCCCATCTAGCCTTGACATGTATCAATCTCACATTTAGAGGAAAATTTTCCATATGTATTTTTTTTGTATTCATGTCTATCAACGATTTGCTGGAAGAGTCAACGTGACTTCGACCAAAAACTTGATTGTCTAGGACTCGTTGATTTAAATAGTTAGTGAAAGAAACAATTTTGGTGGAAAGGACAAATATTTGGTCATTGATTCCCATATATCCATCAACAAATCCATTCTTTGATCTTTTTTGCTACCATTTCTCTAAATCCACATAATAATCCTTGGGATCTCCTTGATTTGGTAATAATCTCTAGATTGTGTTCAGGTTGTACTTCTTGTATCCTAATGGTCAATGGCTATGTAAACAATGGCTTACGAATCAATGTGGATTCCAATTCTTCTAAAGTCTTTTTCAAATTTTTGTTCTCCTCTAATTGGTTATGAATAGATTGTTTGAGCATACCCCTTATGGCATCATGTAACTTAAGGGATTCCTCTATCCCCAAAACTTTACCATTTAATAGGGTACTTTTATTTTTTTAAATGTTTTCCTTTGTTACTTTATCCGTTTTATCTACAACTTCTTGAATTGTGGATCAAAATACATATGGTTCATAGTCATTGATTTGTCTTCAAAGACATGCATATCTAGTGTTATATCTTTTCCTTCAATCAAACTATTGTGTCAATATGATCATTAATTTCCATAATATGCTCACTGAATTCAATTACCTCAAGTTGGATTACCGGTTCACTCTTTGGTGACCTATTCCTTTTTGGAATAGTATATTCCCTCTAAATTTTATATTTGGGTGGGTTTTGGTCATCTCCACCATCATTAGCACTATTTGCGCCTTTAGAATTTTCCCTATGGAAAGTAGAAAAGTAACTTTCTTGGAAGGGGTAACATCATATCTCCTAGAGAGAAACACAAAACCACTTGTTGTTGATTGTTTCGCTTATTTAGTCATATTGACTGGGTGCTTGATGATCACATTTGACACTAACTCTTGAATTTTTATTCCCTTGGGACTAGTATTTGAATGGATAAATTTGTGCAAGTCACTTTTGGATGCAAACTCATTATTAGGTGAATCAACTTCTTCACCCTCAACACTAAACTCTTTGTTATCTCCACCACCATCATCTTCTCAATTATAACTAGGAAAAAATGAGCTATAGTTTTGTGCAATTATGAAGGCTTTGAATGTTCCTTTAGGGTTGTAACCTTGATAGCCTCAGTTTCCTTCAAATCAAGTGAGTGTTGACCTTGATCTATCTTTTCATATGAACCACATTCCTCATAGTACTACATGGAAATATAAATAGAATTGAAATAGTTTTCTTCCTCCTTTTTCATTTGAAGAATTAAGAACAACTTTGGTACTGCCAATGGAACTAACTCATAAAATACAATCATGTATAAATTTAGGTAATAGATGCATGTTTTCTACAAAACCATATAATCATATGTATGCATACTTTTCTTCATAAAAAACTATACCCCTTTGCTTAGAGAAGGGTCCAAGCTTCCACTATTAACCTATTTGAGGCTTGCTTTATTAAAATATGTCCTAATATTTTGACAAACAAATACAAAATCTTGTAGAAATGGAAAGGATCCTTATTCTTCCAAAACGTCTAGTACGTGAATAGAATAAGTTAAAACGTTGCAGGCATATCTCCTTTTGGGTCCAAATTTCATATGGATTGAATAAAAGTATTGGATAAAATATATATGAAGCCATGGAGATTTTCTTGATCTTTTGGATTTTGGCCAATTAATGGACAATTTCATTTGGTATGAATTATCCCAAATCAAATATCGCTTTTTTATTCACAATATAATGCATGGCATTAAAAGGACATACCTAGGAACCTTTCTGGTAGTTTCTTGTCCTGCAACTTTATAAAACAACCATGCAACCTTGTGGTAAGATTCTTCCAAGTCTGAAACATCATATGGCAGGTCTTCCAAAGAAATGATAAAAATTAGAAACATAACCAACTTTGGCTGAACTAGAAGTCCAAATATTCTTATATTTTTGCACTCGTTCCTCCATCTCTTAGTACCATTTATACATTAAGGTCCAACGAAATTATTTCTCTTTGACCTAGTGTATTCAACGCATGGGCCACAGTAAGGATCGTTGTTTTTCCATGGGACCATATATAATCACTTGTATGTAGAATTATGAACCCTATACTAAGCATCCTCAATCAATTAAATTATGTCATTTAAGTTCATCCATCAACTTCATGTGAAATAAAGTTGAAGCAATGCCTAAAAATACGATTTTAGTGAAAATTAATGCATAACAATGGTACATTATATAAAGTATAAATGATGGAAAGGAAAAGGGCCAAGATCAAATTCCTTCCACATTTTGCATGTTGAATGTGGGTGGAGGGAACACAACACATGATCATCTTTTTGAAATAATATTGTTGGCCATCTGCATCCTAATGCAAAGGAAAGGGACCAATATTGAATGCCTTTTGTATTTTGCATGTAAAATGTGGGAGGTGGGAACACAATGCGATATAATCTTGTTCAAATAATACTCTACATCCTATATAAGATGTGGAGATGTGAAAATGTGGGGGTCAGGGAAAGATATGTAAATGAAAATATGACTTTTTCGTTCCAAAATCCACATGTGGAATGTGGAATGCAAAATCACAAAGGATAAGTGGAAAGAAAAGGAAACCCAAACCTTACACTCTGCACTTAGAATCAAGAATGTGAGAAGTGAGACAATAAACTCCCAAATGACATGTCAAAGGAAAATTATTAACAACTCCTTCCCTCAAAAACTGCCACATAACAACCTTATATCTAAAAAATCCCCTAAAAGGCTATCTCTTTAATTTACTATATTGACATAAGACTCCTCAGAAACAATATTATTTTTTCTAGAATTTGAATAACCCTCACCTTCGTTTGACCTTCCGATAAAAAACCCTATTGAATGACTACTTGAAATCTCAATGAGTCAAATCCTAACCTCTTGTCTTGAAGTATCTCAATAGTACTATGGATTCAACTTTGAAATATGCATATCAACTCAAGCACTGCATGATCATTATTACGAGGTTTTTACTATGGGATTTCAAAACCTATGAGATGGGATCCAATGCCAAAAATAGATTATTGTAACCTAAATATGAATAAAATAGAAACTAAGCATCACCACATTAGAGATTTTTTGTCATTTAATATAATTATTACATTAAGAATAATTTGTTTTAGAGGAGAGCAAAAAATTGTAAAATAATGAAAAATAAAAAAATATATATATTAAAATGTAGGGAAATAATCAAAATTTAATCAATTCTTCATTTTACATATGCCTAGCTAAAATGTTGCTTTGTGACACTTGCTCCTTGGGAGACCAGGGGTTGACATTGGTGAACCATCATTTTAAAGATAAAACATTTTTAAAAACAAAAATAAATGATCAAATTCATTATATTAAACTTATTTTCATTGTCAAAATTTCAAAATTCAAAATCACTAATTTTATTCTTTACATCTACATAAACAAACTTAAAGTAAGATTTTTCTCTAATATTCCATGTTTAGGAATGAGAATACATTATATCCACATAATCCACATCCAAGGATCCAATGTTCTCTTTTATTGAAATCTCAAAGTTTTATGTATCTACCATCACAACTGGCCATTGTTCAATATATTTGCCACAAAAATAAATGCCCTCCTCTTGTATCAATGTATCCCCACAATAATTAATGAAGCAATATAGATAATGCCTCCTCCATCCAACACTATACAATTAGTGTAAATGAGTTGATGTCAAACATATTTGATGAATTCTTAAAGAAAATGCCATAGAGTTTCACAAATATAAGCTATGAAATTATGGACCAATCCTTCTCACCAGTAAAACCACTTAATGTGAGATGATGAAAGTTTATATCAAACATATATGAAATCCAACTCTCGAGTTGTAAAAGTACATACTGTGAAATTGTGGATTATTCTTTTTCAATAGTAAAACCACTAAATCATAGATAATCTTTTTAAATCAAAGATAATCTCTCTTTGGTTGAAAACCTCTGAATACAAAAAAAATCCAAAAAATAAAATAAAAAATAAAAAATGAAACGGGTAGCAACATGAACGAGGTTGTGTAAGATATGGTCGATTCATAATTCTTTTCCATGCCTTCCTTTGCGTGGGCGTTTTTATTTCATCCACCTGGTGTTTGGTTGGTTTCCTATCACATAGTCTGCATTTCAAAACAGGCCTAAGTTGAAATGGTTGTCCACTACTGTCATTTTTCTTCCTTTGATCTCACTGATGTACCTCTCTGCACCTTGCGTGTTTAGTTGCTTTGCTACGGTGCCACGTTTCACTTTCCCTAATGGCTAGGGTTTTGAGCAATTCAACGGTGGAAACTTTTCATATTTGTTTAAAAGTGATACTTGTGCCATGCATTTTTATTTGTACATTTTTATCTATCCAAAAGAGATCATCGGTAGGTGAATGAGGTATAAGTTAGGGAAAGAGATTTTACATCTTTTTGGCAAGAAGGGGAGTGTTTTTAATACAGACAATAAAAATATTTGAGGACCTTATACATAATTGCTTTTATTCTCTCATAAGGGTTGGGGAAAGAAAAGGCTTTTGGGGATTAAAAATCAATAGATAAAGTATTATAGATACAAAAGAAGGGGATTATAAAAGTATCAAGAGAATAGCTTTTTTTATTACTTCTTATAATGGAGAGGGGAAGGGATTAGCTTTAATGGATATTTTATTAGTTTTCATAATAATAACAATGAGGGCAACGAAGGGACTTTCTTCCAAAATGAGGGAGATAATTTCTTCTTTTAAAAATGGAGGATATAGGTCTTTTTTACAAAGAGGTACCCAGGGGTGAACATTTTGGATTTCTAAACATAGGCACGGTGATAAAAAGTCATTGACACAACTGGAAAATTAATCAGAGGATGTGAAACTAAAGGATTTCACTGAAAAGACATAAAAGATTCATGCTTACCAAAAATTTGACTAAGTGTCAAAAGGGTCAAACAGCGACAGTATAGACCAAACCAAATATGAGCACGATAAATTCATCGAGATGAATGACATGAAACTCATTCCTTGACACAACAAGGCATGATGCAACTTGGTGGATCTATCGAAGGAGTCATATGAAAGAAAAAATGACAAAACAAAAGATGGGCATGCCCAACACATCGCCCTGGACATGAAGATGTAGACGGAATAATCTTGCGACAAATTTTAGTAGGTTATCCTTTGGCATAATGTTTCGAAAACTTTGGAAGCATGTTGATGTTGAGCATCAAAATAATTATGCACACAATAAAAAATAAAACTCACTTAATTTTATAAACATTAAAATATTGAATTTAAAGGATGATGGAGATAAACTAGTTTTAATATCTCTTCATGTTCCATAGTATGAACTAATGGGAGGATTTTCTGGAGACCTACAAAACCTCTAATTCATGACAATGGAATAATATAAGGACTTTCTTTCCAAGAGGCCTCAAAATAGGCATCAGTGTTACTATATTTCCATTTTTCTCCATGGTCTCACAAGAAACGAATAAGAAATGATGGAGGAACATTCTACAAAATCGAAAATATATAATCAAATCCATCATTAAATTTTATATTTATAGGATAAATGCATTGATATGTTTGATCCTTTTTAGACTCAAATATGGAATTGACATTCAAATTTATAATAACATAGATGTGTTGGTACATAGGATGCCCCCACCAAGATCGGGAATCCCATCAAAGGAAACAAATTATGGATTGAATAGTTTTCTTCGACATGAATTAATGAAAATACTCACATCATCCATTCCAACATTACCCATAAAATACCATTCATCATTTGTGAAGCCATTAACAGCCTCATTGAAACCCCTACTTTAAACCATGACAATGCCCATCAAACACAAATATGAATACATATACAAGGTAAACACATATCAAAATATCAAAAGGAATACTCACTTACACAATCTCTGGTTAAACAGTTGTAATGCACCAAGATAATTCCTTCCCTATTTGAACACCACATTTAAAGAAGCCTCTTCTTCTTCTGACAGAAATGGAATAAAGCCTAATTAATAGTCCATAGTCAACTCATAAGGTGTAAAAATAAAAAATGTCTCCATATAATTTCCTCTGTCATGTGATGTGAAATTTGATGTCCTTTATTATAAATGCAATTGACTTCAATTTTAACAAAAAAAAAGTACCATAGAATCTGCAAATGGAATAATATGATGCCTTTAACCACCCTTACAACCTTTTGAGCAAGTACAATAAATGATTCATATAATGTCTATAGAACTCCAAGAACAATCCATGGCTACATGCTTTCAAGAAAAAAATGAAAAATAGAGTACTTGATAACTCAAGAAAAAATAATCCACTCGAATCGAATCAAATATCCATTGAGTTGTATATTTAATGTAATAAAGTGATTTTGAGTGAGCATGTTTGGACCTCCATAAGTACCACTTAAGGATTTCTCACATACCATATATATGTTTTTGAAGTTTTACAAAGTTTGCATAATTGAACAATGTCCTTAAATGCAATACTCCCCAAAGAAATCTAGGAGAATCACATTTTTTCTTGCAACTATAGGCACACATCTCCAAGATAAAATTAAATCCCTAAAAATTGACTCATTGTATGACATAACCACCCTCTTCCCATTTTTTCTTCCAACAATGTCAATCATACCTTTTCAATTGAAACAAATACAATTTGGCTAAGAATATTGCAGAAACTACTTTCATACACAAGTTAAAATTAATTCAAAATACCATTATAGGACTAACAAGAGACCATATATCAAGTGAAATCTCATATGTATCTCTAAATTTTATAGGACCAACAAGAGGCCATATATCAAGTGAAATCTCATATGTATCTCTAAAGTTGTTTGTAATCTCGCATGTGAAAAATGTAAATACATTAATTTTTTGGAAACCTTCCACTAGGGAATTTTGAGTTATCTCCAACAAAACATATTTTAGTAAGGAATGATTAGGATCTATAATATCCTAAGGCTTGAACAGTTGGCTACTAACCTCATGTGCACCACATTTGACAAAATCGGTTTCCTTGAAAGTGGAAACTACTATGTTTTCAACTTCCTAGATAAAAACTTTATATAGATATTAAAATGCATTATTCATCCTTCATAGTGGAAAACACTATGTTTTCAACTTCCTAGTTAAGATGCATTATTCAATGTTTTCATCCTTTTGTTCAAATCCCCAAATTTGGTATATACTGATATACAAGCCCCAAATTTCTTAATAATACATATATGTATCCCTCGCCATGAAATAATCCTGCCTCGTGTGATCCATATCCATGGATATATACAAATAAATTTGTATCACAATCTGAAAGATGATCATATCCATCAACATTGCAAATACCACCTTTGTTCCTACACCATAATAATAATAAACTTTGATGGTCGAAATTTTGAAAGGCATCATTTGATATCAAGGTAAAGTGTCTAGTTCATCCTTATGGTTCTCCAACAACATCCACATTCCTAGCCCCATAATTAAGGACATGATAATGAGAAGCAAGGATAACTACTTCATCTTGATGGTGCACTTAAGCTATTTAACATAGCATTGGTCTCTTGACTAGTATAAACTACAACTCCAACTACCTGAGAAGTATTTTTGAGCTCACAACCTTACATGGGATGCCACTTTTTATACTGTAAATCCAATTGGATCAACATTGTTACCTAAAATATGGCTTCAATAAGATCCTCGTAATCTAGTAATATGCTTGTAAAGAGAAGTTACAAGAAGACACCATCCCCTCACACATCAACGTTTTTTAGTCTGTCCCTACCAAAATTACCAAAATTTCAAGGCAGTAAAGAAACATGTATTCCCATCACACAAAATATGGTTGAACTTGTTTGAATAAATAAAAAACACATGTTAATAAACAACTAAAAGAAAACTCGCACGCAATTAAATAATGATAGAAATGCACTTGTTAATTCAATTTATAAATAATTTCCTATTTAAATCATAGATGGCAAGTGGAAAAAAATCACGTGTACACAAACACGTTGGAAAAAGTTAATAGAAGGGAAAATATGATATTTTTAGCAGTGTATCCAACATGTCATTCAATAGTTGCAATTTGTTAAAAAGTTAAACCTCAAACATATATGGCATGTTTTCAAGGAAAAATCAATTGCAGCTATCATTTTGAAACCCGGTAAAGGGTCTAGTGGCTAAAACAATGGCTTACAAGGAATTTATGCATTAAGAACAATTCAAGCAAATAAATTATGCCTTACTTCCATAGAAAATAAGAAACAAAGGACCTTTTTCTTGCACATATTTTTCAGTTGTCCTTGTTTAATATCTTTTTTTGAAACCATTTTTCCACCCTTTATGATTCTATTTAAAATCCAATAATATACATAAAATTATTCTTCAATATGATCATCACTTTCCATATCTATTTTATTACAATGTGACGTGATGTGCCGATAAAACTAGTGAAACATTTGAACAAGTGGATTTGAGAGTGTTGAAAACCATCCATGTTGCATGGTTTTTTGAAAGGCATCCCTCACTTATTTATGGAATTTTTATATTCCTTGGTTGTTCCAAATTTCCAAACTACCAGTCTTTAAAAAACCAAGAAACATGAACATAAAGAATGTGTTGCAACATTTAGTGCATCAATGGTAATTCACAATGAATGAACACTTTTAATAAACATAATAATAAATTTGAGTTATGACAACACTAGTGAAAAAATTCTCAATTGAACACAAATCTAAGTTGAATGTAAAAAATACAAGAGACCTTACCATGCCTCAGTTGAATCTCAAAATCCCATGGGGATTTTTTGACAAGGCCAACCAAGGTCATCCCGCAAAGTGTGGTGTGGGGGTCGTTCTCTACCTTAAACAAATTCATTATTTTTTTACTAGGTATGCTCTAGGATATAAATCAAATATGAAAGCAAAATTCTCATCTCTATGGAATCTTCCTTATTTTTCTTGTAAGTGTAATATTCGAAAGTTACAAATCTTGCGCGATTCCAAGGTTGTCATTGACTGGAAAAACTAAATAAAACAATATTGAGGTTGCCGATCTTCGTCATTTAATTCAAAATATCACAAGTTCCCTCCAATTATTCGAGTGGACCTCTTTCTCTCATATCTACACAGAGCTAAACTCAAAAGTGGAATACATGTCTTAAGTGCTCCATCTTGATGATGACTCTTTTGCATTTTATGAATTTTTTTAGGGGAGGAATCAATCAAGAATTTTATTTATAAACAATGACTGTAATATAGTGAGCTTATCGTAAGAGTCTGAGAAACATGAAAAAATAGTCTTAAAGGGTTTTCCACTGGTGTAAAAAGTTAGAAGTTGTTCTTATTATACAAATGATCTGCATATGTATGTAAAATAAAAGTATAAGACATAGGAAGAATAATTGTAATGTAAAAGTAACAAGGGAATTCTATCATTGTTTGGTTAAAGTTTTAGTTACTTTTTGTAGTCCTAGTGACAATTATATGTATATTCATTTTCTAATACAAATATTTTTTCTTCAAAGAAAAATAATAATAAATTTAAAATATAAGAAGAAGAATAAGAAAAAAATTGTTTACCATGTAATGTGTAATATGTTGTTATCCCATGCTTCAATCTTTTTTTTTTGGTGAAATATGTAATTTATTTAATGAAGGATATGTCATCAACTACATCAAATTTCTCATTGTCCATTATAAAAAAGAATATTAATATGGTGTTCTCCCCATGCTTCAACCATTTTTTGAAATATGTAATTGCTTTAGTGAATATGTCATAAGCTTCATTAAATTTCTCAAATAAAACATATTAGAAAACGTTATATAAACTTTTTTCTTACTTAATACAAAGTTTATACTGTTAGTTTGATTATCATTGACATCAATAAGGTTATTATAAAGTTTTTGTTGATATTCTAGCATGCCTTTCATATCTTCAATAAAGTGGTGTGCCTTAACCCCTCCCATAGATGGTGTGGAAGAACCATTACCTCAAGTTCCAAACAACTTCATATCTTTACATATTTTCACTTTGCCTCCATGTAAATCAGCATTAGAAAGAACATTTCCAATTTCTTGAACCGACTTTTAAACACTTACTTGTGGACTCTATTTCCAAATAAATAGAATATAAAGGTACACTAGTTTATCCATGATATTCACAAATACAAGCAATGCACATATGTGCTCTTTTAAGTGGTATAGGAAGCACATGAATGCTTTTTTAGTCCAACTCTTCCTTATTTGGAGGTATGTCTTGTTTACAACTCATGATCCCATTTGATTAACCACATGATAATGAATTGTCATTTTTTTTTTGTGCAAACAACATAAGTAACTATTGTTTGAAATAACAATATGGTTTATATTGTACATGCAATTTAATGTTTTTAGGCCAATTTCTAGTTGTCATTCAACTTCATACGATCCATAATCCTCAACATATAATTTTCCCTCCCTTTTATATCAAGCAATTATTGTGTGTTTTGTAGTTTGATCAAGTACCCATTTTGATTATTCATGGGACTACTTATCAACACATAACAGTCCCAATCACCAAATGTGATTTTCAAGGACAAATAAATACTTTTCATCTTATTTTTTTATTATCTTTTACCCTGACCCTATTCATTAAAGTTATAGATCCTTTCATACTTTTCATCATTAATGAGTTCCATTTCATCCAACTTAATGACAAAAATTAAATTTCTACATGCTTCCTCTATAAAAATATCATAAAACTTTACCATTACTTGTAATTTTTTTTCTAAATCAAGTCATATGTTATTTTTTCCATTTAAATTAACCAACTCACTATGATTTTTATTTCATCCAAGAATTCTTCCAATCTCCTTTTCTCCCTATATATGATACATGTCACCTAGGAAATAAATAATCTTTTCAATGATTTTATAAACATGATTTTCAATCTTTTGAAATATGTAATTTCTTTAGTGAATATGTTATTGGATTCATTAAATTTCTCATTGTCTAATATTAAAAAAAAACATATTAGAAAACATCATCTAAACCTTTTTCTTCCTTAATACAAAGTTTATGTTGTTAGTTTGATCATCCTTGGCATCAATAAGGTTATTATAAAGTTTTTGTTGTATTCTAGCATGCATTTCAAATATTCAATAAAGTTGTGTTCCTTAATAAAGTTGTGTTCCTTAACCCCTCCCATGGATGGTTTGGAAGAACCATTTCCTCAAGTTCCAAACAACTTCATATCTTTATATATTTTCACTTTGCCCCCATGTAAATCATCATTAGAATGAACATTTTGAATTTCTTGAACTGACTTTTGAGTACTTACTTGTGGACTCTAGTTCCAAATAAATAGAATATAAAGGTACACTATTTTATCCCTGATATTTACAAATGCATGCAATGCAAATATGTGTACTCTTTTAAGTGGTATAGGCAGTACATGAATGTTTTTTTCATCCAAATCTTCCTTATTTGGAGGTATGTCTTGTTTACAACTCATGATCCCATTTGATTACCCACATGATAGTGATTTTCCATTCTTTTGTGCAAACAACATAAGTAACTATTGTTTGAAATAACAATATGGTTTATATTGTACATGAATTTTAATGTTTTTAGGCCAATTGCTAGTTGTCATTCAACTTCATACAATCCATAATCCTCAACATGTAATTTTCCCTCCCTTTTATATCAAGCAATTATTATGTCTTTTGTAGTTTGATAAAGTATCCATTTTGATTATTCATGGAACTACTTATCGACACATAACAGTCCCAACCACCAAATGTGATTTTCAATTTGGACAAATAAATACTTTTCATCTTATTTTTTATTATTTTTGATCCATGACCCTATTAATTAAAGTTATAGATTCTTTCATACTTTTCATCATTAATGAGTTCCATTTCATCCAACTTAACGACAAAAATTAAATTTCCACATGCTTCCTCTATAAAAATATCATAAAATTTGACCATGATTTGTAAAGTTTTTTTCTAATCAAATCATATGTTATTTTTTCCATTTAAATTAATCAACTCACTATGAATTTTATTTCATCCAAGAATTCTTCCAATCTCCTTTTCTCCCTGTATATGATACATATCACCTAGGAAATCAATAATCTTTTCAATCTTTTATAAACATGATTTTCTCATTTGGAAAGAATGAGGAATTACAACCTTAGTAATTTTTGTATTCATCTTTCCATGTCATATACATTTAATAAAGATTTAAAATCTCATCTACTAATATCGGTATCATTTCAAGAAATTTGAATTTCATATACATTAATGGATTTTGATATTTGACTTATCACTTCATCAACAAGGGATTTCCTAAGAGAACTAAAATTGTGTTGCTTAATCATAGATATTATCTCATTTTTCTTTAGCAGAGCATTCACTGCATAAAAAAATTGAATATTTGTATCCCCTTGGATTTCAATTTCATTGGTTGCCCTCATGAAAACTTTCAAAGAATGGATCATTTTTATCTTTGCACCCCCAATCTGTGCTAGTGACAAAACATTATAAATTTTCTTAACTTAATCTCCATCCAAATTGTAACACCCCTAGCCTGAACCCTTAATCTGATAACTAATTGACTATGAATTCCTGCAAGGGATTAACTTATTGTATATTTTAATTATTAATAAAATCTATAATTGGTCATGGCTAAGGCAGACATTAGAAGTCGAGGACTCATGTATTCACTAGAGAGATGGTAAGGAGGGGTGGGGTGTTGTAGATGGCATAGGGGATTATGATAAGACCTACTATAGCCTTGTTTACATCAAATAATATCTTAGAATCTTAATTGAAACTAAACATCCTTATTTAACCTTAAATATTACTTAAGGGTTAAGTGTGGATTAAAGGGTGATTGTGTGGGGGTTAATCGTATTGACACGTATCACATGGAGGAGAGAAGTCTCATGCAAAAGAAAGATTCAGATGTGGGGAGAGTTCCTAGTATGGAGTTGGTCGATTGAGTGCAAAGAAGAAACAACAAAGAACACAAAACATGGAGAATGCATAGAATTTGAAGCATAGAATTGAAATTGAGGTGAAAAACCGCAGAAGAGAATTGCAATTGGGAATTGTTGGTTGATTGTGAAAGCATATATGAAACCTAAGTGAATTATCCCAATTAACTGTTATGCAGTGGTTTATGGGATTGTTATAATCTTGAGTCCCACAACTTGAACCTGTGAGTCAATTTTTTGTTGTATCCTTGACTGTGGTTTCCTCGATCTAGTTGCTCCAGTGAAATGGTAAATAGTGCATGAAGTTAACTTGGTGGAATTCTTAGCACTTGAACAGTGTTGTGTCACATTGTTGTGGTTTTGGAAGGAATCTAAGGAAATGAATTGCATTATTTGACAAGTAATTGGTAGTGAATCAATCGTCCTAATTGTCATGTGATAATTCTAAGAACCCTGAACCCAGTGAGAATCTAGTTAGTGAGTACATGAGTCTCAACTCGGGGGTGGTAATTCTATGAGAGATAAATGAACAGAATTACCTATTGTTGGGTGGAGTGTGGCTACCATGAAACTAGTTTCCAGTTATAATGAATTTAGATAAGTGTTGGAGGCTTTGTCATGATTCTGCAATTGAATATCTATCTTCTTATGCAAATGAACAAATTGTGTATGTTGCTCATATTTGAATTCTAGTAAATTAAATGACCAATTGTTGGAGCAACTTAGATTTTAGAATGGAAATTTTTATTATGATATGGTTCATTGTGTTTGTCAACATTTTAAATCATTGAATAACTATAAATCCTTGGTTTGGAATTGGTAGCTAATCCAATGGGGTTCCAAAGAATGTTAATGAGATTATGTATGAATGTATGTGTTATATGTCTAATTTATTTCAGTTTTATTGCTTTTCCATGATTGGATGGACAAAGAGAAATGTTTACAGACTTCTTGCGTTAGAATGTATTCATTTTGAATATTGCAGGGTAAAGGATGATAATCCTTAGCTATAACCCATTCATACTTAGTCCTACAGAGGGTTATTAAACATGTTATGGACTCTTGCTTGACGAGTACAAAGACTTGTAATCCATTTTTTGTTGTAATAGTTATTTGTTTAATGTTTTAGGGTTAAGTTTAATGATGATTATATTCCATGGTCTCAGTGAGAATGAGGCTAAATACTGAAAGAATAGTCTGAGATTATATTGTTTAGTATTAGACCTATGAATAATCCATTGATTTGTATGAGACTTGATTGTTGGTTGAAATAATGTAATGTTACAAGTTTTTTATTGAACATTTCTCGTTTCATTTATGTTTATGTGTCAATCAGAGCACTTGACACATGTTTATTTGGACAAAGTTTCAGTGTCGAGACGAGGATGAAGATATGTTATGTTCCTAGCCTAATTCTTGACTTATCCATTTTCCTAAAAAAAACTAAGTGTTTAGCCTTGTAATCAAAGAAGTATTTTCCTTTATTTTTGTGTCGATGAGACAGTGACGATGTATCAATGTGTCGACGTCGGAAAGGACATATTATTTGTTATGTTTTTAATCATCAAATATGATGTTTTGATGCTGGGGCGTCGACGTCGAGGTCGACTTGTTATTTAGAATTGGTTTTTAGTTTGTTGTCAATGTTTGACTCCCAACATAGAGAGGCTCGAGTGTCGATGTCAATGTGTTAAAATTTATATTTTCTTTGTATGTGTTGAGTTCCGACAACCGATGTTGGTAAAGTTAGGGTTCTGACATCGGGTCAGATCTATTGGGTTAGTTTTCGTTACGAACCAATGAGTAGTGTTGACTTCCAACTGCCGATGTCGGCAATGTATGGATCGACTGGTTAATGTCGGAATGGAGGAATAATATGTCGGGTTAATTGATTAATAGTAATTATTGATTAATTAATTAATTTTAATCATTACTTAAGTTTTTCTAGCCTAAATTTATTTACGCTTCCACAGTAGTGAGTTGAATGAGGCTCACTAGTAAATGTTTAAGAGAAGTTTTTACTTTATGCATGTATCGTGATTATATTTAATAGATTGATTATATATCCTTGTAGCACTCTATATGTGCTTTAACTACAAATATTTGATCTGTGTAGATGGTAACGTGTGGGTGCATTATAGTTTGGTATCAAAGCTCAAGTTACAACTCTCAAACCTATGGGGTATCTTTTTGCTTTCTGAAAGAAAGTGAATATAATAAATACATACATTATATTATTTAATAATCTAATTAATATTTTATGCTATTCATGTAGCCGAGGTTACAACTTTTGATCTTTTTGAGTTTGGAAGTAAAGGTAAAACTTGCATGGTTACCTTGCTTGGGAATGTATGGATTAACTTAGTTCTACATAATTTAATCTTGAAACTGCACCAAATGTTTGGTCCCTTACTGGAAATGTTAGGTACATTCTCAGCTAACCTATTCAATATATATATATATATATGGATCCCCAAAGGAATCTTGGAACAAGCAAGAAAACTCTACTACAAATTCCTTTGGTCGGGAAACTTTGACTCGTATGTCTCTCCTTGGGTAAACTGGGAAATCCTGGAAAAAGCAAAATCCTGGATCCGACCCTTGGCTGGGTAGTCAAAACATGCATTCTCTCCCCCAAAACCTCATCCAGGCCTTGTACAAACAAGGATATTATCATCTTAGTCAAGTTGTGGATCAAACAACTTCCACAATATGGAATCAGGGATGGAAAAGAGAAGCAGATTTGGGCCCCCTTTGGAAGGACTATATCCTTGCGCTCAGAACCTCTCATGTTAGAATCTATGACATGAAGGACGAGCTTATTTGGTCCTCTACTCCAAATGAAAAATATACTTCGAAATTGGGATACAAACAACTCACTGAACCAGTTCGGGTGGATGAAGGGAAATGGTGGTGGAAAAAAGTCTGGAAAATGCATTTCTCGTTAAAATCCAAGATATTTATATGCTTTGTTCTTGCAAAGAAATTGCTCACTTGGGATCGAATGAAAAACAGGAAAATTGAAGTGCCAGGGTGGTGCATTCTTTGTATGAAAAATGAAGAAACCATACAACACCTTTTTCTAGATTGCCCCCTCTCAAAAAAATAATGGATTGAGATCAATCTCATCACCAATATTCAGTTGGTGTGGTCTGGACCCACAGTAGAATATTCATGGAAAATTTGGCTCACCTCTCCAACAATGGAGAAATTTCAGGCTCTCTCGCTCGTGTTGATTTAGGGCACCTGGTTGGAAAGAAAAAGAGCAATCTTCCAGGACAATCCATCCATCCCAGAATGCACAGCTCGAACCAGTATAGACATCGTTTCTCATTTCCCCCCCAAATGAATTGGTTCCTAGAACCATCACAGAGGAAGTCATCAATAAACAAATTCCCCAGGCTTACAAAAACAACTTTTAAGACTTGAATTAAAATATGGAAATGTAGAAAAGTGTAAAATGAAAAATACACATTCTCCAATTTGAATCAGTCAATTTGGACAGGAAAAAAAACCTAGGTGTGTATTTTAGTGAAGAAAATAAATTTTCATCAATTTCAATGAAAAATACAAAAGTTCTGAACTTGGTAGATTGTATGCAAGAAAAATTAGGTGATTTTGGAAATATTTATATCAGTTTTTTTTCATCCAACAAAAAATCTATAGACCTTAAGTATCATTTTTACCCAAGGAAACTTTTATGAAACTTAACATGCAGTTTTATAGGCCTCGTCACAAAAATTTGTAACATGTATTAAAAAGAAACTTGGAATTTTTAGGAAATTAGTACAAATTAGTCCAAAGGTCAAAATTCATAGAGTGCAAGCACAAATATGGAGTTTATGAATTAACAGAAGCCTTATGGATCTCGTTTTTATTTGAGTTTTTGTAGAATTCATTGGTGTGGGAACCAAAGGCATGTGCATAAGCTCTATGAATGTAATGAGGCCTAAGAGCATTGTTCATTGGCTCAATAAATATACAAACATTGTTATTGGAATTCTTTGTTGTAATTTTTAGTGATAAAAAACTATGTGTGTGAGTTTTCTATTTAAATTATTGCATTTCTAGTTTTGTATTTTTTGTGAGTGCTCTCACTATGTTGTTTTGATTTATAATCCCATAGGCACTTCATGACAAATTGATGCAGTAGCATCTCTGGATAAGCAAGATATATTACATGAATTTGAACTTCTATGTAGGTTTTGGAAACTTAGGAATACTTCCAGTTCATATTTTAGGGCTTGGCCATGCTTACTAACCCTAGGTGTGGATTGTTTAAGTTCTTGACATGTATTTTCCTAAATTGTGGAAATAAGGGAAATTTTGTTTTAAGCACAATAAAATGTAGGAGTGGAGTCATGGCACAAGGTCAAAAGGTGATGCAGGAGCATCTAGTCAAAATTCTATGTTTGTTGAATAAGTAGTCAATGCTATTTTTATACTTCCATATAAATTTTCTAGACGATAGGGTTGATTGTCGATTTTTGTAAGTTGTTTTGTAGATAGGGATGGTTTGAAAGTAATTAGGACAATTTTCCACAAATTCCCTTGAATCTTGTAAGAGGGTGCTCGAGGATATGTTAGTTATAGATTTTCTTTCTTAGGAATTCAGATCTTGTTGTTATGGATCTAACAGGTTTGATTTGGTTCTATTTAAATTACATTTCGTCTAAGTGCAACTGTGTGCAAGAAGTGTCAAAGAGTGAGCAAGAGAGAGATAGTGTATGTAACAGTGGTTTAATGAAATGAAGAACAGAGCCTTAATACTCTGCATATATGTGACTATTTGATGTCTTCTTTTCACTAACCATATGTATGCTTATTTATTTTTGTGAATGAATCTTCAGTAATGTTTAAAAGATTTTTGATGGTGGAGATGTATAAAATTGCACAAAATATCGATCGCTCATGAATTAATTCGACTATTACAGTTTGAATTGAAGTCTATGAATTTCAGTAGATTGTCGGTCGTGGATAAATCCCGCAAGAGAAAAGTGAATATCTGCAACAATAAAGTGAGATCTGCATCTGATCTTAGATCAACGGTCAGGAAGGAGCCCGCAAGAAATCGATGACTCAAAAGAATTGTGGAAAAGGAAGTTGTGGGAAGAAAATTATGGAAGCCAACATTTGAAAAGTGAGAAGGTGTATCCACAATACTCAATTGCGGAAAGACGGTTGTGGAAGAACTCAATTATGGATATTGAGTTGCAGGAACTCAAGCTTGCAGAAATCGATCTTGTGAAAAGTTGATTGCAAGAGCAAAGTTGCAGAATACTGCTTGCAGAAGGAGATTTCAATCAACAGTTCAGTATGAATAAGAGAGCTTTATGTCTGCTAGCTTTCACTTTCCATTAGTTTTGGTGTCAGAGCAGGATAAATATGCCGCCAAGACAAGTGTGAATACGTGGATTCCCTGTAGGACGTGGTCGAGGAAGATAAGCTGCGGAGACAAAAACACAAAGGGAATTAAGATAAATCCAAGATACAAACCCCAGTGATGAAGAAGAATCTTCTGAAGGCAAGAGAGAGGAGGTTTTCAAACAAGTAAAAGTATTGAAGATGTTGATGAAGGCTTGTAATAGACCTAGAGTTGAAGTCCCTATGTATGAAGGTAAAGGCTTAATGTTGAAGAACTCATGGACTGGATACATGCTTTAAACAATTATTTTGACTTTGAAGAAAATGAAGATAAAAATAAGGTGAGGTATGCAATGACCAGACTGAAAGGGCATGCAACTATATGGTTGGATGAACTTGAAATCCACAGAGAAAGAAGAGGTAAGACCAAAATCAAATCTTGGGATAAAATTTTATATAAAATTAAAAGTCAATTTATGCCTAAAGATTATCGGTTCACTCTCACTAGACAACTACAGAATCTTAGACAAAAGGGTATGATTATTAAAGAATATACATAAGAGTTCCTCAAGCTGAGTATTAGAGCTAGACAGACACAAGGGGACATAGAAAGAATAGCTAGATATATAAATGGACTGAGATATGAGATACAAGATAAAATCATCTTTTTGAATTTGAAAATTGTTGAAGATGCTTACCAGGCATCCTCAAGGGTAGAATAAAAGCTACTAAGAAAACAAAACCAGAAGAGCAGAGGGAGAAATATGACAATATGGAAAGGATTTACAAATAGAGGAAGTGGGACTCTTAAAGATGAGGTAGAAGGTTCTAGTAGCCAAGTAACCCAAAGAGGAGGATTCATAGGAGGCGGAGGAAGAGGCATAAATAGAGAAGTGAATTGCTATACATGTGGAGAAATTGGATGCATGTCATGGGAGTGACCAAGGAATAAAACTACAGCTCAGAGGAATGAATAAATTGTTGAGGCTCATGAGGAATATAGTGAAGAAGAAAAGGTGAATAATCCTCTTGAGGAAGGAGAATCTCTTATGCTGAAGAGACTTTTAGTAAAGACAGAGAGAAAAGTGCATGAACCAGACCAGAGAAAGAGTTTGTTTAGGACTAAATGCAAGTCACAAGGGAAGTGTTGTAAGATGGTTATTGACAATGGTAATACAAATAATTTGGTCTCAACTTCAATTATAGAGAAGTTGGGATGGAAGAGGATGAAACATCCAACTCCTTACAAAGTGTCCTAGTTGCAGAAAGGACATCAGCTCCTAGTGACTGAGTAGTGAAATGTGGAGTTTCAAATTGGTACTTATAAATATGTGGTATTATGTGATATAATTCCTCTATATGCATTCCATATACTCTTAGGGGGGCCATGGCAATATGACAAAAAATTTGTTCATGATGGAAGAAAGAACACTTATTCTCTGGAAAAGGATGGAAAAAGACATACATTGTCACCATTGGAGGATGAAGCAGTTCAAGAAGGTTCAGGGTCAAATATTTTGCTGATGACTGGGAAAGAACTATTACAAGAATTCAAGAAGGGGATGAGATACATTTTTCTCTTGCTGGAAAACCAAAGGTAATATTAACCTCTACAAATTTAGTTGATTTTCCTACTGAATTTAGAATCTTGCTTGATCAATATGTTGATATTATTGTGGATGAATTACCAAATGTTTTACCTCCCATGAGAAGTATTAGTCATCACATTGACTTAATACCTGGTGCAAGTTTACCTAATAAGGCATCCTACATACTAACTCTTCAAGAGAATGAAAAGATCAAACAATAGGTACATGAGTTTTTACATAAAGGTTTAGTGAAACAAAGTTTGAGTCCTTGTGTAGTACCCACTGTGCTTAGCCCAAAGAAGGATGGTGTACAACGAATGTGCACTGACTCTAGAGCAATATAAGATAACTATCAGGTATATATTTCCTTTACCCTGCATTGATGATTTGATGGATTGTTTGAGTGGTTCAAAGTATTTTTCAAAGATAGATTTGAAAAGTGGTTATCATCAAATAAGAATAAGAGAAGGGGATGAATGGAATACTGCATTCAAGACCAATAATGGACTGTATGAATGGTTAGTAATGCCATTTGGGATTACTAATGCACCTAGTACTTTTATGAGATTGATGAATGAGGTCTTGAAAGAATACATTGGAGAATTTGTGATAGTGTATATGGATGGTATTTTGATCTTCATTCATAATAAAGAAGAACATTTGAAACGTCTTAAATTGGTGTTAGAAACCCTGCAAAAGGAGAAGCTACTAATAAATTTGAAAAAGTGTAGTTTCTTGAAGAAACAGTTGATTTATTTGGGATTCATGGTTTTAGAAGAAGGGTTGAAGATGGATCCAGATAAGGTGCAAGAACTTTTAAGTTGGACAATTCCAAGAAGTGAATATTAGGTAAGGAGTTTTCATGGACTTGCAAGTTTTTACAGAAGATTCATTAAGAATTTTAGTCAAATTTGTGCACCTATAATAGACACCTTCAGGGGAAGTAGACAACCTTTCAAGTGGACAGAAGCATCTGACAGAAATTTCAAATTGTTGAAGAAGAAGATCAATGAGAATCCTATTCTAGCTTTGCCATGTTTTGATAAGGTTTTTCAAGTAGAGAGAAATGCTAGTGGAACAACAATAGGGGTTGTTCTGAGTCAAGAACAGAGACCAGTAGCATACTTCAACGAGTAGTTAAATGAGGAAAAACAAAAGTATTCCTCATATAACAAGGAGTTGTATGTTGTTGTAAAATCTCTCAAGAAATGGAGACATTACTTGATGCCCAAAGAGTTTTTGTTATATTATGATAATCATGCTTTGCAGTTTATAAATAGTCAACCTAAATTGAATCAAAGACAAGCTAAGTGGGCGGAATTTTTGCAGAAATTTACCTTTGTGATCAAACATACAAGTGGAAAATCTAATAAAGGTGTTGATTCTTTAAGCAGATTAAGTTTGATCTTGCAGGAAATTAAGGTCGGTTCTTTGGGATTTGAAAGTTCAATTAATATGTATAAAGAAGATGTGGATTTCAAAGTTATATATGCATCCTGTGAGAATCCAATTACCCATAATAGAAGCCAATGGTTGGACTACATGTTACAAGAAGGATTGATGTTCATAAATAGTAAGTTATGTATTCCAAAATGTTCTATGAGAGAAAATTTGATACAGGAGAAATGTTGTGGAGGTTTATCAGGACATTTTGGATAGGATAAAACATTTACTCGGGTGAGTAATTTTTTTTAATTTTTGGCCAGGAATGCAGCATGATGTAAAGAATTTTGTTGAAAAATGCAGAATATGTCAACATGCCAAAGGGAGAAAACAAAATAATAGACTATATCAACCCCTACCTATTCCAATTAGTCCTTGGGATTCCATCATTATGGATTTTGTTCTAGGATTGCCTAGAAATCAGAGGAGAAATTAATCTATTTATGTAGTAGTGTATATGTTTTAAAAAATGGCTCATTTTATTGCTTGTAAGAAAACCAGTGATGCAACAAACATTGCTGATTTATTCTTTTCATAAATTGTAAAGTTGCATGGTTTACCTTTAAGCATTGTGTCTGACATGGATACTAAATTTGTTTGCTATTTTTGGAGAACTTTGTGGAAGAATTTGGGAACCAATCTCAGTTTTAGTTCTGCTTATCAACCTCAGACTGATGGTCAGAATGAAGTGGAGAATAGAAGCTTGGGAAATATATTGAGAATTCTTGTTTATGAAACTATGAAACAATGGGATTTAGCTCTTGCTCAAACTGAGTTTGCTTACAATGATTTGGCTAACAGGAGTATAGGTATGATTCCTTTTCAAATTTTATATGCAATGCACCCGAGGGGAGTATATGAACTTAGAATTTTGGGAGGATAGGATAGGAGAAGTGCAGATGGTGAAGAATTTGCATCTAGCATGCATTAGCTACAAGAAAATGTTAAGACGAAATTGCAGGAAAGTGTTGGGAAATACAAACAGAGAACATATATGAAAAGAAACGAAGTTAAATTTCAGGTTGGAGATTTAGTAATGGCCTATATTAGGAGAGAGAGGCTTCCTAAGGGAACCTACAATAAATTGAAGCTAAATAATATTCGACCTTGTACAATTTTCAAATTGACATTTGTACAAGTTGACTTTTTCATGTATCACTTTTTCAAATTGAAATTTGTACAAACATTGGCATACTTTTTTCTAATTCCCCACATGTAGTTTTGTAATCAGTGTTAACAATAGATTGGAATTTTTGAGAAACCATTGCAGATTCTACATCCTTGGTAGATTTCCTAGACACTAGGAATATAAAGGGTTGTAACTTCAGTTTGAAAATTTATGGTAGTTGAAAGTCCAAAATCCAATGAACACAAGCATAAATGTAAAGTGTTCAAATCAACCATCAAGATTGTTGGTTTCCTTTTGATTTGGGTTTTGCAAAGTCTGTTATTATTGAATCCAAAAACCTATGGATAGTATTTGTGAAAGTAATGAGGCTCGAGAGGATTGTTCATTGAATCAATGAAGTTGAAAAATTGTTGTCAAAGGTCACTGTGATTACAAAGGTCTTTGTGATAACAAAGAATGTGTGTGAATTGTTTGTTTAAATTAACAAATTTAAAGTTTTGTTGTTTGTTTGAAATGCTTTCATTGTGTAACTTAAAAATTTAACCTAAATCCCATCAGCACTACTTCTAATATTTTTCAAAAATTTCTCCACCTTTGAGATACAATCATGCCAACAATTGATTTTTCACTAATTTTACATTTCTCAAGGAATGGAAGCAACTATAATTAAAATGAACGCCAAGATTTGCAAATGGTCTAAAATTTTCTATGGATTCCTAATAAAATAACACATCGTGATTTATACTTCATGTCCCAATCCTAAAGGGCCAATAAATTTAAATGTAAGCTTCATTGCCCAAAAATAGGGTAGATGCAAGCCAAAATTCACAAAAAAATGCACTCTTAATGCAAAAAAAACACTTTCTAAAGGTTTATGGATCCTTATTCAACTATATTATACCTAGATATACATGATGGATAGTTAATGAACTAGATATGCTCCTACATTGTCATTCATGTAGAATTTGGCACTTTAGTCTGGAACAAGAGTTGTGGTCCAATATAATAGAAATGTGTGGCATATTGTGAGTCAGTGTAAAATCATCAAGGGAGTACATATCTTACATTTGGCATGCATCTATACAAACTTGAATAAATATGAAAAAAAAATAGGAATTGTTTCCACATTCATTTTTCGGAATTGCCTAAAAACATAAAAAAAAACCTAGGGTATTTGGAAAATCTAGCTTAGGGATCTGGAGATTTTATTGACAAAAGTGGATATGAGGTATTGTTTTCCATGTGAAATATTTCAGACTATTACCTCTTTTCAACAATCATGCATATTATATATTTGGCATGCATTTTTCTAGGCCATATCAACGTGGTTTGCAAACTTTGTCTAAGAAGCCATTTTTTATGTATTTTATAACAATGAGACTCGAAGGTTCAAATTAATGGTAAAATACCATGCAAAGATCCAATAGGTCATGACAAGCACTCATCAAATTCATTATTTATTTGATTGTTTATGCAAGGAAAGGGATGCATTTTAGTGACAATTTTATGCATTTTTAATTTGTTAAAAAATAGAAAAAATATTTACAGGTGTTAAAGTAAAACTAGCTTATAATGGTCAATTAGATATTAGATTTAGGAATTAATAAAGTCACTTAATACTTTATGTGATCCGACATACATTATCCACCATCCCAATAACCAATCATATTGATCCATGTACAACAATATCCATATGGATTAGAAACATACAACTTCAAAAAGAATGTACAAATCAATATGTACAGTACAACCCAAGAGAAAATTAAATTGATTGTACAAAATAGAAAATCATTATATGAATGTGTCAATTTATTTTTGGTTCATGTCATACAACATATACAAAACTAGAATTAGAGTTTCCCAAGTAGAATTTGTATTGTACAAACAAGAATTTGGAAAATTTTAAATTGTACAACCTATTTTGACAACCAATTGGTAAAATTTATCCGTTTTTTGTCTAATTCAGTTGATTTTAGAGAAGATTAGATCTATTTTTACGTAAATTGGTGTCTAGATTTAAATATCTAGACATTTTAGTTGTTGATTTAGAATTTTCAGTATAGTTACAAAGAAATTAATTATGTTGGTGTTGGTTTCTATCAGTTCTAATTATTTTTTAGCTATTTGAGAATAGATATATCTAGGTTTATGTGCTTTTACAACTATTTGAGGGAAAATCTATGGTATATGAAGTTGAGTTTTAGTAGATTTGTCAAAATGTATGTGTTTTTGGGTTGGTAGTGAAAATATTTATCAAAATTATATGTGTTTATGAGTGATACATGGATGCTATAGTGATTTAGAGCTAGTATCCAAGGGTTTAATGGGTATTTTCAACATTTTACCCTGTTTCAATATTGTATTGCATTTGTGACTTATATTTATGGCTTCTTTAACCAAAATCATATTGGATACTAGCCATAGGTTCTATGGAAAGAACTATAATACGTGGAAGCAACATATGTTAGTCATTTTTTAATATAGGTGCTTTCTAATATCATCCTAGGTACAAATACCCACCCCACAATTATGGGTAGATACCAAGACAAGTTTGATGAGTGAGAGAGAGAAGCAATAATGGTTCTTAATTTTCTAATGACATATGTTATGCTTCATAATTAGGTTTAGAGTGGAAATACTTCAATGTCCATTTGGAAGCAATTGAAATATTTACATGAGAATTTAGACAAGAGTCGATCCTTCATCCTAAATAGCATGTCGTTATCAATTATAATGGATGAGAGTGCCTCAATAAAATAGCACTTACTCAAGATCAAATATATATAAGAAAATCAATTGAGCATAATATAGATTAAGAATACATGGTAGCAATCATGTTGAACAACTTACCATGTGCTTATGAGAAATTTATTGAGACTAAACATCACATCTATCAGTGTTGACCTATATTTTGATGAGATATACAATAATCTCTTATATTAGGACATATGGAAGAAATAGTTTGATAACAAAAATGAGACAAGGGATTTAGAACAAGCCTTTGCTGCCAATTTCAAGGGAAAATGTAAGTGGGAAAGGAATAGAGCATCACTTGTAACTATTGTGGAAAGGAAGTGTATATGAAGAAGTTATATAGAAATATTTTGGTTGAACAAAAAACCCATCAAGGAGGACCTAGACAGAAGGATTATGTGATAGAACCTATAGAGGATAAGGAGATATTCTTTTATGCATTAATAGATAAGTAGTCAGTAGATAAACACATGTCATATTCTTTCTACATCAAATCGGGTGCAACTCATCATTTCACCAACAGATAGGACTGGTTCAAGGAGTACATTCTTAATGTTTCTAAAGATGCAATGATCTTTGGTGGTGGTGAAGAGTACACAATTATTGGTAAAAAAAATGTTCATGTTTAATTTGGAGGAAACACGTTAATTTTCCTTAATGTGCATTATGTGTCAAGTATGGAACTTAATATTCTATTAATTAATTAAATTATCAGACCTTTTTCCTAGCTTGTCGTTGACTTTAGTGATAAACAAATCTGCATAGTTGACAAGGAGACTCATAATACAAATGCTCATGGTGTTGAGGGTCATGGACTATTCATAATAGTCAACAATGAATAGGAAAAAGAGAATGAATTGGCAACAAAGAGTGCATCATCAATCAGTACACTTTGGAATTAATGGTATGGGAACCTCAACCTCACCTACCTTCCTCGGTTGGATTGAGAGAATATGGTAGATGTAATTCATGACATCCATTAGAAGATTTGGGTTGTATCTAGAGTTTTACAAGAAAGGAAGTAACACATAACACCATTTCAAGAAGGACAAGCTTGGAGAGTGACCAAAGTCATTCAGTTAGTTCATGTAGACAATTATGGACCAATGAACATGTCATCAATCATTAGTGGCAAGTATTACCTTCTATTTGTTGATTTCTATAGTAGGAAGACGTGGGTGTACTTTTTGAAATTAAACATTGAAGTGTTTAATGAATTTAAAAATTATAAAAAATTAGTAGAGAAAGAGTCTAGTTGTCCTATAACCACTCTTGGATCCGATAATGGTGGATAATTTTTCTCAAAAAAATACAAATATTTTTGTGCTAAACATGGGATCAAAAGACAGTACACTATAACTTACACTCCACAACAACATGGAGTAGTTGAGACATGGAACCATGCAATCACAAAGATGGCTAGATGTATGATGTAGAACAGGTTTGTTCCCAACAAATTTTAGGTTGATGCAGTGTTCATGGTAGTATATCTATTGAATAGATCACCAAATATGTAGGTAAACCATAAGACCATTGTTATCATGAAAAATTCACACACCTGCAACAATTTCACAATTCACACTATAAAGTTTCATAAACATACAACATGCACATAGCCGAAGACACCTTTAGAAGGTCCAAAGAGCAGAATGAGTCTAGGATAGCCCCAAAATAATCAAAATCCACAACCGGATGGATTAAGATCTAGCTACATGTCGTACAACACGTTCTTCCATAACAATACCCACACTACAGCATAAAAATCCCTTCGAGATCTGCGTGTCTGACACAAACACCAGGATCTCACCCACCGTTGGTGCATTGAAGGCTCATGAAAGGTCCACTTACCCATTTGAATTCGATTTTGGAATATCATACACTTGGTTTCCTTAAATAACCTCTTGGTGTAGTTTGGATCCAAAACATGAATAAATGGGTTCACACTATGATCTTGTCATTTTTTTGCCACCTATTGGCCTATAAAAGAAGGCCATGGGCATGCCCATTGTAAGAAGATTTTGGAGAAAAGTTATGTTGTTGGAATTCTAATTGAGCTTCCCCTTAGCTCACATCTTCCCTCTTTCCAAGCATCTCCAAATATCTCTTCCCTCGTTCCCTCAAGGGTCACGTTCTCTTCTCACATATTGGTTCATTAACCATGCTTCAAACATTGTTGGACAAGAAAGTCCTTCCTTAGGAAGGGTTTTCCTCCATTTGGAGCTCACCTCTCCAAGGTATTGCATTAGCTTTATCACTGGGAAATATACAAATGTTTTGGCTCACATTGATTGTTGTAGTTTGCATCATATCCCCCTTTTTCTATTTTGTTTAAGTTTTTTTATCATTTCATTGGTTTTGTTTTGTTTTGTTTCCCTTTAACAATCTATTGTAGGATCACTTGGGGTCACCAAATCCAACCCAAAGGGGATCCAAATACTAATGCCTTGATGCAACCTACAAGGATTATCCCCATCCCAAAGTCCAAAGCACTCTTGTGCATTATTTCTCACAACAGTATAAATGGTGACTCCACTTGATTTTTGTTTATTTCTCTTTGTTTAGGTTGTTTTTTTAGTGTGGTTAATTTCAGTTATTTGTTGTTTTGCAGGTGAAGAGGACCATCCCTCTCATTCTAGAAATTTGGCCTTCATTTGGTCATGTCAACTAATTTTCACAGTAGCGTGGTTCCTGTCATTTTTGAAGCATTTCAATGTGCTTTAACCTTCAACAAACGCGTTGACCATGTGTTTTAACAGTATTTTACCCATGCATATTTTTTGTTATGAAAAAATCGTTGTTTTTCTTCACTGATCTTGTGCGACAACACACCACTGAGTGTTTCTATCATTTCGCAACACGACTGTAAATTATATTTCCGTGTTGATTGTTATTTTTTTTCTATTTATAAATTTTCACAACAATTTCTGGCCCATTAGTTTCTCACTAATGAATTATGAATTTATTAGCTTACAATGGTTACTAGTTCCTTTAGGGGTCATTCCCCCTCAAAATTAACTTAGGTAACCAACTTTGAGGCTCCCCAAGGACCTCATTGTTGTCACTAGTATTCAATACATCATATGGATTTTTCTTTCTACTTTAACATCTTTTAGTTTAAACTAGTGCAACATACACTTTGTGCACACAAGCAATGACCTAAACCCCCTTACCTTCCCAAGTATTATATTCATGTTTTGTGTGAATAGAAAAGGGAGTGAAGGGTGAAATACCTCCTATGCATAGTTAACATTTATTTTTTCAAGAACCACAAGTTTTTTTAGAGCTCAACTTACAATTTCCGTCATTTTTTTAGAACTTCACTTAATTGTGACAATACTATTTGCTTTCATCACATGTGTATTCACACTAGCACACATTAAGGGTGAGTCAGAAAGGAAGGAGAGCTTGAAATACCCGAGTATTCTCTTCATGATTTTGGTGAGTCAAAAAGGAAGGAGAGCTTGAAATACCTCCCTTACACTCACTTAATTCACAACAAAATCCTTAAGAAGCAACCAATATAAAATGATCACCAACTAAAAACCTCCATAGGAGGTCACAAAACAACATTTTAGCTTGGTAGGATGATTGGGCTAGGTGTCCAAACAATGCCCAACAGTTTAGTTTCATTAGGCATATTTCTGAAACATAGCATTGTTTTCTTCTACGGTGATTTTAAATCCTTCTATAAGCAAGTGTTCAAAGAGATCTTGGATTACATACATGTACTGACACCCAAGGAGGTAAAATTCAAGGTATAGATTCCCTACTCTCCCCTGTGAGGAACTCACCGTGTTGTTAGGGATGTGAAAGTATGCTTCCTAGACCTAAATGTTGATCCACACTTAACGCAAGGTAACCATAGTGTCTCAACTTTGGATATGACCAAGGAACACTTGGGAGTGCAAGTGATTCTTGAAGTCAGTTATTGTCATTGGGGGTGTTTCCAAGTCTTCTTGATTAGAAAATTGGTCCCATCACTAGTAGAACTGGATCTTTGTTACTTTCACTAGTCAATTGTTGCATAGATTCCACTATCACCATCATTGTGCTTTTGGGAGGCCCAATTCCAATTGAGAGGAAGGACGTTAGGTATTTTTCAGTAAATTTACACTTGTTTTTCTTTTATAAATACAAGCTCGTTAAACTCATAATTTAAAAAGAACCCACATGTGGATACCATCACACTAAGACATATTTGCACATATCACTCACATATTGCACCATATTGCATTTGTTGTGATTGGTATAATTTTTTCATTTGTATACATTGTTTTTATTTCATCACCCATAAGGCAGTCCCACAAACTTCAAGGCCTCTCCCCTCTCTCAATGGGTGTTTTTCCTTCATCTCCCCATGGCACACAAGGGAGATCACCAGGTCAGGTATACTCCCAGGACACATTGATTGGGTAGTATAGGAGAGGATACGCCTTTCTTGATTCACTCTCTCCTTTTGAATATAGTGTTGATCATTTCCTCTCTTCTTCTCATGGAATATGTTCACCATTGTTTACTCCCCTGCGCATGAATACCCCACCTTCTTTCCTCCCACTGGGAGTAAACCATACTACATATTCATATTCCCCTAGAATACAAAGATCACCGCCAAATATTCCAAGGTCTCCCCCTCAAGGAAACAACATTTAGAACAATATGGTGTCCCCCAATCCAAACCTACCATTCATAACAAGTTTGACCCTCCCTAACCTATCTAGACTAGTAAATGATCCCATATCTCCTGGTGCCAATTGGATGGATATGCCATAAAATATACCTTCAAATATATGTAAATTTTAAGGGAAGCAAGGAGATGATCCTAGTAACCACATTATGGCATTCCACCTATGGTGTTCCTCTAACAACATAGTGGAATATTCGTTCCACCTTCGTCTCTTCCAAAGAATCCTAACCAGTACAGTTGTAAAATGGTACATAAATTTGAAAAGATCCTCTCATACCACATTTGATACCATTCCCACATCATTCCTATCATTTTTTCATTTTCCAATAAGGAATGATATTGGCCTTAAAACTATCACAGAGTTTTGACAAAACACGATGACACACATAGTGGACCATATCCATGAATGATGTCATCGCTGATTCTTGTGTAAAACTGAGATTCAACCTCCATTCATTTTGGATTGGTTTCCCAAATCACTCCAATGAGTTATCGCAATGGATGTGGATACCTCAATGCCCCAAAGCTAGGAAGAAGTGATTCTCAAAGCCCAAAAATTTCACCTCATATATGCCCAACCAAGGTATTTGTACAATGTAATACTAGATGCCCCTCAGCATCGATCATTAGATCCTCCCATTGTAGGGATTTCACATTCCACGGATGGACTTATTGGTTCTAGTTCCTCCCAAGGTAAATTTCCCCTACAAACAAATATTGCACCACCACCATTGGTGGCGTTGTATCCACATGTCCCCATTGTGTCAGATCCTAGTCCTACTATACCATATCCTCCATTTTGGAAGCCTTAGTATGGAACATACAACCATGTTTACCCAAGTACAATCCAAGTACCATCGTTTCCTCAACCACAAATGGAACCACCTACACCGACATCCACATCATATGCAGTGCAACCAACATATATACCACCCTCGGGATATAATCCTTATTACCCTTATCCTTAACCTCATAATTTAGCACCCATGCCTCATATGGGAGTCAACTTTATTCAACCCTCTATGCAACAAAAAAATCAACATTTGGAGTAGCTAAATATTTCCAATCCCTCAAACCCTCAGAATCAAGGGAAAAAGAAGGGAAATAATAAACAGGACTAATAACACAAGAAAGGGGGAAACCAAGATCCCCAACAGATTCCAAACTAGGGGAACCAACTCCCACAAGAGGGAAATCCCCCCAAATAAGGAAATAATTCCAACTTGATGAAAGGATACCCTTGCTCGATATGTGGTGAGTACGGTCATTACAGTCACCATTGTCCACTTATCCCTGATTGTCAGCAGATGTTGGGAACTAAGAAGAAGACACCTAGAAACCCTCCCCAAGCACCTTCTGCACCACAACCCTTGCAAGTTGTTTTGCAACAACCCTTTTCCAACCAATGGATGGTTACCCAATAGCCAAATCATCTTCCCCCAAGTGATGTATCTTTCCAAAACATCTATATGAACTTAGCATAAATGAATCTACAGACTCGCACTGTTGGGTACACCAATGTTGAAACCTCACCTATCCTTGAAGAGACTTCAGTCCCTTCAGGAGGACCTTTGAATATCCCACTCCCTAGCAAGATCAAATTTCAAGGACTCCACATGAAGGATGCTCATAACTACATCGTTGTTGACAACTTGTCACAATCACTAGTCGCCATTTCAACCTTAGAAGTCCTTCAATCATGCCCTTCTCAACAAAAGGAACTCTTGAATGCACTTGGCATTGTTGACCCTTCCAACACAAAAATCATGAATTTTTATCTCAACAAAGGTGAACCATGGTTACCATCATCCGTCTCTTTTCAAGTACAAGTCACGGTCAAAATCATCATCATCCATCGATAATGTACATCCACATGTGTAACGTCCTCCAATGTGTGGAAAATATTGGGATCCACTCATTAAGCGCCATTCTCCATTTCTCTACATGTGTATGATGGTCGATCATCCCAACCTAGTGGATTGTACCAAAATTTTCCCATTGATCTAGGGTGTAGAACGGTGATGATTGACATTGAAGTCATTGATTCCCAACTCGACTACAACATTCTCTTAAGGCATATTTACATGTATTCCATGATAGCGGTCACCTCCTCGGTGTTTTGTATCATGATGTTCCCATCCTATAGGAAGGTGACCACCCTTGACCAACTTAGTTACTACAGCCCCAATGCATCGACCAATCCCGAAAACATCTTACCCACGGTAAGAAATAAAAACACCACACCCTATATTGAGATTATCACAGGGGTCTACAAGGACTCTGACCTCCTAGGGGAATTTTCAGGACCTCACCTATCATCCCCCCTCCAACAAAAGGTCTCATGTGTACCCTTTCCACCGTGGAAAAAGAAGATTCCACACCTGGAAAATCATTATCAGAAACCCCATCAAGCCACGACGTTGAGAAAATATTGAACCCTTATTTGACATTAATGTTTCATATCCCCTTTGTGTACCCTCCCATGAGAGTATGAGGAACGTCGGTTATGGCATATATAACACTCCAAGGGATCACGCTTGGACTACCTATGCGGTACCTTACACCACCCTTCCCAGAGATGGCCCCAAAACCCATCTCTGATTATGAGATGGTTCTAGTACAAAGAGTTACCGATACTACTTCATCTAACGAATCCACAACCCCCATGACTCAGACACCACTAAAAGTCACCAAACCACAAAATAAGGTGGTTACTCAAGCCAAACAAATAAACCCCTCCAACAGATGTACCATTTAGCACAAGTTGAAATTCCCCTCCATGATTAACCATGTGCTTTAATCCTCATTAGTTTCAACTAAAACCAACATGAAGGGTTCCGCCCAACAAATTCTTAAGGAACCCATCGTGCATGATACACCTACCATGCAGGTCACACCCCCATGCACTTTGTGTGGATGACAAGGTCATGCAAAAAATCTATGCCCTACTTTACTCGAGCTTAGAAACCTACTCAATACACCTTTTTGTGTCATGCATGACCCTCAAGCTAAGACCGTGAGCACATCAAACCCCTCAACCCAAAATTTCAAATCCTCCACACAAACAAGTAGTGCTCGATTTGTTCTAAATATGGGCATAATACACACCATTGAATCTCCCTCAATTTCAAAATGCATTGGAAACTATTCCCCTTACTCAACCCTTGGAGGAAGAAACACTAAAACTCATGCACATAACTAATACCCCTAGTAGTGTCATGAGAATCTCTCCACCACCAATCAAAATACTTCCTCACATCTTAATACAAGGTCATGTTATCTTCCCATGTCAAGAGTGTAAGATCATGTTCCACCATACTTTTCAGTGTCCATTAATGACTACGTTCCACAACCTTAGAGTAGAGAAAATTTGGCTTGTGGACAACCTCATCCCTGTAAGTGTATTTCTTTCAATAGTGGTGGAAGAAGACAATAACTCTATAGAGAGTAGTGATGAGGAACACCTCTCTACAATATTCCTTTCATAGGGTCTCCAACCCCATCCAAGTTACCTGAACTACCACAGGAACAGATTCTTCCTCCTCCCACTCATCATGGAGAAATTTTATTCCTCGATAGCATCCCTCTGTCACAAAATCCCAGATCATAAACTCTAGCACTTACTCTACCTCAAACCAACACCACCATGAGTATTGATCTATCATGAGAAGACTCATTTTCTTTTGAAGAGGACATGCTTAGTAAAAATATTTTTCCCACAAAAGGTGCTATCATGGAGGCCATTAATATTGACACACCATTGTGGTATAGTCTTCATCATTGGTCATCCTTTACATCTCCAGCATTAGTACAACAATATACCATTGAATCAAAAGACTTCTTACCCCCAAAACATGTTGATTGGTTCAAAAACTCTATCCTGAATCTCAATGCTTTTAAAGAGGGAAATTTGTCAAATATTTCTCCTACCATCCAAATAGGCATCTCCACTACCCAGGGGGTAGTTGAGAACATTTCCATTGGTGCATCATGTTCCCCACAAGATATCAATGACTTCACCGCCCTCTTCAAATAATTTCGATATGTTTTTGTATGGTCCTATATTGAAATGCTTGGTCTTAAAACGGAAATTATTGAGCACCACATTGACACATGGCCTGGAGTAGTCCTGGTTCAATAAAAAAATGATCAGTGCACCCTTCCAAGGCCCCTCCCATCAAATATGATATTGAGAAACACTTGAATTCCATATTCATTCATTCTATTTCCTACACCTCATAGGTTTCCAACCCAACCCCTATTAACAAAAAGAAAGGCACCATTCGGGTATGCACCTTTAGTGAGGATGATTTTGTCCTCATATTCAACAGTAAAAAAATATTCCAAACTGGGGCCATGAAATTTTGTACCTAAGTGCACTGGTCCCTTCATCTTCTAGTGATGCCTCCCCAATGGGCCATATGTTTTGCAATATTAGGAGGGTATAACACTCAAAAACCCTGTTAACTGGTTGTATTTGAAAAAGTTTTACCCCTAAGACAAGAACCCCCTAGGTGCACCATGTTTTGAGTTATTACTTCTACGGTGTCCATACCTTTGTCATGTCCTTTACTACAGTTGGGTATGTATGTCATGTGTCCAGGATTATGCTCAGAATTCCCCTACCATCCGTCATCAGAAAAAATGTAAGACTTCACTCTTAGGTATGATAACGTGATCCAAGAGGATCTCTGAGATTGATCAAAATTAAAGTCTTCAAATTTCAAACAGAATCTTGCAGATGCATAAAGCTCGATGAGATATTTCAATGACAATTGTTTTTCCTCAAACGGACTCCGAACATGAAATATATCACATTCTGAACTTTTGGAAAAATAGGTAAAATTTAGCAAAAGGGGGTGCCATATGGAACACTCACAGAGTACAACCGTATGACTTTGACATGGAACACCCACAAAGAACCATGTGGTAGGTGTCAGGACAGTTGTACCAGTGTATGAGCAACATGTGGCATCTAGGTGGTAGGATTGGATGACATGGCGAATAGTTGTACCACTATATGAGTGAAATGTGGCCCAATCATTGGATGCTACATGGAAGCTTAGCTAGGCATAGTGCAGTTCCATTTACCAAAAATATGGTGGTCAAGGGGAATCCAACCCCCAACCTATTCTACGCCAAACTATCCACTCTATCCACTTGTCCAAGGTTTCCGTCGAAGTTTCTTAACACTCTATGGGCTTATCTTCTATTTGAAGTTGAACGATATGCTAGTTTAAAAAAGGGAAGGGGTCAAGGGCTTATCCCTTCACCCCCTGTGTTATGTTATCCTAGGAATTATGCAACAGATCATGGAACTGATATCCTACACCGAGAGACAACACCGCATACCATGGAACCAATGGCCAAAACCTCATGCCATATGCCAATCAAAATTGCAATAGGAGGATATGTCTACGAGTTTGGACGTGTTACCTCCTCCCAATAGTTACAACGTCTCAACCAACGTGCCAGGTGCTCTTCTTGTTAATGAATTTGGATAATATTTGTTTTAAGTTTGATTTGGGGTGGATTTAATCTCCAAGTATGGGCATGCCCTGTGCCCAAATATTTACATTCTTTTGATTGTTTTTAATATATGGTGTTAACTTACCATATATTTTGGGATTAGTATATGTTTTTATCCATTAATTTGTGGGTATTTATCCCATTTAATTTGGATAAAATCCCATGGAATTTGGTGATGGGTTATGTATCTTAGGCTATATAAATCCATGTATTTTGATTTGTAAGGGCATGGAAGATTTTGAGGGGAGAATGGTAAGATAAAATTATGCCTTTGTAAAGGATTTGTAAGCTTTGCTTATTTTGTGTAAAGATGATTTTAGCCACTCTTGGGGAGTTTGAGAGGGAAAGGATTTATGATTGAAATCCTAAGTCTATTTTTGAATTAGCTTGAAGGATGAAGACATTTTGTATATGTTCAATTATTTTTGAAGACTAATAAGATCAGTTCTCATTGGAGCTGAACCTGGAGAAGTTGTCCATCAAGGACGAACTTCGTTATCATACGGTGTCCACATTCTTATGGTTTGCATTATTTGTTCATTTATATTTGTTTTCAATTATTTTTAAGCCTACGATAAGCCTGTTATTTCAAGCATTTTTACAAGTTAACTGGTATAAGAATTAACATGCAAATTCAAGTGTTATTAGATCCTGTCATTTTCTGATCATGTTTGGTATCAGAGCAAACTAACCAGGGAATTGTAGAGTGTGAATGTTAACTAGATCAAGGCTTAAGTGAGGTGAAGGCCAACTTGAGACTTGCAATCCAGAGATTGTATGTGCACATTGAAGAAAGAAAATGGCAGATGAATTCTATTGAGAAGAAGATGAGAAGTCTTTCCACGAGGATTTCAATCAGATGGAAGACATGGTAGAAAAATTGTTTGCATGTTATAAAGAGATATTGGAAAAGAAGAAATGAATAACTAGAAAGTAGAGGATAATGCTTTATTGAACCAAGGATAGGTGATCCGAAAACAAGATATTTTCTACTCTATGACATTAACATGAATTGCATAAAGAGCATGAACGAAGCTCACAAATCCATAAGAAGAGAACCAAACAACATAGACAATACACACATAAATACAACAAGTTGATAACGGAGTTCGTCCAGGATGGACTACGTCTCCGGGCCTGCTTCTCAATAGGAGGGCCAATCTATAATCTCAACATAAGGAAAAATACATGGCTGCAATGATACAATGATACCTTGGCGACAATGGTCAGGAAGAGAACCGCTGCCCAAAACACAACAAGACTGCTTCCAGCAACTCTGAAGCCTGAAGACGGTGTAAAACGAGTATAAACACTCATACCTTACTCTTGCAGAGCTACGCAATCTCCCTTCTCTCCTTTAGATACAAATTCGCCACTCCAAAGCATGAGTGGGAAATGGCAAATGAATGGGTTTATATAGGTTGGCTTGCCCTTCTTCACATGACTCTCATGGATTCCTTTGGTTGCAACTAATTTGCCTATCTCGGCCTTGGTTACAACTTCCCCAAGTTGGTTTTCATATGGTTGGGCTTTCTATTAAATAATAAACCAACATATTTAACAATACCCCTTTAAAATGGCATTGGCTCTTAATATGGTTAAAACCATATTATAATAACCATACAAAACCATTTTAAAATCCATAACCAAGTCGAACCCATTTCAAAAGCCATAATCAAAGTTTTTAACAAAAAGCACATGTGGTAAGGGCGCGTCCCACGTGGTGGCTCCTCCATGTGAAATCCGTGTGCTAAGGCGCGTTGAGTGGGGTGGCATTGTAAAAATGTTGAAAACCATAACCAAAGTTTTAAACAGCACGTGCTCCATGTGACCCCCGCGCGCTGGCAAGCCGTTTTGGGCTCCCGGTCATGTGGTTGTGCGGTAGAACCAGGGGTCGAGGCTAGCCCCGGCCCCTTTTCGCGCCCATCTAAAACACTCTCTAAATTTAAATAAAGAACCTTAACACACATACCAATAACCATATGTAGCCCAAGTGGTGAAGGTAGAGCGCTTATAAAAGAGAGGTCACAGGGTCGAACCTCGTGGAGGCCGTAATTTTTGTATAAGACATATTGGCCAATCCTATGCTGCCACGTGGTGGCCTGGGATTGTTCCACCTCATGCCTAGTCAGTGTCCTAGTCCATCGCCAAGTCACTGCCCATATTGCCATGTCACCATCCATACGCCCAGTCACCATATGCCAGCTTGGATTCGTACTGCCATGTGTCACCTTGTGATTGGTCTATACTGTACAGATGCCATGTGTCACTCTACCAGTGGTGCCACATCATCATGTTTGTATAGTATGGATGCCATGTGTCACCTTGTTAGTGGTGCCACGTGGCACCTCTTTTTGCCATTTTTGCCTATTGTCCTTATAGAACAGAACGCAATAACTTTCTCATACGGAGTCCGTTTGAGGTGAAACAAATGTCGTTGGAATTGTCTTGATGAGACCTTCAATCTGGTGCTAGTTTTGGTGAGATTGGAGGACTTCAAAAAAATTTCCTTCTTGGATCCTCCTGGATTATTCCTCCCCACTGAGAAGCTTTTGGCCTCCAAAAGCCTTTACTAATCAACAGATAGGTGAGGGAATTGCTCCCTCACGTTCTCCTTCTTGATCCACTTGTATTTGCTTGGATGAGTGCCTCTGATGCCCACTTGAAGATAATCAACATCACCTCTGCAAGAAGTCCTTGTCCTTTTGTCCAATATGACATCTTCCTTTAGCTCATCCATGTACTCAGGAGCAAATTCATCAACTAATGGCAATGAGACATTCTCCCTTTCATCCATGATCATGGGAGGCTCATAGAGTTTCAAGTTCTCCACATTCGCCACTGAGTAGATCTGCATGTATGGCGGTAGCTCTAAGCGAAAAGCATTCGTCCCAATCTTCTCCAAGATGGTGAAGGGACCATATCTAATAGGCTTGAGCTTCTTGCCTTCTCCTTTCATCCTCTCCTTGCTGATGTGAAGCCACACTTGATCTCCCACCTGAAACTGATGATCAACTCTATGCTTGTCATGGCGAGCCTTGTACTGGGCTTGACTCTTGTCCAACTGCTCTTGCACTACTTGATGTACCTGTTGAACTCTCTGAATGAACCTGCGGGCTTTGTCTTCATCCTTGGAAGTGCTTGAATCAACCTTTCTCCCATAAGTCAAGTCCAATGGAGTCTTTGGCAAGTACCCAAAGCATGTCTCAAATGGTGAGCTCTGAGTGGAAGAATGCATAGCCCTGTTGTAGGCATGCTGCACATACTGGATCTGCTCATCCCATAACTTAGGATACTTGTTGCAATAACCTCGAAGCAAATGGAAAACTGTCCTGTTGACTACCTCTGTCTGTCCATTGGTCTGTGGATGGAAAGCGGTGCTCCTCTTCAGCTTGGTGTCCATCATACACCATAATTTTGTCCAGAACTCTCCAAGGAATCAGGAGTCCCGATCCGAGATAATGGACGTAGGAAGTCCAAATTGAACCCATACATGCTGAAAGAAAAGAGAAGCATCCTGCTCTGCAATGACCTGCTTTTTACATGGCATAAGAATACACATCTTGCTAAACCTATCCACGACCACATACAAGTAGTCATGACCCCTCCTAGACATAGGCAACCCCCCCACAAAATCCATGGAAATGCTTTCCCAAGGATGGGAAGGAACAGGAAGTGGTGAGTACAGGCCCAATTTTCTATTAGCGGGCTTACAAGTAGAGCACGTCACACACCCCTTTACATATTTTGTTACAATGTCTTTCATGTGAGGCCAATACACAAGTCTCTGCAAATGATCCAAAGTATTACCTACCCCAAAATGCCCTGATACAAGAGAAGTATGAGCTTCTCGTATTACATGGACTCTTTCACTGATAGGAACACAGAGCTTGCCCAAATGATAGAGAAATTTTCCCTACAAATAGTAGTCTTCCACCTATGTGCCATTGGTTAGCTTCTCATAAATCTCCTTGAAATCATCATCAGTAGCATACTGCTCAATATAACTTTCATGGGACAAAGAAGCATTTTTCAAAACAATAGATGCAACAATAGGAGGTCTAGAGAGCATATCTGCCACTTTGTTACTAGTACCCTTCTTGTACTTGATCACTAGATGGAATTGTTGAAGGAATCCCATCCACCTGAAATGACGAGCTTGCTGGAGCTTAGTTTGGGACTGGAGATACTGCAAGGGCTGATGATCGATATGGATGATCATCTCCTTACCCATCAAGTAGTGTTTCCACTTCTTGACACTCTGAACCAAAGCATACAACTCCTTGTCATAGGTGGGGTAGTTGATCACTGCTTGAGTGAAATTCTCTAAATGGTAGCAAATAGGCTTGCGGTGCTGCATCAATACTACCCCCATGGCATATCTACTGGCATCTATCTCTATTTCAAATGGCTGCTGCAAATCGGGAAAGGCTAGGACTGGGGCGGTGCTGATCTTTCCCTTCAGTGTGTCGAAGGCTTTCTGCTGCTTACCTCCCCACTGGAAGGCTTTCTTTACACTTGTTAAGGCATGCAAAGGAGATGCTATGTATGAGAATTTCTGAATGAACCTTCTCCAATATTGAACAGCTCCTAAAAAGCTTCTCACTTCAGTAGCGTTAGTAGGCTTAGGCCAATTGACAATTACATCAACTTTTGAAGGATCAATTTTTAAATTTCCACCTCATACAATATGACCCAAGTAAACTAATGAAGTTTTGCCAAATTCACACTTTGAAAATTTTACATACAATTTCTCCTTTTTCAAAGTATCTAATACTTCCTTTACATGCCCTACATGTGCTTCCCAAGTTTTACTAAAGACCAATATATCATCTAGATAAACAATGACAAAATCATCTAAGAATGGTCGAAAAACATCATTCATTACCCGCATGAAGGTTGCAGGTGCATTGCAAAGCCCAAAGGGCATCACCAACCACTCAAATAGAACTTGCTTGGTCTTGAAGGCCATCTTCCACACATCACTTTCTGCAATTTTGATCTGGTGGTAGCCACTGCGCAAATCCAACTTGGTAAAGAACACAACATCTTTCAACTGGTCGAGCAAGTCATCTATGCGAGGAAGCGGGTATCGATTCTTGATTGTGATCTTGTTGAGAGCCCGATAGTCAACGCACATCCTCCATGTGCCATCTTTCTTCATCACCAACACAATCGACGAACCACATGGAGAGGAGCTGGGTCTGATCGCTCCTTGGTCCAACAAGTCTTGAACCTGCTTCTTAATCTCTGCCATTTCAACTGCAGACAACCTGTACATTCCCACATTAGGAAGAGGGGCATCCTACTGGAGACGAATCTCATGTTGAATCTCCCTTTCGGGAGGCAAACCTGTAGTTTCCTGACATATTTCATCATAGTTAGCCACAATATCAATCATAGCCTTTTTATGAGAAGGATCACAACCTTTGAAAGCATCGGATGCTTTACCATCTTTTTCTCTCACAACCATGAGCATGTATCTCTTATTAGTGTTGATGAGCTGCTTTATCTGTCCTGCACTAACAAGAGTGGTGTTAGCCTTCATACTGTGAGCTCTCATGATGTACTCCACCCCATTTTTGGTGAGATGGTACTTTTTCTCGTGACGAAAGAATACTGCTTTTTTATCATACAAGTATGGGCTTCGCAATACGATACCGCAGATGTCAAGAGGAACAACATCTAAGTCCACCTCATCGATCAAATTTGAAGCAATTGCAAACCTTAACTTGCATTTCTTAGTCACCTGTAGCTTAGCATTATCACATACCCATCCAAGAGGATAAGGCTTGGGGTGAGGTTTAGTCTGTATGCCCAACTTCTTAACAACTGATTCTGAGATCAAATTTACTTGAGAACCCGGATCAAATAATGTTTCAATCTTTGTATGCTTAGACACAACTCTGATGTGAAACAACTCACTTCTTCTTTTATCATTTTCTTTAGAAACATGAGTAGAACTTGAACCAGTATGAGGAGTTTTGTTACCTTGCATTCCCACGGCTGTAATCATGGTTTCGTCACCTGAGTCGGAACCCAAATCTCATTGCGCTGTTGCAACGGTCTTTTTCTTCTTTTTGCTTCCATAATGCTTTGGCCTCTATTCAGGATGCAACTTCCAACAACTTTCTTCATCATGTCCATCAGTGTCACAATGTTTGCAATGGAGCTTTCCTCCTTCCTTCTTGGTAGTAGCTGTCTTCTTGCTCTTGTCCTTCTTTTTGGACTTTTGGTTGTTTTTGGGCTTGAAAGGCTTCTTCGGATGGTCTTCTTGCAAATGCTTCCCCCTACTCTCAAGATGAGTAGCCTGAACACTTGCTTCATCCACACTAGTAGGATTCAACAACAGCAAAGTATGGCGTAGATAATGATGAAGAGCACCAATGTACTTCAAAAGAGTGTTAGGAGAATCTAAAGAAATATTCAACTCTAGAGCTTTCTTTCTAAATTCTTCAGTAAAATTTTGAACACTCTGACCCTTGCCTTGTCTAAAACTTTGCCAATCCATAATAGCCTTTTGAACATAACCCAATGGATAAAATTGCTTACATAAAGCAGAAATGAAAGCAGACCACGATGAGAGAAGATTACCCATTTGTTTGCTACCTTGCTGAAGCTTGCTTTCCCACCATACAAGTGCGGTGCCTGTCAGCCGAAGTGAATCCAACTAAATCTTCACATCTTCTTCTTTGATCTGCTAGACTCGGAAATAGACCTCAATTTGCCTTATCCAATTGTTCAACTTCTCTGCATTCGCTTCCCCGTTGAACATGGGAAAATCAAACTTCACATCGAGCTTCAATAAGGGCTTCTTTTGAGGCTCTTTGTGAGGAACCTTGGAATGCTGAGAATGAGATGACGAAGAAGCACTTGAACTTGTGCTTGAAGCTGAAGGTGAAGAGGGAGGCTCAGGAGGCTCCTCGCCACCTCCTCCATGGTTAACTGAAGCGTTGCCTTCATCCTTCACTTCTTTGTCTTCCTTCTTTACTTCACTGCCTTTTCTTTCTTTTGCCATGCGTTCTTCATAGTCTGCAAACAACTTGTCTACCTTGTCGGCCATCATGTAGAATCCCTTGTGAAATTTTGCCTCCATCTCGGTGCGGGCATCATTAGCATCCATCTTCCTCCTTCGGTGTGCACGTCCGATCTCGGAATTGTAAGGCTCTAATGTACCCTCACCAGCTTGCAGTTTAGCCCTCGTGAGCATCCACACTCACAATCCAACGTCAAATAGTCCTGCTCTGATACCACATGATTTGAAAACAAGATCTTTGCTACTCTATGACGTTAACATGAATTGCATAAAGAGCATGAACGAAGCTCACAAATCCATAAGAAGAGAACCAAACAGCATAGACAATACACACATAAAGACAACAAGTTGATAATGGAGTTCATCTAGGATGGACTACGTCTCCGGGCCTGCTTCTCAATAGGAGGGCCAATCTATAATCTCAGCATAATGCAAAATACATGGCAATGATACAATGATACCTTGGCGACAATGGTCAGGAAGAGAACCGCTGCCCAAAACACAACAAGACTGCTTCCAGCAACTCCGAAGCTTGAAGACAGTGTAAAATGGGTATAAACACTCGTACCTTCCTCCTGCAGAGCTACGCAATCTCCCTTCTCTCCTTTAGCTACAAAGTCTCCACTCCAAAGCATGAGTGGGAAATGGAAAATGAATGGGTTTATATAGGTTGGCTTTCCCTTCTTCACATGACTCTCATGGATTCCTTTGGTTGCAACTAATTTGCCTATCTTGGCCTTGGTTACAACTTCCCCAAGTTGGTTTTCATATGGTTGGGCTTTTTATTAAATAATAAACCAACATATTTAACAATACCCCTTTAAAATGGCATTGGCTCTTAATATGGTTAAAACCATATTCTAATAACCATACAAAACCATTTTAAAATCCATAACCAAGTCGAACCCATTTTAAAAGCCATAATCAAAGTTTTTAACAAAAAGCACATGTGGTAAGGGCGCGTCCCACGTGGTGGCTCCTCCATGTGAAATCCGTGTGCTAAGGCACGTTGAGTGGGGTGGCGTTGTAACAATGTTGAAAACCATAACCAAAGTTTTAAACAGCACGTGCTCCATGTGACCCCGCGCGCTGGCACCTCCGTTTTGGGCTCCCGGTCATGTGGTTGTGCGGTAGAACCAGGGGTCGGGGCTAGCCCCGGCCCCTTTTCGCGCCCATCTAAAACACTCTCTAAGTTAAAATAAAGAACCTTAACACACATACCAATAACCATATGTAGCCCAAGTGGTGAAGGCGGAGCGCTTATACAAGAGAGGTCACAGGGTCGAACCCCATGGAGGCCGTAATTTTTGTATAAGACATATTGGCCAATCCCGTGCTGCCATGTGGAAGCCTGGGATCGGTCCACCTCATACCCAGTCGGCGTCCTAGTCCACCGCCAAGTCACTGCCTGTACTGCCACATCACCATCCGTACACCTAGTCACCATATGCCAGCTCAGATCCGTACTGCCACGTGTCACCTTGTAATTGGTTCGTACCGTACGGATGCCACATGTCACCCTGCCAGTGGTGCCATGTTATCATGTTTGTACAGTACGGATTCCACGTGTCACCCTGTTAGTGGTGTCACCTCTTTTTTCTAAGTTTGCCTATTGTCCTTATAGAACAGAACGCGATAACTTTCTCATACGGAGTCCGTTTGAGGTGAAACGAACGCCATTGGAATCATCTCGACGAGCCCTTCGATCTGGTGCTAGTTTTGCTGAGATTGGAGGACTTCAAAAAAATTTCCTTCTTGGATCCTCCTGGATCAATAGGAGAAGACTCTCCTAATCCTCCATATCCATCTTCAAGTTCAAGCTCTTCCTCTTCCTCTTCTTCTCATCATTCTAGTTTTTATCAAAATTTTTTTTGTAAAAAGGACTTGTTTAAACTAGATGTCAAATCTGATTTGCCTATGCATAATGGTGAATTAGATGCAGATATGTTGGATAATTGGCTTAATTAGATTGAATTTTACTGCAAAATTCAAAATATTGTGGATGAGTCCATAAAACTCAATCATGCTACTCTTCGCATGGGAGGAACAACCTTGATATGGTGGGAGAGCAAGACCCAATATGACCTCCATAATAAAGGTAAAGTAATTACTTCCTAGTTTGAGTTTACATATGCATTGAAGAAGTAGTTTTATCCATTGGTATATATGCAATAGGAAGTCGTGGATTGGAAAAGTTTCAGGAAAGGTAAGGGTCAAAATGTACAAGAATACACGCAAGAGTTTAGAAAAAGAGCTATTTTTTTGGGTGTTTCTATATATACACATTATACCTTGTTGATATACATAGGTGGATTACATGATTATCTGAAGTATCTCATTCTTATTTTTAATCCAACTAACATTTATGAGGTTAGTGTGCAAGCAATTCACCTTGAAACATGAAGGAAGAATGAAAATTACTCAGTTGAATCTAGTTAATTGAAGTAAGGAAAGGACAACGGAAAAGTGAAAATGAATCGATCTGGTACAGTTAAGAAAGGGGGTACAAAAATTTCATGTTTTCATTGCCATAGAGATGGACATGACGAAGAACATTGTTGGAAGCTACATCCAGAATTTAAACCGAAGTGGTTTAAGGATCGGAAAGGGACGCAAAATTCCAAGGTTATCATTAAGGACCTTGGATCGGATTCTAAGGACGAAACAAAGATAACAATCGTAGGTGTGAAAGGTAAAGCTATTGTTGGTAATGATCCTAACATTGGTTCTTCATGTGCTTCTACTTCTAAAGATCATGCCAGTTCGAAGGATAGAAAAAGGAATGCATTGTTTCATATAAGGGTAATTACAAAATAAAATAAGATCGACACACTAATAGATAGTGGAGCCCGAGCTAATCTCATTTCAGAAGAAGTAGTTAAGCAGTTGGGATTAACAAAAAAAACACACAGTAAACCTTATCCATTAGGATGGGTATGCAAAGATAAAATATTACAAGTAACAAAGGAATGGGATCTAAATTTCGAAATAACATCCAAGTTTGTAAATAAAGTTGAATTTGATATGGTTCCATTGGATATCTGTGGAATTGTGTTGGGTACCTTGTACTTATAAGATTGAAAGGAATTTTTTATAGAGAACATAATCAGTATCATTTGTTTAAGGAAGGAATTGAGTATATAGTACATTTGCATTCATTTAAAAATAGAAGAACATTAGGAACTACCCAACAACTGAAAAGGGTCGTTAGTGCAAGTGGGAATTTGACACTCATGTCTGTGCAATTAAGGAAGAAAAGAGTCCTAAGCATGAAAAGCAAGTGTCGTTGCATCGCAATACACCTATTATGGTTGATAGTGTTCCTATGATAAAACAAAAGCATGATATGGGTACAATCTCTTTCATATGTTCAATTTTGATATTCATCTTTTTACTAATCAACAACGTATGGTTGGTTTCGACAATATTGAATGTAAATTTGGTTGAAAATGTGATTAATGTACTCAACAATGTCAATGCAATGTTAATTGTTATTATGATAATTCGAATGTACAGGTTCCTAGAAGAATGTACAAGTGATATGGGATAAGCGGGATGAAAATGTCCTCACTTGAAAATGAATGATTTAATATTTTGGTGGTCCAAAAGCTTCTTAGTGGGAAGGTTTGATCCAAGAGGATCTTTGAGATCAATCAAAATTAAATTCTTTAAATTTGAAATAGAATCTTGCAACTTCATAGAGCTCGACGATATATTTTTGGTGACGTTTGTTTCACCTCAAACAGACTCCGAACGTGAAAGATATCACATTTTGAACTTTCGGAAAAAAACGGGTAAAATTTGGCAAAAGGGGGTGCCATGTGGCACCATTGTAAGGATGACACGTCACATGTAAGGTGATGATGTAGCACATAGAAAAAAATCCATGTGGAATGTTGCATGATAGTTGGACTAGTGTATGAGCAACATGTGGCATCTAGGTGGCAAGATTGGATGACATGGCAGACAATTAGACCAGTGTATGAGCGACATGTGGCCCAATAATTGGCTTCCATGCAGTGACTTAGCAGGACATAGTGTAGTTCTATTTAAAAAAAATATGGTGGTCAAGTGGAATCGAACCCACAACCTATCCTTCACCAAATTCTTTACTATATGCTCCTATCTAGGATTCTAGTCGGTGTTTATTAACACTCTATGGGATTATCTACTATTTGAAGTTGAAGGATATGCTAGTTTGTAGCAGGACATAGTGTAGTTCTATTTTAAAAAAATATGGTGGTCAAGTGGAATCGAACCCACAAGCTATCCTTCACCAAATTCTTTACTATATGCTCCTATACCCACAAGCTATCCTTCACCAAATTCTTTACTATATGCTCCTATCTAGGATTCTCGTCGGTGTTTATTAACACTCTATGGGATTATCTACTATTTGAAGTTGAAGGATATGCTAGTTTGAAAAAGGGGCGAGGATGAGGGATTAGCCCTCAATCCCATGTGTTATTTTATCGTAAGAATTATAAAACAAATAATGGAACCGACAGCCTACACAGATATCCAACATCGGAGACCATTGAACCAACGGCCAAAATTTTGTACCATATGCCAACCAAAATCACAATATGAGGGGAGGTCCATGGTTTTCAACCCATGACCTCATCCCAACAGTGCCAACGTCTCAACCAACGCTCCAAGTGCTCCGCTTATTAAAGAGTTTGGATAATATTTCTTTTAATTTTGATTTGGGGCGGATTTAATCCCCAAGTATGGGCGCACCCTATGCCCAAATGTTTAAATTATTTGCATTGTTTGAATATATGGTGTTAACTTACCATATGTTTTTGGATTAGTATATAATTGTATCCATTAATTTGTGGATATTTATCCTAATAAATTTGGATCAAATCCCATGGAATTTGGTGATGGGCTATGTACCTTGGGCTATATAAATCAATTTATTTTGTGGTATAAGGGCATGGAAGCTTTTGAGGAAAGAATGGTAAGATGCCATGATGCCTTTGTAAAGGCTTTGTAAGCTTTGCTTATTTGTGTAAATAGGATTTTTAGCGGCTCTTGGGGATTTTGAGAGTGAGTGGATTTATGATTGAAATCCTAAGTTTCTTTTTGAAGCAACTTGAAGGATGAAGGCATTTTGTACTTGTTCAAATATTTTTTAAGACTAATAATATCGGTCCTCATTGGAGATGGACCTAGAGATGTATTCCATCAGGGACAAATTATGTTATCATACGGTGTCCACAATCTTATTGTTAGCACCATTTCTGGTTAGAAGTTGGAAAGGGGAAGACCTTAGAAAAATAAGGTGTGGTGTGGAAAATTTCATAATATGACCAAAGGTACACCATAAGGTGCTTAAAGAATAATAAAGGAGTTATTTCTAAAGTATAAATCATAATTTAATATTTAGAAATAAGTTTAAATCATACTCCGCACCTATGTTATCATGGTATACCTTTTAATGGTGTGTATCTATGGACAGGAAGATCTACAGTTGTTAAATAATCTGATAGCTAAAATTGCATGAGAGAATCATTTTAGGTGGCTAGCGGAATGAGGTAAAGGGGAGAAAAGGTCAACGGTCATGCAAAAAAGGTAAAATATATTTGCCGTTGAGGATGGTTCCGCTGGTGTAAATAGCACGGACGAGTAAAATTTTCCAATCAACGAAAAAGATTACACACTACACAGATCAACGGTGGATATCTAAAGGTGATAGTGATCGATGGTCCATAAAATATTCCACTGGGTGAACATGCATGGGAAAATTGAAGTTGGAAATCAGTGGAAATATGCATAGCCCACACTAATCAATGATTAAGATCAATGCATGATCAATATTGACAGTTGTGGATCATTCCATCAATTGAAGTTGCACCGAGAAAAGAAATGTTGAAATCAGCGAAATGGATTAAAGGGCCCACATGATCTAGGGATGAGGTTTGATGATGGTAACATCCACGGTCCAAAGATATTCCACTACTATAAGATGCACGGATATAATTTCATAAGCCTCGGCGGAATTGGTTAAAGGGAAAAAGTAATCAAAGGCTAGGATTGAGGTTGATGAAGATCTACAATTGATCCAGATTTATGCAAGAACGCAACAGAATACACAAATAACTATAGAAACAAATATGCAACAAAAATAACACTTCATTTCATTAATCAAAGAACTGAAACTTGTTTACATACAGACTGGAAATAAACTAGCTAGAGTGCTGGTAGCTTATCTCTGAGAAGAGATGTGGCGGCTACATGCCTATGAACTATGTGTTATAATGAGGCTTGAAGGCCTATATATTATTGAGAAACAATGGAAACCCTACACATCCAAAAACCTAACCCTAGGAGGTGAAACGCCAGGATGTGGGCCCCGTTGGGTAACTTGGTACATCAATTTCCCAGGGCGTAACTTTGGCATACTACCTTCGTTTGACGCGCATGATACATCGTTAGAAATATATGTTAAGGACTACATCCATAAATAGAAAATATCAATTATGGAATGGAATCATATTTTATTGACCATTCGATGCTGAAAAAACATCGTTTAGGGCCTCAAAACGGCTCAGGAAGTTAAGGACCCGAAAACTGCCAAAAATAGTAAATTGTGCTACAATTAAGGAAACTGGAAAACTAAAAGAAACAATGGTGGGGGTCCAAGTGGAATAGGTGGGTGGCCACCAATATCCTCCTGGATCATTCCTCCCCCCTTAGGAAGCAATGGTACCCATTGCATTGAGTTCCTCCATGAGATGAGGAAACTTCTGCTGAACTTGGTCCTTGGTGAGCCACTTTCCCTGGTGAAGGAGTTGGCCTGCTTTGACAACTCGATATAGTTGAATCTTTTGCTGGTGGGTGTTCTTGATCTATGTGTCCAAAATCTGATTAGTTGTGTCTTGTTCCATGCATTTGAGGTTTAACTCTGTTGGTGTGAGTTATTCTGCCACGTCTGATGTGTCTAGTAGAGGTGGAAAGTAGGGCCGAAGGTAGTCCACATTGAACACTGGGTGTAGACCAAGGAATGGTGAAATGTTGAGCTCAAAGGCATTGCGCCCAACAGCCTTGGTGATGGTGTATGGCCCATATCGGAGCGGGTGAAGCTTGCGCCAGGGTCCAGTGAGGCGCTCCTTCTGCAAATGTAGCCACACTTTGTCGCCCACCTGGAAGTTGTGTTGCACCTGATGCTGATCATGTCACTACTTGTACTTAGCATTGGATTTGTCCAATATGTCATGAACCTGTTGGAAAATGTGCTGAATGCACTCAATGAAGCCATTCGCCTTGGAAAATTCAGACTGGATATGAGTTGAATCAGCCTGAGTAGCTGCAAATGGCACGGCTATGTCAATGGGACATAGTGGCTGGAATCCCAAGCCCACCTGAAAGGGGCTGTGGTTGGTTGAGCTGTGGAGGGCCCGATTATAGTTGTGTTGTACATAGGGGAGGATCTCATCCCATGTGCATGGATTCTTTGAGTTGTACATGTGCAAAATGTGTACGATCATCCTGTTGACGACCTCTGACTGGCCATCAGTCTGGGGATGGAAAGCTGTGGACTTTGTGAGCTTGGTGTCTAGCATTGACCATAGGCTAGAATAGAATGTACTAAGGAACCTACTATCCCGATCTAAGATTATAGACTATGGGATCCCAAAGTGTACCCACACTTGTTCAAAGAAGAGTTTAGCAGTGGCTTCTGCTGTGATATTCTTCTTGCAAGCCGCCATTATGGCCATCTTTGAGAATCTGTCAATGACCACAAACACACAATCATTTTCGTGCTTAGTAGATGGAAGGTCCAACATGTAATCCATGGAAATGGATTCCCAAGGTTGACTAGGGGTAGGAAACCGAGTATAGAGGCCTTGCTTCTTGATGGATGGTTTGGCAATGGCGCAGGAAGTGCATGATCGGATGTACTTCCTGACGTCTTATCGAAGGTTCAACTAATAGAAATACTTCTGCAATACTGCCACTATTTTCTTGACCCCGAAATGCCCAGCAACTCAACTGTAGTGCACTTCCCAAATCATCTTGGCACGCTCACTTGAAGAAACACAAAGGTGTCCCATGTGACATAGTAGTACATCCTAGAGGTGAAATTTTGGAACTTGGTTTCCTTGCAAGAGTGTCTGGTATGTGTGGATGAATTTTGGATTGCTCTTGTAGAGAAGCGGCCAATCAAAAGTCTCATTCCCACAAGAGTTGAACACAGTGGTTATCGCCACGATCGATGGTCAACTGAGGCAGTCTACAACATTATTGGTGCTTCCCTTCTTGTACTTGATGTTCAAATGAAACTATTGTAGATATGTGGACCACTTCTGATGGCAATCATTCTGTAACTTCCCTTGTGTCTATATGAACTGCAGGGGTCGGTGGTCTGTGTGGATGATCGTTTCCTTCCCCAAAATGTAATGCTTCCATTGTCGGTAAGCCTGTACAATGGAATACATCTCTTTGTCATAAGTGGGATATTTGCGGACTATGTCAGACAGTGTCTCACTGTGATATGCAAATAGATGCCCTTGTTGAGTAAGGACTACCCCAATAGCATAGTCAAAGGCATCTGTCTCAATCTAAAATGGTTGTTGCAAGTTTGGTAATGTGAGCACTGGGCACAACAAAGGCGATGTTTCAATTCTGCAAACACCTTCTATTGAGTTTCCTACCAAAAGAAATTTTCTTTTGCTCCTCCCTTGGTGACTTGACTCAAGGGCCAAGTGATATGAGAGAATCCCAACACGAACCTGCGATAGAAATTAGCAAGGCCCAGAAAGCTGCGAAGCTCTATTAGAGTAGTTGGGGCTGGCCAATCTCGAATGAATTGGATCTTGGTTGGATCCACATGTACCCCACACTCATAAATAATGTATCCTAGATACTGAACCTGGGTCATGCCAAAGGTGCACTTGTCCAACTTGGCACACAACTTGTGCTGCCGTAGTGTTTGGAGGACCTATCGGATGTGGTGGAGGTGCTCTTCCCAAGTTTGGAAGAATATGCACTTGAGAAAGATGCATATTTTTTGTACAATTGAATTTGAGAGGAATATTTAAAGGTTAGTATTGATCAACGGTTGAGATTCATGGAGAATGAGATAAATGTCTATTTTCTAATCTATTGGTGAAAGAAGATGGTTAATTAATTTTTGGACGGGTGACAGTAAATTAGCAAAAATATATACGATAGTGAACAAAGGGATGATGGATCTACGACTATGAAGGGATTCACAGCCAAAAATTGCAGTGAGGATAAAGTTATATAGGGAAACCGGAATTAAAGATAGAATTCCGGTCATCACTTGGGAAAGAAATGTTGTTGGCAAAAATCAACATCTTGACACTGTATAGGATAAGATAGATATCATGCATCATAAAGTTAAAATGTTCATTGATTTATTCATACCATTTTTTAAAATGGGTTTAGCTTTCTTCTGGGAAGAAAAAGGTATGCTTTTATCTCAAGTGGAATATCATTCCCAATTAGTCATATGCAGGTTAGACCACAGGAAATTTGAAGACATGCAACAGTCTCTGTTTGGGAAAACAATAGTATATAAATTGTCTGAAGACTTTGAGATATTGAATAATTTTATAGCCACTTTCACGCAGCTGCTAGAGATTTATTATGTAGATCATGTGGAATTAAGGGTGCTAGCAAAGGAAATGGATATCTTGGAGCTGCCAATTGTCGATCAATGGAAGACAGTTGAAAAATATGGGAAAACTAAGTACAGAATACATGGATGAAGACTTGTTGAAGACTCGCTGAATACCATTTGAAGATTAATTAGTTAACAATTTATAGATTATTTCTTGAGAAGTTATTAGTTAGAGAGTTAAATTACAGATGTAAAAAGGAAGTTATTTTCCTAATTTTAGCATAGAGTTAGTTATCAGCTCATGGAGCATAGTTTATTTAAGCAACTTTTTACATTGTAACAAGTGTTAGAACCTATGAGAGATTTTATGTTGTAACTGAGATCCAAAGATTAATAAAATTTCATAGCCGAAGCAGACCTTTTGACAGAGATTCATGTGTTAACATCTTTTCAGCGTGTACTTTCTTTCCTTATGTGTGTATGTGTTTCATGTTTAAATTCCATTTTGTTTTCCTTTCATGCTTACATGAGTTTATAATGATTCAAAATTCATATACATATGCTCTGTTTCATTTCTTTTAAGCACTCACAAAACCTCTCCTCTAAATTGAATGGTTGATTTGTCCTTGATAGATGCCCACATTGATGGATTGTCTCTAATTTCTTCTATATCACTAGACATCAAGCCTCTTTACTGTGAAGAGATAGCTACCTTGCCTCTGTTAAAATTTCTTTGCAATAGCCCTGTAAATGTTTATTGTCCTACATGACTCCATGCCCATATTAAATTGAGCACATATATCTGTGGACAAACACACAACTCACAAGATAGATCACACAATTTACTCAGCAATTGAAGAATGAAACAGTGCAAAAATGGCTTGCAATTGTGAATGTTTTCATTAATAAAAAATTAATTAGGTAATAATTACAATAAAGTACAATGGATAAATAGCCACAAGCAATTCGAATCCACATGAGGAAATTCGAATTGATTAGACTCTACTTGATTGTAGGTAACTAAGACCTTGTCTAAATCATTATCGGAGGACACAATAGTTAACTGACCTTGTCTAAACCATTATCAGAGTTCAACAAAGTTCTAAAACACAAATCAAGTTTCTAAGTCAATGTTAACTGAGGCTAACTAGCGGTGGTAGGTGATAAATGTGCCTCTCCTACATGCAACCATGCAAACCTAGCGCTAACTGAGTGTAGAAGACTAGAACTGAATGTAACTGACTCCTAACTCAGCTTGACTAGTCGCTAATTGAACTCAACTGATGAAGGTTGGTATCGACACTCCCAGTGGCTCCTAAATTGTAGGTATTGATCTAGGAGGCTCCTAAATTTATGCATGCATATGCAATCAGTGGCACATGCCTCAATTAGTGTTCCCTGCACTTTATTAACTGGAACATGTGCCCCAATTAGGCTAGGTGGACCCAATGGTTCTAGTGTCTAAAAATAGACTGGAAGGACTCCCGATTTAGACATGAATCCTGATTTAGGCATATGACCAAATTGGAGAAGGGAGGATTAATAATCCTAACACCCCCCCTAAATGCTAACTTGGACATTTTTTGGGCCCTAGTAACTAATACCATAGGTCACCCATTACATCAAGTAAAGTAAAGTAACTGCTCAATACAAGGAGCTGGGAAAAAAACCACATGGGAAAAAATCCCCCTCTCTAATTAAGCAGGTAGAATCAGGATCAATCTGGTTCTTCTATGCACGGGTATCCTGGGGCCTGGAATTTGAACCTCTCCATCATTATTTCTAGAGGAATCTTCCTCTTTGGAAGAATAATGATATGCTCAACTAAATCAGAAATAGATAGCTGCTGGACGAAGACTGGACCCATGTAGAGCAACTGAAATCAGCTGATAAGTGAGAAAAGGTTCTTGAGTATTCAAACCATGTGAGGAAAACTCAAGAAAATTATACGTTTCATCAATGAACAGAAAACCATGAGTGGTAAAAACATCCCCAAGTGTTAGGAGCAAGTGTCCAGGCAGATGCATAAAATCTTCCTCTTTACCAGTTTTGTGAGGAGATGAGCATGTGACAAAAAGTAGAGAAGCCATGGGAATATGGAGAGAGAATGCTTGAGATCCATAATATGATATTGCTTCAGAAATATCTAATGAATCACAGAATAAAATATTCGCAACCTCATAACAGGAAACTAACACCAATTCCCCAGCAGCAATTTTGAGGAAGAATTGCGGTACTTGATTTTTCACACCAAAATTGGTGAGAGAAGCTACAAGCATGACTGAAGGATCTTGGATTTTAAAATTTGAACCAATTAATATCAGATAATAAAGTAAATCACATCTAAATGGGTTCATATTAGATCCAAAACTGTGAAATGAAATCAAATCCCCAACAACAGTTTTGAAGGAGACTTGCGGTACTTGTTTCTTCACAAAATTAATGAGAACAGCTACAAGCAGTACTGAAATCTTATGAACCTAAAGTATTGAACCAAGAAATATCAGATCATATATAAATAATATTATATCAGATCCAATAAGGTTCATATCAGATCCAAGAGGATGGTCCACCAAGACGGTAGATGCACAATTTTCTTCTTCTTCAAAATTCTAAATTTTGGTGCATGCAATCCTGCAGCAATTTGCTGGAAGATATAGATCATGGGGAGCGAATGGATCACTCTGGTAATCTGATATTTATTCCAAAATATGCAATGTATTACATATTTTCACACCAGCAGCAACATTAGAGGGATAAAAATCAAATTTCTCTTCACTTTTGGAAGCAATTACTGGAAAATTTTGCACATAATGTCACGTCCCGGTCTTGACCCCGTTACATTAGATGTATATGATGTATATATTGTAATGATCATGGTGTGGAGCTAAAGGCCAAGGCCCCACCGTTGATTGGTTATGCTATGTGTTGGGATTTAAATCGTCACCGATTGAATATCGGTGCGTGCGGCACGTATTAAGTTTCATCATCATGTAAATATGCATCTATAATTAATTAAAATGAACACAACCAGCTACGGCCGCGGCAACTAAATCGAATGGGGCATGATCTTCCAAGGGTAAGGATGTGGGGAAATTGTCCAACTTTAGCCAATAAGGGAAAATACCCATGTGACTTCTTTTTGTTTTTACCCAACCACTTTCATTAAAGAAAGACTGCTGGTGGTTGAGGCAGTTATTGCATGGAAGGGGAAGAGTATGGGCAACCAATTTCGAATTGGGCAGAGACCCATTTTTTGGAAAAACGTGTTCTGACTTCCTGGGAAAGGAAAAGGCCCAAAATCATATGCCATTCTGCTATGCATTCACGTTTTTGAGTTTTCTCATGTTTTTTGGAGCAGCTGGAGTTTTTCCTGTGTGTTTGGATCCCACGATTTGGCTGTTGGTTTCGTTTTTTCCAGGGATTGGAGGTCGTTTTTGTAATGCCAGGGCCTGGGTTGTCTTCCTCACGTTTTTGGAGCTGCTGGTGCATTTTTCCATTCACGTTTTTGTGATTTCATGTGTTTTTACCATGGCTGGGAAGAGCCATTCACGTTTTTGGCTGCCCCACTGACTGTTGATCTCACGCACAGACTATTTGGGACGTTTTCCCCCTGCTGTGAGTTGTGTTCCATGATAAGCTTCAGGACTGTGTGTGTTTCCTCATGTGTGAGTCGTTTTTGCTGTTATGTGTGGGGCTGTGTAATTCGTTTTTCCCTGTTTAAGCTGTGAGAGCTGAATTTTAATTGTCGGAGTGCAATTGTTGGTCTTCGGACTGTATTGGGAGCAAGGGCGTTGGCTTAGTGGCTTGATAAACCTGGTGCTAGAAACCACACAGGCAGAGCTAGAGGGCTGGCCTTCTTCTCCATCACCCCTGAATAGCACTGGAAGGGAATGCAGGGCCTGAGGGACTGTGTAGCAGAGAAGGGACTGATTCCTTGTGTTGGGTGTGGATGGGTGTCTTAGAGGTCAGGCTAGTTTTGATGTGGGTCTTCTTGGCTCTGTAATGGGATCACCAGCTTAGCAATTGCCTTCTCCAGCTCCTTAATGGCCTGATAAACCCAACTTGGTTGGCTTGGATATGTGTTTTTGGGTATCCTGGCTATGTGTAAGCCTGCTAGTTCTCTTATTCCTTGGAGAATCATGCCCAGCTCGGGGGTGGCAGCGCTGCTGAGAGATTAAGGAGCACGCTGGCCTATGGTTGGGTGGAACATTGCAGCGACGTAGCTGGTTGCGGAGAAAAGATTTCATAAGATAAGTAATCTTGTGCATTTTACCTCTGCAATTCTATAATTTACTGTTAATTAAAAATGAAATGAACATGTTGAATTTCTGCTTGTTGAATGCACATTGATTCCGCTGTGCAAGATAGATAATCATAGCTGTGCATAATATACAATTGCATCTGTGCAAGATGAATTAATTAAGCTGTGTATGATGAACAATTAAATTGGGCATGTTATACTGTCATGCATTCTCTTTTAGCATTATGTTTTGCCATTTTACTTCCTGTACATGTTCATGGGCGGTTAGCCCGGTCTGATAGAGCTCGTAGATCGCGTCCTCCTTGCCGGTCGGAGGCATGGGGACGTGACAATATGGTATCAGAGCATTGGGTTGCAGCATGGGCCTGCATGAGCCGCCAAGATGCCGTAACAGGGGTTACATTTCTTTCTGCCCAGCTAAATCGGTGGAAGACTGTAAAAAAATTTGAAATTGGGAAATTTTTGTGAACAGTCGGAAGATCGGGAAAAGTCCCCGTCCGCTGTTGCGGAAGGGTTGATGAAGTTTACCATCCGCTGTTTCGGGCGGCAAAGCGATCCCGCAGCCGATCGTAAAGATCTCCGATCGCCGACACGTTAAGGGAGAAAAAGCCACGAAATTGGTCTAAGTATCGGAGAAATCGGAAAGGAAAGTGGCCCGACGTCCGACTGTTGCGGAAAGATTCACGGAGTTAACCTCCGTCGTTGCGGGTGAGACAACGATCTTTCCATCCGCCGTTGCGGCCGGCGAAGCAATCTCACATCCGACTCGAGATCCGTCCGATCACCGACGCCGTAGAAAATTTTCAAAAATTTGGCTAAGTATGGAACGGTCGGGCCATTGAAGGAAGTTTCCGTCCGCCGTTGCAGGCGAACTGATGAAGTTTCCACTCGCCGTTGCGGAAGCTGAAGACATCCGACGTCCGATGTGAGAGTCAGCCGACGCCCGACGTCGAAAGGATCGGAGCTTTTGAGCGTCCGCCGTAGGCATTTTCCGGCCGATTAAGAAGACCGCCGACGCCGCAAGAGAAAGTGCGCCGATCGGAAGAAGAAAGGGAGGGAGCGCCCGACGTCGGAAGGTTTGGAACTTTGTGCGAGCCGCCGTTGCAGAAGGTTCGGAGCTTTCGAGCATCCGACGTTGCGGAGGAAAGAATGCTCCGACGTCCGACGTTGCGGAAGGCTGGAAATTCTGGGGGAGCCGCCGTTGCGGCTGCGAAGATGAACAGACCACCCGACTCCAAAGGCTTCCGACAGCCGGTTCGGCGGAGGAGAGAATGGTAAAGGAGCCGACACTGCGGAGGAGAGAATGGAACCGGAGCCGATACGGTGGAAGGTTAGAGCTTTCAGGGGGCTGATTCGGCGGAAGGGAGAATGGTGGAAGGGCCGATTCGGCGGAAGGGAGAATGGTGGAGGAGCCGATTCAGCGGGTGTGCTGATGCTCCCAAGAGCCGACACTGCGGAAGGAAGGATAGTTTTGGGGGCCGATTTCAACTAATTTCAGAGGGATTTTTGAGCTGTTTTTAAGGGAAATTTCAGGGCTAAAAATGAGAAATGAGGCAGCGATCTAATGCGCCAGATTAGGGAAGCCACAAGGGGGAAAGCCCCCTTGACCCCCGTCGTCCCCCTCAGATAGTCATTCCTTGAGGAAGAAAAATTTTGTGTGTTTGGGCATTTGTAATTTTATGATTATTCCAGGAAGAAGGTAAGTAATGATGTTTTATATCAATGTTATGCATCTAACAATTGTGTTATTAACACGTTTGCAGAATCATAAGTTACCCTCAAGGGCAGTATTCCAGGTAGTGCAGTTGGTAAGTAAGTTGCGGTTCAGTATGAGAACCCAGGATGGGTATGATGCTCAGAATTCTGACGAGAGAGCAGAAGATGCCATGGGAGAAAATGCCCGTAATAGGAATGATGACATAGAGTCAAATGGAAGGAGATTCCAAGAGACACCGTCTGATGTTGCAGCCACTATGAGAAGCCTGATTAAAGCCCAGGAAGAGCAACATCAACTGAATGCTGCAATGTTGCAGAGTTTGACAGACTTACATAAGAAGATGGACTCTGGACAAGAAACAGCAAAGCCAGAAGGCAGTAAGAGTAGTACTAGGAGAAGGAGAAGGACTCCTAGTGGATCATCTGATTCAGAAGAATCCAGCGGGGATTCCAGTTTTTCTTCTCATAAAAGAAAAAGAAAGAGACACCATAGGGATCGCTCTCGTGATGAATTCAAGAAAGCTAAACCTCCTACGTTTGATGGTGAGGTAAAGACTGGACAAGAGGCTAAAGCTTGGCTTCTTGGTATTAAAAAGTACTTTCAAGTGCATGACTATTCGGGAAACATGAAGGCAAGAGTTGCCATATTCAATATGAACGGAAGGGCATCCATTTGGTGGGAACACTTCAAGCAAGTGAAGAGGATCAGTGAAAGGAGACTGAAGTGGAAGCAGTTCAAGAAGTATTTCAAGCAGAAATACCTATTAGACAGGTATTATGATGACAAGATTAAGGAGTTCCATGAGTTGAGATTAGGACAGCAGACCATGGAAGAGTATGCAAATAATTTTTTGGAGCTGTTGAGATATGTCCGATACATCAGAGATGAAAAAGTGAAGGTCCAGCGTTTTCTAAGTGGATTACCTCAGTCTTACAAAGATAGAATTGAGTTTTATGAACCTAGAACTATTGAAGAAGCAATAAGGAAGGCTAAGTATTGTTACGAGCAAAGCAAGGGTAAGCTGGATTACCACAAAGCATGGAAGGACAAGAAGAATGAGAAGTTTGACCAAAGAAAGAAGGGTTTCAAACCTTCTAGCTTCAGGAGTCAGCAGAAGCAGCCATCCCAAGCTGCGAGTAAACCAGTTGGAGTGACTGGAGAAAATCCTAAAGATCCACAACAGAATAGAGGGCCACTTCAATGTTGGAAATGTGGAGGACCCCACATGCGCAGAAATTGTCCACTCGAGAATGAGAGTGCAAGGCCAGCCTATAATGTTCAAGAGGCAGAAACAGTGGGTCAAGTAGCAAGGGCAGTTCCTAGGATTTATGCAGCACTGGAGGACCGTCAAGCAGACCACCAGTCAGCTGTGGTTGAAGTAGCAGGTAAGATTGTTGAGCAATCTGTTTCTATTTTGATTGACCCTGGTTCTACGCATAGTTACATTACTCCTAGAGTAGTGGATATGTGTGCTTTTAAGAAAGTAAAGCATAGGAAGTCTTGGTTAGTTCAGCTAGCCACTGGAACTAAGAGGAAGGTCAGTGAGGTGGTAGAGAAGTGTCCATTGGTCATGAATGGATTGGTCACTTGCGTATATCTGAATGTTCTACCACTTGGTTCCTATGATGTTCTCATTGGAATGGATTGGTTAGAAGCTCACAGAGTGAAGCTTGATTGCTACAATAAGACTTTTGAATGCATGAATGAAGAAGGGAACCTAGTAGTTGTGAAGGGTACTCCAAAGGTGATTTCAGTACGGCAGGTGTTAGCTATGCAGTTGAAGAAGTTCTGTAGGAAGGGTTGCCAGTTGTATGCAGCTCATATTTTGGAGGAAACAAGAGATGAGACTCCTAGGTTGGAGGACTATCAAGTGTTACAGGAATTCAGGGATGTGTTTCCTGATGAGATTCCAGGGCTTCCTCCAAAGTGGGACATTGATTTCACTATTGAACTTGTGCCAGGAGCAGCACCAGTTTCCAAAGCACCCCACAAGATGAGTACACCGGAGATGCTAGAATTGAAGATGCAACTGCAAGAGTTGTTGGACAAGAAGTATATCCGACCGAGTGTATCTCCTTGGGGAGCACCGGTTCTGTTTGTGAAGAAGAAAGATGGTACACTCAGGTTATGTATTGATTATAGACAGTTGAACAAGGTTACCGTGAAGAATAAATATCCTTTGCCTAGGATTGATGACCTCTTTGATCAAATGAGAGGAGCAAAGGTATTTTCTAAGATTGACTTGAGGTCTGGTTACCATCAGGTGAGAATCAAGGATGAAGACATTCATAAAACAGCCTTCAGGACAAGGTATGGGCATTATGAGTTTGTAGTGGTACCATTTGGTCTCACAAATGCACCAGCTACATTTATGTGCCTTATGAATAGTGTCTTCAGCAGGTATTTGGACAAGTTTGTTCTTGTCTTCCTTGATGACATTCTTGTTTATTCTAAGGATGAGGAAGAGCATGAAGAGCATTTGAGATTGACATTGCAAGTGCTAAGGGAACATCAGTTGTATGCAAAACTGAGCAAGTGTGACTTCTATAGAGATAGAATTCAGTATTTGGGTCACATTATCTCAGAGGAGGGTATATCTGTAGACCCTGAAAAGATAGAAGCCATTATGAATTGGCCTACTCCAAGAAATGTGACCGATGTAAGATCTTTCATGGGACTTGCAGGATACTACAGGAGATTCATTGAGGGATTTTCCAAAGTTGCACATGCTATCACTTCTTTGCAAAAGAAGGGGATGAAGTTTGAATGGACATTGAGGTGTGAAGAAAGCTTCCAGCAGTTGAAGAGTCTTCTCACTAGTGCACCAGTATTGAAGGTTGTAGATCCAGAGAAAGAATTTGTGGTATGTACCGATGCATGCAGACAAGGGCTTGGAGGAGTACTTATGCAGGACAACCATGTGATATGTTATGAGTCAAGAAAGCTGAAGGAACATGAGAAGAACTATGCCACTCATGATCTAGAGCTTGCAGCCATAGTACATGCTCTCAAGATGTGGAGACATTACTTGATGGGTAGGAGATTTGAGCTCAGAACGGATCACTGTGGACTGAAGTATTTGTTTGATCAGCCTACTCTGAATGCTAGGCAAGCAAGATGGCTAGAATTCTTATGTGAGTTTGATTTTGAAATCAAGCACATAAAGGGAAAGGAAAATAAGGTAGTTGATGCACTCAGCAGAAAAATGCAAGAAATGCATGTGGCATCTCTTAGTATTTGCCAATCAGATTTGAGGCAGCAGATCGTTGATCATGTTGCTAGAGATGAATTGTATGAGCAGGTAAAAGACAAATTGCAGCAACAAAGCCTTGAGAAGAGGTATGAAGGATATAAATTGGAAGGAGATGGGGTTCTCACTTTTAAAGGCAGAATTTATATTCCAGATGTAGTAGATTTGAGGAGAGTTGTTATGGATGAAATCCATCAAGCTCCGTATTCTGGTCACCCAGGATATCAGAAGACGATCGCTACAGCTAGAAAGCAGTACTTTTGGCCAGGTATGAAAAAGGATATGGCTGAATACATTTCGAGGTGTATGAAATGTCAACAAGTAAAGGTTGAGCATCAACATCCAACAGGTTTGTTGCAGCCTTTGCCAGTTCCAGAATGGAAATGGGAAGTTATTTCCATGGATTTTATTACAGGATTGCCGATGACTTGGAGACAACATGATTCTATCATGGTTGTGATAGACAAGTTGACTAAGGCAGCACATTTTATACCGGTTAATTCTACGTGTGAGGCTGGTGACATTGCAAAGATCTTCATGAAGGAGATATTCAAATTGCATGGATTGCCGAAGGCAATAGTATCTGACAGAGACGTCAAGTTTACTTCCAACTTTTGGAAGGGGTTGTTTGCAGATTTGGGTACAAAGCTAAACTTCAGCACTGCATACCATCCTCAGACTGATGATCAGACAGAAAGAGTTAATCAAGTTCTTGAAGATATGCTTCGCATGTATGTGATGGACAAACCAACCAAGTGGGAAGATTACTTACACTTGGTAGAGTTTGCTTATAATAATGGACATCAAGCATCCT
>LPNX010657933.1:127114-227322 GCA_001517045.1 Pseudotsuga menziesii | reverse complement strand
CTTTGGAGAGGATGCTGATCTAGTTTGCTTCTTCATTCTCTTCAAAACATTTCAAAGGAATAGTCCCTCGGCATTCCACCTGAAATCTCTACTGTGGATCTTCTAGGAAACCAACACTCTTTCTCTCTCTTCCTCCTTTAAAAATTATTAAACTTTCCTCAAGCTAGTTACTTTAAGGTTTCTTTTTAAATCTGATCTATCTCATAAAGAAAAGCATACATAGATCTAATTATCAAGGTCCCTTCAATTTTCTAGATCTTAGTTTCATTGTGCACATAAAGTTCAAATTCAAGAGATCTAACTAAAATTGCCTTAGTTTCACAAGTAGTTTATTGAAAAATTCATAGCTTGCTGTTAAGGTAGTTTCATTTGCTGTTCAATACTTTCAATATTCTGCAATATGAGTGCTGTTAATTGGCTGCACAAACAGCAGGCCAAGATCCCAAGGAAAGCTTGCTTTCCTTGGTTCCCTTTTCGTCGGTTTAGCTAGTTTAATTTCATTAATTTTTTGAGATAAAGTAGGCTGACCCAAAGGCACTCTTAAAGTGATTTGGGGCATTTGTTATTATAATTCACTCGCTGTCATTTAGCAGGTCTGACAGAGAAGAAAAGAAGCTGCTGTCCAAAGTGGATTTTGGAGCGCTCAAATCCCCCCAGGGGGCTCTCTTTTGTCACATAATTTGTAATTGTTTTGCATAAACTATAATATCTTAGTTTCAGCCTGTATAAGGGCCAAGAAAGCTCTGTTTTATCAGTGCTTTTATATTGTAACCTTTGTAATAAAATCATCCTTTGAATAGGCTCTTTCGAGCCCATTCCCCATCCCCCCTGGGGGGATTCGCGTCGATGCCTTTTTCGTCTTTTTCTGCTTATTTCCTTTTACTAGAATTTATCTGATTGGTAGGGTAGTATATTCGATCTTGTTGTTAATTCCATATTCCATATATTATTTTCAAAAGTAATCATAATACTTACCCCACGATTTCCCGAGTGACCCGCAAGGGGAAAGAGATTTGTGGTAGGATTAATCAAAAAAACGCATTTGTGTAGTTGTGTTATTTTCTCATATTTTGCTTATCAGCATTTTAAAATTAACCCCTCCTTGATTCCCCGATTGAGATCCACTTGGATCGAAAGAGGTTCTTGGAGGCTTTTCTTTTAAGCAAGAACACATCTTTTAAAACTTATTAAAATTTACAAGACTCCAGTGTGTATGCTCCGCACTTGGCTACGGTTCGTCCGATCAGTCAAGCTGTATCAAAAGCACTTGGGTGACTAGCATAATTAGGACTCACCTTCCCAATTAACAAACCATCAGGTGAAAATCCAACACCTCGATCAAACCTTTACGATGGCAAAATACCCAAAGGAAGCGGGAACCTACTGAAAAGTGACCTTGGGGCGCCGATCTCTGTCACACCCTAACGGGTGCATTACGAACACGGCCCCAGAGACTCCATTTCAGCCTACATATTCCTTGCGGGTAGCCGTATAGGATTTGTTTTGGACATACTCCAAGTACTCTCGGGTATATCTGGAGTCCCCCTTAAGCTTAATTTAAACAACTCATACTCCAATTTTAACTTAAAACATACCAAGATGCAATCGCAAAACATTTATTCCAAACACATGCAAGCACACTGATCTCTTTTGACTCCATTTTTAAGGCACTGGTCTTTTTTGCTTCATATATATATTGTGTATCAACTTTGTGCTTTCGTGTGTATCTTCGTATCTTGTCATCTTGATTGCTTATAGTTAAAATATTCAAACTCCTAAATAACTGATTCAGTACAACATCATTACACTAAGAATTCATCCTTAGTAACTTAATAGGGTCTACCCCCCTTAGCTCCGTTAGGAGTTGAACCTAAACGGAGGAGTCAACAACAAGGTGACATCCTTGACTCGAGACTTTCCCCCAAGGACACACCGAGTGGCTTGAAGATTTCTGCCACGTGATCTAGGTGTGTGAAAAGGCGGCAACATCTTTTGGCGCCATTGCCGGGGATAAATCTTTTTATTCCCGATTACGACTTTTTCCTTTTTGTTTTTTCTTTGTTTGATGAATGCTTACAGTAGATCTTTAATATTCATCTGGCAACTCCACTGACTTTTTTCCAGTTTTTTATTTTTACAAAGAAAAGCAAAAAATATTTTTGTGAAAAGAGTTATAAATGCTTATTTTTCTATTTCACATGGCGACTCCATTGAAGGGATAAAACCCTGTTTTCTCATAAACCTATGAAGTTTTGTTGTGTGTAGATGAGCCCATGCAACATGTTGAAACCTTCAAAGCTCATCACTTGACAGCTCCACCTTGTCAATACAAGGTTTAATCATTATATCGAATGGATACCATTTTGGATAAATTAGAGAAATGTGGTGCCCAGTTAACCTTAATGTTTCAACCTATTGATTTCTCGAACATCCCAGGTTTTCCTAACTGTGATGATGGTATGGGTGATGCATATAAATGGCTTCCAACATTTCATGGAGATTATGGTGACTCGGCCATCTGGCATGTCAGATCTTTCCTTCAGTTGATTGCTAACTTCAATATTATTTATGAAGACAATATGATGGAGATGTTTGCTAGAACTTTTCAGGATGAGGCTGATTACTGGTTCTATCAAGGCATTCATGATAAATGTATAACTTCTTTTCCAAGCTTCCTTTGGATGTTTTTAGAGCAGTGGCATGATGGCAGGGGTAGTATGAATGGTTTAGAAAAGTTCGTTGAAAAGATTTGTACCTTCTACCTATCTAGGACAGAGTATCACTCGAAAGCATATGATGGACCTTTTTCCATGATACAAAGTATTGAAGACTTGGAATCACTTCTTGAACACTTAAGTAAAGAGGAAGTCCATGATACTCCCATCAAAAAGCATCCTAAAAATTATTTAAGAGATGAAGAAATTAAGCGTCTTCTTAAAGAAAATGAGGTATCTCCCACTACATAGCAAGATTCTGAGGAAGGGAAAATCCAAGATGATCATATTGAAGAGCTCCAGGAGGAGCTCATGATGGAACACATTGTTGAAGACTCTCCTCATGTCACCATAGCTGAAGACATTGAAGATTTGGGGTATTCTCAAGTGTGTTGCAATGCTGATACCTTTCTAGAAATCCCTCTAGAGAAATCCACTGAGCAACACATACCAAGTGATCCCATTGAACATGTCCAAAAGGTTTCCTTGATGGAAGATAATATTGAAGATCCTCTTCATGATATCATGACAAAAGCCTATAAAGAAACTTATGATAATATCACTACATTGTATGGTGACACTAGACCTTGTTCTCCTCGTGTTGATGAAGGTTTGGAAAGTTTATTTCTTTGTAACATTTTATCTAAAGCATATTGCTATGAATACAAGGAAGACATAGATAGGCAGGAGCATGATGCCATTAATGAAGAGTCCCCCACATATGACATGGATGGGAACGATGACTATTGGAATTTCATAGGTAATCCAACTTGTGAAAATTTTATGGAGAATCCCATCCATGATACGTCCAACAATGGGAGTGTTTATTCAAAAATTTGTGGAATTCCAATCTACGATACATCCATAGAGGGAAGCACAGATCTGGATGCCTGGGAAAACCTTAGTATGGAAGAGAAGCATTCAGAATTTTTATGTGATCATTCAAAATCATACCATGTAGAGCTGCACAAGTGTATCAGCAATGAAGACATTGAGAAACAGTATTGTGAAAATTCAGATGTGATGCAGTCAATGGAAAAACAGTCTCAGCCATCTTTTTCACATATAGAGGTTCCTTATGATTTGGAGCTACTTGGGGCTTGTGCAACAAGCTATCATTTGATAAGCCCCGATGATCAGTATGATGATGTAGTCAATCTGCTCCATCATTCTGATTGGTATATCAGTCCTATCCAGTCATGGATAGAAGCAGCCTGCATGAGCACATACAAGTTGAGGAAGAATTTTTATGACATTGTTCATGCCTATGATCTCCCATCCATCCCGCACATCCTGAATCATCACGCAGGTTTGCATTTTCTGAATAAGGTATCCTTACTTTGGCCGGTAACCAAAGACAAGAATTTTTTTTTTATGTCAATAAAATGCTTAGGTGGTTACATTGGATTTCTGATTACACTTAACCTTTTTTATATCATGCTTAGAATAGGAAAACAAGCTCCTTGAAAGAGAACATTTACTTTCTGCAATTCTATTTTTAGCTATAATAAAACTTTGCTTCTTTTAGTTAGTTACATTTATTTTGTTTAAATAAATCAGCTTAATGGTTCATTTGGTTTTTTATAAAACTTGTGCTACTAAGGTTTTTCTTGTCAAGTTGAGATGTTTTTACAGGGTATATAAACTAGTGATTCTGATTTTCTCATATCCTCTCCTTGCCTTAAAGACCGGATCGAGCACACGTCCCACAATTGTAGCTCGAATGTTACCATCTAAGTTGTACTTAGTGGTTTTTATCAAGAGAGCCTGGTGAACCAGACAGGGTTAACTTGTTCGGACTTCAAAAAGACCTTTGGAAGTACTTCTGGGAAGTGCTTGTTGTATCATATCACATGTTCATACCCCATGGGGGAATTGTAATAAATGTTCTAGCATGATAGTGTCTGTAAAAGACTCGGTCTCTTAGACTTCATTTGTCAATCCGATCAGCCCAGGGTGTTTTTTCCCTTGGTTATTATTGGTTGTTGAATAAAGGACTGATAATTTCTGAGTTTTTCACTCCATACCTCCAAAGTTGGGGTGGTCGGCTTGGCATTTGTGCCTATTGAGGTCATTAAAGTCTATGTGTCAATGTGTAAGCATGCTAGACATCATTTTTGAGTCATATGAACATGTCTAAGTCCCCCTAGGTGTTTTTCAATTTTTCAATTTTTCAGTTTTTTCAGTGTTTTTTATTAAATTTTAATTTTTCCAAAACTTAGTCTATTTTTTAATAGTTTAATTGGAAAAATTGATTTTGTAATTAAATTGGGCCAAATAATTGGTTTCAGTCATGTAGGTGCTCATTTTCAAGCTAAGAGCACCATGTAAACCCATGGACCCACTATTTCCTAGTTTTGAGTGATTTTCCATCACTCAGGTCAGAAAGCCCCAAAAATCAATTATTGATTATTTTAATTAATAAATTGATGAATAATGGAGTAAATCCAAAATCATAAATCAATGGATTCTCAGCCGATTTGATTGAAATCAGTCAGATCTGAAGCAGATTCACTGGATCTAACAAATCCTTGACTGAAGGAGGTGATCAAATCAGATCCAGAGTTGATCTTGAGCATCCTTTATGAGGAATTTCGCCCTCCCTCTCTCCTCAACACGTTTTTGTCTCAACTGGATGATTTTTGGTGGATTCTTCAGTCAACAAGTTGAGGTGTCAGTCAGATCAGCCCCCCGATTGACAGTTGCACTCAGTGAGACTTAGATCTGGCTCAGCTAGACACAGATCAGGCATTTATGGACTCTCCATCAGTTGATTTCACTTGATTCCATGAGTAATTGCGCCCCCCTGGGCTAGATGGCCTGTAAATTGTATATATCCAGGCACAGCCTCCTCTTCCAAGCTAGTTAGAACTGGGATTGAGGTGCTGCTGCTATTGTATTGTTGTAATTCTCATTTGAAATAAAGAAAACCTTTGGAGGCAATACGGTGTGGTGCCATTACATGTGTGGATGATTATTTCCATTGTTTTATTGAGGTAACCTGTATCTGTGGTCATTTTTTGCTATTTTCTTGTAGATCTGTGGTTAAGATTGCTAATTAGCTTATTACAATCTTGATAGGAAAGGTGTTGTTCAATAAGTTTATTGGCTGTCACTCTCCTTTGATGCATGTTTAGAGCTCTAGATTTAGCATGTCCTATAAGCTTATATGCATGTTATCTTGAATCTCTTTGTATGTACTAATCGGATCTCACAAGTTTCTTGGCAAGTTCTTTGATTTCAGCTAAGTTGCAGGTTCACACTTTGGAGAGGATGCTGATCTAGTTTTCTTCTTCATTCTCTTCAAAACATTTCAAAGGCATAGTCTCTCGGCATTCCACCTGAAAGCTCTACTGTGGATCTTCAAGGAAACCAACACTCTTTCTCTCTCTTCCTCCTTTAAAAATTATTAAACTTTCCTCAAGCTGGTTACTTTAAGGTTTCTTTTTAAATCTGATATATCTCATAAAGAAAAGCATACATAGATCTAATTATCAATATCCCTTCAATTTTCTAGATCTTAGTTTCATTGTGCACATAAAGTTCAAATTCAAGAGATCTAGCTAAAATTGCCTTAGTTTCGCAAGTAGTTTATTGACAAATTCATAGCTTGCTGTTAAGGTAGTTTCATTTGCTGTTCAATAATTTCAATATTCTCCAATATCAATGCTTTTAATTGGCTGCACAAACAGCAGTCCAAGATCCCAAGGAAAGCTTGCTTTCCTTGGTTCCCTTTTCGTCGGTTTAGCTAGTTTAATTTCATTAATTTTTTGAGATAAAGTAGGCTGACCCAAAGGCACTCTTAAAGTGATTTGGGGAATTTGTTATTATAATTCACTCACTGTCATTTAGCAAGTATGACAGAGAAGAAAATAAGCTGTTGTCCAAAGTGGCTTTTGGAGCACTCAAATCCCCCAGGGGGCTCTCTTTTGTCACATAATTTGTAATTGTTTGGCATAAACTATAATATCTTAGTTTCAGCCTGTATAAGGACCAAGAAAGATCTATTTTATCAGTGCTTTGATATTGTAACCTCTGTAATAAAATCATCCTTTGAATAGGCTCTTTCGAGCCCATTCCCCATCCCCCCTGGGGGGATTTGCGTCGGTGCCTTTTTCGTCTTTTTCTGCTTATTTCCTTTTACTAGAATTTATCTGATTGGTAGGGTAGTATATTCGATCTTGTTCTTAATTTCATATTCCATATATTATTTTCAAAAGTAATCATAATACTTACCCCACGATTTCCCGAGTGACCCGCAAGGGGAAAGAGATTCGTGGTAGGATTAATCAAAAAAACGCATTTGTGTAGTTGTGTTATTTTCTCATATTTTTCTTATCAGCATTTTAAAATTAACTCCTCCTTGATTCCCCGATTGAGATCCACTTGGATCGAAAGAGGTTCTTGGAGGATTTTCTTTTAAGCAAGAACACATCTTTTAAAACTTATTAAAATTTACAAGACTCCAGTGTGTATGCTCTGCACTTGGCTGCGGTTCGTCCAATCAGTCAAGCTGTATCAAAATCACTTGGGTGACTAGCATAATTAGGACTCACTTTCCCAATTAACAAACCATCAGGTGAAAATCCAACACCTCGATCAAACCTTTACGGTGGCAAAATACCCAAAGGAAGCGGGAACCTACTAAAAAGTGACCTCGGGGCACCGATCTCTGTCACCCCCTAACGGGTGCGTTACGAACACAGCCCCAGAGACTCCATTTCAGCCCACATATTCCTTGCGGGTAGCCGTATAGGCTTTGTTTTGGACATACTCCAAGTACTCTCGGGTATATCTGGAGCCCCCCTTAAGCCTAATTTAAACAACTCATACTCCAATTTTAACTTAAAACATACCAAGATGCAATCGCAAAACATTTATTCCAAACACATGCAAGCACACTGATCTCTTTTGACTCCATTTTTAAGGCACTGGTCTTTTTTGCTTCATATATATATTGTGTATCAACTTTGTGCTTTCGTGTGTATCTTCGTATCTTGTCATCTTGATTGCTTATAGTTAAAATATTCAAACTCATAAATAACTGATTCAATACAACATCATTACACTAAGAATTCATCCTTTGTAACTTAATAGGGTCTACCCCCCTTGGCTCTGTTAGGAGTTGAGCCTAAACAGAGGAGTCAACAACAAGGTGACAGCCTTGACTCGAGACTTGCCCCCAAGGACACACCGAGTGGCTTGAAGATTTCTGCCACGTGATCCAGGTGTGTGAAAAGGCGGCAACAGAGAGATAGGCTAGAACCGGAAGAGAAGGTTCTAACCAGTACGGTAAATGGTAAGGATCCCAAGCCACTAAATGAATGTCATTAGTGTGATCATCAGAGCAAGTTTGAATGGTGTCATACATAGCTTCGTGCAGACTCAACGAGATGGAATCAACAACATTTGTGCCCGAGGGCTCAATATCGAAAGAGGAGATCATATGGACTGTCGCGGTATCTGTGCTAGGAGGAGTAGACTGAAAAATCCCCATAAGGGATGAATCCTTCAACATACCTACCCCAATTGACTGGTAAGGAGAAGGGGACTGACCTAACATGGGGATGTTATTAGTCATTGAGGTAGTAACATCTGGCGTATACAAATCAAGCTGGTCGATGGTAACAATTCTCCCAAGATGCAAGAATTGGACTGTTTGAAATACTGTTGAAGCAACAACGTTCATGGCATAGAACCAATTCCTTCCTAAAACGAGGTTATAATCTAGAGGGGAATCTACCACTTCTACTTGGATGGAAATGGTTTTTCCCCCCAACTCAACTGCAAGGGCTGATATGAGGCCATGGGGTTGGAATCCCCGTCCATCAAAGGCTTTAGGGGTCGTAGGTGATGTAACAAGATCGAGAGAGCCAAGAGATTTCCAACAAGTTAGAGATAACACCAAGGTCGAGGCTCCTTCATCTAGTACTGTTTGAAAGACTTTATTTCCCACTACTTTCGTAATGATCTGAAAAGAAATTTTATGTTGTAATCTAGGTTTATAGTTCTCAACATTGAAGTGAATCAAGTTAGTGTTATCTGGGTCTACAGCTCCTAACGCGGTCAACAAGTTCTTGCACTGTGTAGGGTAACTCTGGATTATTTCTAGGGTAGACATCGCACAAGGTGCCTGAGCTAGGTCCTCAACCACATTATAGAATTGGGAAGCTTAGACATTGGGATTAAAGATATCCTTCCGAAGAGTACTCTTTGGTGGGTGAAAAATCATGTTGAGAGTAGGCTTCTCGATAGACAAGGGAACAGTAGATGAGGATTCTGGAGAATTAGTGGAGGGAGCTTACCCTGAAGAAGATTGATCTTCTTTCTTGTCTACGCTTTTATCATAATTCTGGCTTCGAGTTTGCATATGGATGGTATCTGAGGACATCATATGAATTTCCTCTAATGAACTAGAGTTACCTTGGTTCGACATGTGGTCTACCAGCTGTTGTTGAGAGGGAAAGGGATCTGTAAGTACTGCAGGTGCAGGGTTAGACTTAAAAAATTGAGAGATTTTGTTCCGACGGGGACACTCCTTGGAGAAGTGGTCACCACCACATAACAGACAAGGCTATTTAGCCTTCCTTTTCCATGTGTTGGTGTCATTATGGGTTGATTGTGGATTCTCCTGCTGGTTTCCAAGTTTTTTATTTTGATTTTTACCTTTCGTTTTATTACCCGAGGTTTGAGTACTTCGAATAGAATTGACCTCGACAGAAACCTTGGGAGTCAAAAGAGCAGCAGGTTGGGTTTTCTTGGCATATTTTGCTGTGGATGGGGACTGGATTGAACCAACAATCCCATGAACAGGTACTTCTGTTGATGGCTTAGCAAGGTCAGTGCTGGGGTGAGGAGCTTGAGGAATCATGTCATAAAGAGTCCCGGACTGGGAATAGACCAATTCTAGGTACTGAGCCTGACTAATAGCCTACTCTTTGGTAATGACACCACCCATGGCCACATCTCGGGCAATAGGAGGCAACAAGGACTTAGTGAACCAATCAGCTAACAACTGATCTGGAATAGTGGCCTTAATAAGTCTTCTCCACCTTCTCCACTCATGAATATGGTCATAAATGTGGGTGGAGGTGTTCTGTTGCAGAGAATTAAAAATATCAGTGCTTGTTTCATAATGAATAGGGAGCTGAAAGTGCGTAATAAATACGATTGCCAACGAGCGAAAATCCACAAACGAATGTTGTGGGAGTTCAACATACCACTTTGTGGATGTCCTGGTCAAAGTTCATTGAAAGAGTCATAACCAGACGGAATCATCCATGAGGGAGTTCAAGTAACACCACAAATGAAAAGTCATAATATGGTTCCGCAGATCTTCACCTTGCTTCCCACTGAATTTTGGAATGTCTGATGGTAACTTTACCGGAATGGGAGGCCACGAGGGATTGTGTCAAATGGGATTATTAATCAACTTGGACAAATCGGGAAAGTCCAAAGTTGCAAGGAAAGGTAACTGTCTATTGGGCTGCACATACTCGTAATATTGATATGGCATGAAATTGCCAGTAGGGCCATAGGTTGGCTGAAAAACAGGTTGCTATGAGGAAGAACTACCAGGAAATCCACCCATGAGGGGTTGATTTCTAGAATTAGGACCACTAGGACCACCAGGGCCTCTAGGAGGATGACTTCCAGAGCCATCGGGACTGCCAGGACCACTAGGAACACTAGGAGGCAGACCACCAGACCCTTCGGGACCTCCAAGAGGTGGAAAACCTCTAGAGCCACCGGAACCACTAGATGGAGGGCCGCTAGACCCTCCCGAGCCGTAAGGAGGAAAGCCACCAGGTCCCCCAGGACCACCAGGACCACTAGGACCATAAGGAGGACCATGAGGCCCTTCAGGACCATTAGGTCCCCCAGGGGAAGGACCTCCATAAGGCGGTCCTCCCGCACCTCCCGCAATATGTATGGGTATCTCTCCCATGGCTGGCATGTAAGACCAGTTGGGTTGCCCCCATGGCATAAAAGTGTTACTAGGGAATGGAATTCCAGTAGGATTAGATGGATGATTACCTACAGGTATTTGATAACCATAATCACTAGAAGACTGAATGGAAATAGGTTGTACCCCCAACGGCTGACCTGAACTAGATGGGGGATTTACCATATTAGTGTGGGTGGGAGGGACAAAAACTGTAGATTTTTTTATGTTAGAGGTCTGCTCTTGACTAGGTACAACTATGGGATCAGATAATGTAGGTCATGCCAGGGATTTCCCCCCAACATTCAAAGGTACTGAAGACACAGGAATTGAAGGTTGGGCCCTAGATGCAAAAGATCTGGGTGGATTTGGATCAGACATAACATAAGAGGTGAGAGGGGTGGAAATTTTACCTGGGTTGTGGGTTGTTAATGGATGATCTATAATTGGTTTGATGGGTCTCATAGAATTGGCTAGTGAATGATACCCCACAAGAAGGAATGTGGAATGAACTAGTGAAGAGCCTAAAAGGTTATCAATCTATTTTTCTACCTCCTATGCACAGAGGATAGCAACACGGTATTGCCTGTGTTCTTCTTCTATTTTAGGATAACTTACACAGGTGCCAAATGAGGCAATGGCCTGTCCGATAGGCATCTCCCAAAAAGGAGCATTAGGACCAAAATCCAGATGGGTATCATCAACATGATCTTCTGCGGGAGGATGGAGCGATGAATCCTCACAGGAAGGCTGTTGGACCAAGGGAGGCAAGTGTGAAGAATATGGTACTCCACTTTCCACCACCACATGATCTCCCACTTGGGAGGTGGTAGCAACTCCTTGGTTGATAGATTCCATTGGATTTCCTTCTGAAATAGAAGAAAAATTGAGTGGCAAGCCCCGTACTCTCCTGCACTGTCTTAACTCAGCCAGTGTGTATAGTTCCTATCTAGCCTAGGGTCTAAAAATCTAGAAAAAACACACCAAAATACTTCCCTACTCAAATTATAAGTCAAAAAAAGCAGACTTAAAATGATATGAGGAGTTCAAAAGTCAAGTCTCTCACTAGGATTGTCAAGTAGGTGCCTCTCATGATATACCTCGAGGGTATGTGCATAGTAATCTCCCTTAATGCTATTTTCGGTGTATGGCTCCATACAATATGGCCAAAGGGATTTTCTTAGATAGATAAGGTACCCTAGTGGGGTCTCCCGATATACTCAAGGTACAAGGGAGATCAAATTGGTAGTAGTGTTGTCTAATGCATAACCGTACACAAAAGGCCTTCTGATATACAATCGAGTACGTGAAGTACCTTCCTATATACCTTAAGGGTACGTGAAAGGTCGTTTGATATACCGACGGTACATGGAAGAACCACGCAAGTCTCAGAATGTAATGCTGACAAATAACGACAGCTTCTACGCTTCATGATGCTCGAACACGTATCTAACCTATCTCTCAAGTTACTACGTAAATTTTAACCTACAACTACCGTTGATTTTAACTTGTATGGTTAGGTGAGTGCATGATGTTATGACAAAAAAGTAAAACCATGCAATATGCTTGTGCAAATGTTCACTTTACCATTCAATATGCCTACTTACGGGAGGGAAGAGAGTGTTTTTTCTGTTTGTTTCAAAACCAAAAATCATTCCAATCAATAGTCATGAACATCAAGTCAAAGACAAGCAAAGACTTATACAAACCAAATTCTTCTTTTCAAAAGAAAATGGGAAGGGTGAGAATCTCTTTTCCTAAAAGAACAACACCAAGCACACCTATATTCCAATGCACTCTAATTTTTCAAATTTATTAAAAACATAAGCAAATCTAACTTAAAACTACCATTTTTTTTTATTAACATAGTCCTATATGCATGAGAGACGAAAGATCATAAAGGTCCTCAAAGCTTATGAAGCCAATCAGAAAACCCAAATCCAACGCTCAAATATGATGTCCTAATCTCAAGAAAAACTTTTCTTTTTTGAAGGGAAGAAAAAGAAGTTTACTATGCAAACAAGAAATGAAATCTAGAAGCTAATCTAATGTTCTTCTTTTAGTATATGCAATGAAAAGAGAATTCAATGAACACCCTAACTTTTAGAAAATAAGAAATCATTCTTTAAGCACAACCAACAAGCAAGAAGCGGATGAACAATCAAAAAGACTAAACAAATTTTTGAAATTCCACTCAAAATCAATCTTAAACCATCAAAATAGCAAGCCACACACATTAGATTCAATAACACAAGCCTAATAACAGAACTGAAAGCAATGAAAATTCCAAATTTTTCAAAGAAAAATGAGGAAAAAGAGTTTTGGACTCATGCCTACCTGGTACCGCGCTTTGTAGGTGTTGTAAGAACGTTTCCAAAGCAGCACCTCTCTTCGCTAACCGGATATAGGTGGTGGCACTGCTTACTGTCCACTGTGTTCAGGCGGTGGCACCGCTTACTGTCCACTGTGTTTAGGCAATGGCACCGCACCTCGTACAAAGAATTGCCGCAGTTCCCTGTAGATGGACAAAACAAGAAAGAGAACAATGGATCATATCAAAAATACTAGATCAAGGTGAATATTGTCGAATTGAATATGGTAACAGAGCATAAAAAACCGAAATAACTCATATCTGAACAGATCTAGAAATTTCAAACCCAAATAACATAAATCAGAAACTAGATCTGACTATAAATATTTGAAGAAAATGGAGCCTAGATTCGGACAAGAGTTGCAGACTGAGGACGATCAGAACAACTAAATACAACTACTCCCCAACAGAGTCACTAGATTTGTTTCTCGGAATATTTCACCTCCTGCGGACATCAAGGTATTCCGCTGGTCTAAATGGTTCAAATCCAGAACAAATAGATCACAGAGGTTGATAACTCTCCCTAGACGTTGTAGATATCCGGAATGCAAGGCTTTGACAGTTCACCTGTGTACCTACAAAATATTTCAACACGAAATAGATCAAAGCAACCAGAATACGATCTACTAATCTATGCTAGTGACTAAGGAATCTAGCAATATATATCTGAAATCAAACATCAACAATATATGTGGGACAAAAAATAAGCTTGCATTAGAAATATGAAGAAGTTTACAACCAAGCCTTAGTGTTGACATGCATCTCCATGAAACCAGCTCTTCATCCCCAAAAGTTCTGACTCTATCTCTCTATGCTCTCTCCAAATGGTCTTGGGCCAAGAATCAGTCCAACAGCATAACAATACCTTCAATGTTCTCCCCTCAACCATGACTATGAGCTCATATTTATAGGGCTAGATGGATAGAGATGGTTGAGAAATGATTGGCTGAGGTGGCCTCTAAGATCCTAGGATGAGGGATATTGAGCTCAACTAACCCACAATACTAGGGATAAGATATATCTTGAGGCTTATCATCTAGAAGTCTCGAGAAGCTTCTCTTTTTCCCTTTTTACCCAGGGTACTGTGCTTCTCCTTCTATGACAAAGAGGTTCTTGTAATAATTGCCTATGGACCAAGGGTGACAGGTGGTGGCACCACTTGTGGACAACTGATGAAAAGTAGTGCGAACAAGGGTACCGCTCCTGGATAAAGGGGCATGAGTGGTGCTGGGAATTTGTATCATAGACTGATAAAAAAATAATTAGTCTTCACTCCAGAAGCTGGGATTTAGGGCAAGTAGGTATGTCAAAGGTATTATCACATGATGGTGATAGGATTTTGGTATAACAAACATCTTGAAAAATTTCATTTGGACCTTTGTAGCCCGAGATATATCAATTCTCCCTAGGTGTTCTGTTTAGGGATGAATCCTGGAAGAGGCTGGAACCCTGATTTGGAGGAAACATACCCCCCATAATATAGCAAATATGAGGCTGAAAATTTTACACAATGTACATCAGGAATTTATCTTTGGACTGTGCAAGGTTCATCTTCTAAGCCTTCTCTAATCTCTAGATATAGCGAATCTACCAAAAATACTAGTTTTAGTATTTTAGGGTTTTTTTGACACAGGGTAAAATTAAGGTTTGACTTTCCCGAAGTTTCACCCAACCAAAAATCTCGACCCAAGTCTCTAAAATTCGATTTTGATGAGGAGAGTAATCCTGTGTTGGGCTTACTCAAAAAGTTTCTCTTCTGTGAAAAGCTCTAATTTCCCACAGTAAAAACTAAAAATGCCTGAAATCAAATTTTGCTTCAACAGAAAGATGTGCCCTTCAATGGAGAGTTAGCCTAGCCTCCTTGTGCTGATGGATTGTGGAGAGATACCCAAAATGTAAGAATCCCTAGCTTCTACAACTGTACAGTGTCTTCATCTCAAGTTAGCTTTGATACCATGTTAGATTTTTATCATTTAAGCAATATGATATTAGAATCTTATCTGAGAGAATAACATGCAGAACAATAATCACAAGAGACAAGAGACACAAAGAATTTTCCTCAGGTAAACCATAAAGGAGAAAATCGCACAACTTTCTCAAATATAGAATGAGCACCAATAGAAAAAGTAAAACCTAAAAACATAAAGATGATCTTCGACAGCTGATCTCTCTCACTTGTACCAGCACTTCCTCTCTCACTGATGCGCCCTAGTTGAGTGAGTGTGTGTGTGTGTGTAGAAATGAGGAGAGCCTCACTTCTATTTATATTCTTTCATTCACTTTATTTACAATCCAACAAGTCGTCCTCACTTAACAATTACTTACCAGGGCCGACTTCTCTAGGAGAGTCTAATAAACCTAGTGCCCCACAACTGTGGATAATTTTCCCCTCGATCAACAAGGAGGGTTACTCCCTATGACTTTACGTGACTTGTTTACTTTATTGATTCTCCTGATAGGATCATCAGGGTATGACATGACATAATTACATAACTGATACTCCCAATAGGGACATTGGGGTATAATGTATAATTGAATACATTCGGAAGTTACAAATACATCAACAAACAAAATATTGACCTATAACACCAAGCTGGTATGAAATCTGGGCCTTGGAAAAATGCTAGTGGACTTTCTGGCAGTGAGAATCAAACTCCATTTTTACATGTGTGCTACATAAATCTAAGAAAATTTTAATAGGGAAAATTTGGGGAGCGACATCTGGCTCTGGTTGAGGATGGAGTCCTCCCTACAAGGCTCCAAGAACATGTAGACCTTGTGCCTTCTCCTGAAACCATTTCTGACATCTTGCTATGGCCTAGAAAATCGCAGGTAATGATAGTAGGGATTCTCCCCAATAAACATTCCCAATTAGCTCGTTATTGTTTGGTATGGGGAATCCATCTGGTTTTACGGTCTGGCTACCGCAGGTCACATGACGATTAAAGTGTTTTACTGGTTACGGTCCGGTCCACCGTGTATATTTTTTAGTTTTTTAATGTTGAAGTATGATATGCAAATTCCTAACTAAATGCAGACGATAGAGATAAGGAGGAGGGTCACAATGTGATGTGCAGGTTCTTAACTCTTGTCTTACCTCTCTCGCTTCTAAATCACAAACAGCAAGAAACTAACTAAGACTCACTAACCTATCCCTAGGGAGAAAAACTATCATTAATGGTGAGTAATGTATTATATTACATGCATAAAGAAAATCACAGATAGTTGTTAACATTTATAAACACATGAATATCAATAGAAAGATAAACAACAAGATAGCTTATTGTCAATTAAAGCATTCATTACTCAGTGTAGAAATTTCACAAAATAAATAGGAGCACATTCATAACATGAAAGAATTCAATAGGTTAGAATGATCTCACAGTTCATGGAAACAAGCTGAAAAAGAAATAGTTCATATCCAACTAGCCCATAGCAAAAATTTGAAAAATCCACAGAACTTTCTCTTGCAAGAACATATAACTCTTTATTGTAAAATGAATTAGCTCTTCTTACAATACTTCCTCAAGATAGTCTGGAAAAAAAATTCCTTTCCTATCTAAAACTCTCCTATACTTATACAAAAGAAAAAACTCTTGGGCTGCCCCTCATTGTGTCTTGAGCTTCCCCAACCTTTCTTTTCCAAAAATTTGTCTTGTAGCTTGTGCACAAAATTAATACAATATATTATATTTTAATCAATATTCCCAAAACATTTTATGAAGAAGTCCCAGCTTGCTCGTTGGTTAACATTTTCCATGCATTAGCATATGCTGCTATGATTTTGAACCCAGAAGTATCAAGGAATCAAATGTTAATTTTGTATTTAGCAGCTTGGGTCTTTACCCACTCCATCCTAGCAGGAATCATGCGCAGCTGGTCCTCTAATAAGTGCATGTTCAAGGCTGCATGTGCTACTGCATTTTTCAATATCCATTCATCCAAGTCCTTTACCTGCTGGATTTCTTGTTCATATTCTTTGTACCTATCTTGTAAATGCTTTAGAAATAGCTCATGTTCAGTTAGCACCTCCAATCTTTTGTCAGCATAAACCTAACACCGATTATATGTGAAGAGTACTCTCCTGCAAAATTTGGCACAAGCAGTCTTTGTCTTCTTTACTATCTTTTTAAATTCCTCTGCAACATTACTAGCAAATTCCATTAACTCATATTCCTGCTACAATGTCTGTTGATCTTTAATGGCTAGGTCTGCAGGAGATCCTTTATTGGTTTCTACCCAAACCATTCTTCCCTTTAGACTTTCCAATGTATCCTGAGTCCTATCCAGGAAATATGAAGTGGTGTTCACAATATCCTCCAGCTTGGTGTCTATCTGCAAAACTTTGCATCTTTCATCTTCTATATGTATTTGTATTTGATGGATCCTTCTCCTTAGAATCAGAACATGCTCCTTTTGTTGATTTATTTGTAACTTCAAAATGTATTCACTTGTATATCTATGTATTATACCCTGATGTTTATTCTGGGAAGTATCTATAATGTAATTGAGTCATGTCATGCCCCAATGTTTCGATCGGGAGATTCAATAATGTAACAAGTCATGTAAAGTCATTGAGGTTAACCCTCCATTGTAAGTCAGGGCAATAGTCCCCATAGTTGTGTCAAGGTTAACCCTCCTTTTTGATCGGAGGACAAAGTCACCACAGTTGTGGGGCAGTAGGGTTATTAGACTCTCCTAGAGATGTCGACTCTAGTAAGTAATTGTTAAGTGGGGCCAACATGTTAACGTGGACATCAAGTGAATGAAAGAATATAAATAGAGAGTGAGCCTCTCTATTTATCACACACACACACTCACTCATTGGGGCAAATGAGTGAGAGAGAAGTAGCTCTCTCAAGTGAGTGAGAGAGAGAGAAGCCATGGAGATCATCTTTACGTTTTCGGGTTTTTCTGCTGCCATTGGTGCTCATCCCATCTCTGAGGAAGTTGCGGGGTTTTCTCCTTTATGGTTTCCTTGAGAAAAAATATTTGTGTCTCTTGTCTCTTGTGTTTATTGTTATGCATGTTATTCTCTCAGTTAAAGATCCTAAGATAATGCTAGCTTGAATGATAAAAATCTAACATGGTATCAGAGCTAACCTGAGAAGAAGAAATTGTGCAGCTGTAGAGGCTAGTGCTTCTTAATTTTTAGTTCTCTCTCAATAATCCATCAGCAAAAGTATGCTAGGCTGGCTGTCCATTGAAGGGTGCATCTTTCTGTCGAAGCGGGATTAAATTTCAGACATTTTCAGTTTTTGGTGCGGGAAATTAGGGCTTCTTACAGAAGAGGAATTTTTGAGTGATCCTGGCATAGGATTTCTCTCCTCATCAAAATTGAAGTTTATATACCTGGGTCAAGATTTTTGGTTGGGTGAAACTCTGGGAAAGTCAAACCCTAGTTTGACCCCGAGCTAAAAAACCCTAAAATACTAAAACTGATGCATTTTGGTACATTTGCTATATCTCAGGATTGGAGATGGCTCAGGAGCTGAAACTTTCACAGGACAAATATAAATTCAGGATTTACAATGTTTCCGAAATTCAGCCTCAGATTCGCTTTATTATAGGAGATATGATTCCTGCAACTCAGGGTTCCAGCATCTTCCAGGATTCATCCCTAAAAAGGACACCTAGGGAGAATTGCTATATCTTGGGCTACAGAGGTGAAAATGAAATTTTGGAAGATGTTCTAGAAAATAAACAAACTTTAATTTATGTGGTCCTAGTTTCATTCCCAGAATATGAAACAATGACACATGGAAGTCCGTACAACTTTGTTATGTTGAACAGTCCTGAAACAAGTCACCTTGGGAAAACGATCATAAGTCCCAATTGGTGAAACCAATTCTCATGAAACCTATGGTGTTGGAATAGGGACATGCATGGAGACCTCAGTGTTAATTTTCAATCACAAATAAGTATTAATGTTGGAGATACTGCAAAAATAGTATCAGGAATTTCTGCAGAAGAAATTGGAAAACTAGGGCTTCCTATTTCGGGAGCTTCCCTCCACTGTTTTCAGAAAAGGAGTACATTGGACAGCTCACCTTGAAGAGTTCTATATTTCTATCCAATAAGATCTGAAATATTCCAATTTTTTAAATTAGTGTTTCTCTAACAAATCCTAGATCAGCCAGCTCCAGAACCAGGACAGACACCTCAAATCGGTAAGATCTAATCTTTTGCTATTTTCATTTGAGGTTCTCATTTCAAAGTGATATATCACATCAGCTTGATGATACGCTTGGTGAAGTTGACAAATTACAAGCATGGAAGTATATGATCTCTCTGAAGAAAATGAATTAGACACCTACATGAGTATAGAGGTTCCAGTTCTAGAGGGAGATGAGGCTCAAAGCCTTACACAAGAAGAACCTGGTCAAGGCCAAGAAGATCATTGTTGATTCAATCATGAATCAATTTGTACCACAAGTGTCTTCCCTAAATACAACAACGATGTTTGATTCCTTGACCAAGCTATTTGAAGGGAAGAACATAAATCAGAATATGACCTTAAGAAGCCAGTTGAAGAATGTGAAGATCCAGGATGCAGAGACCATACAGTCATACCTTACAAGGGTCTCTCAAATCAAAGAACAACTTGTAGCAGTAGAAGAAGAAATGGAGAATGCAGAAGTTGTAATAACCACCTTGAATGGCCTCCCGGGATTATGGGATTCATTCCTTCAAGAAATGTGTGCCAGAAGGAAGTGATTACTTTCAACAGACTCTAGGAAGAAGAAGAAGCTCGACTCATAATAAGAGAAGAGAAGATGGTAGCAACTGAAGATCAAGCTCTCACCATCGAAAGAAGATCCCTCAAGTGATGAGGAATATGAAGGAATCAATTCTTGAAGAACCTCTTATCCATCTTGAGCATTTGGATAAGAAATGATGAAGTCATGAATGAAGAAGATGATGAAGCAGAAGGATCAAGAAGGATTCTACCCAAAAAACAAATAAAGATAAGTATTTCATTGTCATTTCATGATATTGTTTTGTTATGCATTTGTTTATATTCAGTTGATGTATTATGCATGATAGAATGTTTGCACTAATGACAGTATACTACTAATATGCATGTGATGGGTAAGTAGCTCATGGTTCGATACAACTCTCCATTTCTACTAATCTAGAATGAAACCTCTTTGCTGACATATTGGATTAGTGCACAATCTCAATGTTGTCCTGGTAGAGATGGAATGCATTTAGAAAGTTTTCGTGAGATATGGATGGATGTTGTATTGGATAAAATAGTTGCATGGTCATATATCTATGCATGAGAATTTTCCATTATGAATATGCCTTATGAAATGTTTCTAACCATACAAATGCATTTGACTTGTAGGAAAGATCACGTACAATCACCTATAAGAAAAGAAGAATGAGACTTGTTTCGAAGAACAAGTGATGACAGATAAAGAATAATATGACGAATGCAGCGACATCATTGATGGAGAACCTTCCAGCTATGAAGAAGTGACCAAGAATAAATGGAATACTAGTTCAAGAATAATGATGTTTAGGATGTAGTATCGATACATTAAGGGAATTTCGTAGATGGAAACATCTTCATCTACAAGGAAAGATTCGTAGCACGAGGCTTCTCACGAAAAGAAGGCGTCGACTACAAAGAGCCATTTTCATCCAGTGGGAGTTGAGACACATGACATGCAGAATCATGTGTGCAAATGAAAGAAGGCCTTGTATGAGCTTGATGAAGACCTGAACCTTTCCTACAAGGTTGAAGATGAAATTCTATAGAGGATGACAAGCTTATAGATGGGTGCGAGAATAACTTTTGAAAGTTCAAGATAGAGGATATTGGTATCCAATGATACTAGATGGACACATAGAATATTAGTAGTAGAGGAATATACTTGTCACTCCAGCACAGAATGTTTCAATGCATAGAGTACGGAAGACAAAGGGAGTATAATGCTTCGCTTCAGAGGGAGTGACTACAAAAGATCCTGAGGTTCGACATGGTATGATAGGATGGATAGATTACTGATGACTCTAGGCTTTACTAAGAGTAAAGATGATTCCAATATTTGCTTCAAGGTTGAAGGTGGAAGACCAGTGATGCTCCTATTATATGTCGATAACATATTCTTGACGGAAAAGAGGAACTCATTAAAATTGCAAGAAGGAGACTTGCTGCCGCGTTCGAGATGAAGGACTTGGGGATGATGCACTACATTATAGGAATGGAGGTGTGGACAAGGGAAGTATGCAGTAGATATCTTGAAGAGGTTCAGGATGATGGATTGCAAGGCCATGACCACACCTATGGAATCGAACTTGAAGCTATTTAGTGTTTCTTCATTAGCATTGGTTGATGACACAATGTATTGTGAGATGATTTACTTGACAAATACGAGACCATATATTTTCTTTGTTGTGAACACATTGAGACATGTTCACCTGATGGTTGCAAAACATGCAATGAGGTACCTGAAGGGTACAGTTGATTATGGGCTCAAGGATGAGGTGAATCAAAAGATTATGTGGATTCATATTGGGCAGGCAGGCCATTGATAGGAAGAGCACTTAGAGGTGCTACTTCAGTATGGGATCAAGTGTGATTTCTTGGTTTGGAAAGATAGAGTCTTGCATGGTGTTGAGTATAGCTGAGGAAAAAGATGTTGCCACTTGCTATTTGGGATGTAGTATGTTTCTTTTGAAAACCACTATTTGATTTGGTTGATATGACTTGCGATTTTTGTATGCTGCAGAGAGGAGCACTGATCTAGATCAAGATCTCCCAAAAGAGGGATTTCTGGCATAGTTGATGAGATAGGTTGTTTGAGCATAAATCCTGGTGAAGCTCATAGGTTGCTCAGTCGTAAACGGTCCTATTGGTTTCCCTCGGATGTAATCAGTCCTGGTGAAGCTTGCAGGTTATCCTTGGACGTAATCAGCTCTTATGTGAGTCTATGCTAGAAATAGCCAAAGTGAAGTTTGAGTACTTCAGGGAGAAGCTTGGTGTTCTCCATATCGGGGTTCCCTCCAAGGGGAAATGATGAGACCTAGAGCCTTTCTTACAAGATGAAGTCAGATGTAAGTGCTGAGCCATTCTGGCACAATGTGTTTACACATGGTTAGATGTGAGTGTTGTGCCTTTCTAAAAATATGAGGTCAGATGTAAGCGCATATCCTTTCCAACAAGATTAGGTTAGACGTAAGTGCTGAGCCATTCTGTTGCGATGTGTTTACACATGGTTAGATGTGAGTGCTGGGCCTTTCTGACAAGATGAGGTCATATGTGAGTGTTGGGCATGCCTTTCTAACAAGATGAGGACATATGTAAGAGTTGGGCAGGCCATTCTGACTTAGGGTCAGATATAAGAGTTGAAGACCTACATGAAGGGTAGGCCTACAACCAACATGAAAAAGGGTTGGCTCTGTAGAACTTCTTATGACAAGAAGAATGAATATATAACTCCATTTTATTGAAATAATAGTAGCAGTAATGATGATGATGATTGAGTGATGATCTAGATCAAGTGATGATCCAGAGTTGATAATGATCCAGCAGTGATGATCCAGATCAAGTGATGATCCCAACTTGATGATGATCCAGCAGTGACGATCCAGATCAAGTGATGATCCAGTGATGATCTAGATCAAGTGATGATCTAGACTTGATGATCCAGTGATGATCTAGACTTGATGAAGATGACTTAACAATGAAGATGACTTGACAATGAATATGACTTGACAATGAATATGACTTGAAGATGAAGATGACTTGAAGACCAAGATGACTTGATGATGATCCAGATGATACAGAGAAGAAGACTTGTGTTGATAAATTGTGTCGAGAGAATACCTTCCTAGTTAAGAGGGAGTGTTGATGTATTTGTAACTTCGGAATGTATTCACTTGTATATCTTATGTATTGTACCTTGATGTTTATTCCGGGAAGTATCTATAATGTAATTGAGTCATGTCATGCCCCGATGTTCTGATCGATAGATTCAATAATGTAACAAGTCATGTAAATTCATTGAGGTTAACCCTCCATTGTAAGTCAAGGCAATAGACCACACAATTGTGTCAAGGTTAACCCTCCTTGTTGATCAGAGGGAAAAGTCCCCATATTTGTGGGGCACTAGGGTTATTAGACTCTCCTAGAGATGTCGGCTCTAGTAAGTAATTATTAAGTGGGGCCGACATGTTAAAATGGACATCAAATGAATGAAAGAATATAAATAGAGAGTGATCCTCTCTATTTATCACACACACACACTCACTCATTGGGGCACATGAGTGAGAGAGAAGTAGCTCTCTCAAGTGAGAGAGAGAGAGAGAAGCTGTGGGGATCATCTTTATGTTTTTCAAGTTTTATTGCTTCCATTGGTGCTCATTCTATCTCTGAGGAAGTTGCGGGGTTTTCTCCTTTATGGTTTCCACGAGGAAAATTCTTTGTGTCTCTTGTCTCTTGTGTTTATTGCTGTGCATGTTATTCTCTCAGTTAAATATCCTAAGATAATGCTATCTTGAATGATAAAAATCTAACACCTTTAAGGGTCGGATGTCAGCTTTCTACATCATAGTACCCTTTAGTGATGCAGTCAATGAATTTGTCTATTCTTCTAAGGCTGCTATCCGCCTCTGATATTGCTTCTCCTTTTCTTCTGCAACAACATTTTCCATTTCCATCTCATTAACCTTACTCTCAAACTTGTTCTTTTCTTCATTTAAATTTCCACATGATAGCTAAAGATTATCCTTTTCAGTCTCCAAACTCTGATGCTCCAGCCGTATCTTTTGCAACTCTGCCAAGGTAACTTGGAAACTCTTTTTTGTGTTTTCTGTAGATATTGCTAAAGCATCCTTATCTGCTTGCAGAGTTTGGGATTCTTTCCTTGAAACCTTAACTTCTCTTGTCATGTCTTCATCTTTATTTCAGCCTCTTCTTTTCTTTTTATTTCTTCTTCTTCCTTCCTAGTTGTTTCTTCAGCAACTCATTTCTTTTCTTCTTCTTCAATTCTTAACCAATTTTTTGCTTCCTATACCAATCTGCTGGCATCTTCTTCTCTTTTCTTGGCCTCTTCTTCTTCTAGCTTCTCATGTTTTTCTGAAGTTTTTCCTTTTCCACCTATAGTTGTTATCTTTTTCTTAAACCTTTTCTTGAGGGTTGGCATGTTCTTTGCATTTCAAAATGTCTCCTCGTCTTTGTCCCAGAAGTAAGTATACTCAAAATGGATTCTTGCTTCTTTGTGGTAGTCAGCTACTTTATTATGGGAATCATTTCTATGAAAATTCATTTCTCCAAAGTGAAAATATTCTAGCTCTTTAACAAACTCTCCTTCCTTCTTTACCCTTGAAAACTTATAGCTTCCAAGTAAGAAAGGTACTGCAGGGTACGTTGTCTTCTTATGTTCAAACAAAAAATTTCCTACTCCATCTATGTACAACTATCTAACTACCTCCTTATGGAGTACATAATCTATAGCATATTTTGGGAGCAGAGAAGGAGCTCTGGAGCCACCATACATCCTTATATACAATCCATCCTCTGTTAAATAATAATCCCCGAAATCTTGTATGACCTTAAATGATTCTTCAGACATGCAATTACATTCAGTTAGGAAAATCAGAGTATACAAGGGGATAATGAAATGCTCACACATTTCCCTATAATAACTGTAATAATTATGTGCCCAAAACAACTTATAAGCCATGTATACTGGGTTCCTGTCCTTCTCCCAATTGCATTTCAAAGCAGGGAAATCCTGGGTGCACAATATGCAGTCAATTAGAATAGAGCTCATATAAAATTCATATTTCTTCTGAGATACTCCTCCTAAGGATGCACTTATAAATGCAGAAAGGTTGTTCGACATTATACTGGCCCAGTTGAATATGGTTCCTTGTGTAGCAATGAAAAAGATAACTGGTATCCAACCTATCTTGAAACTTTTACCATTTTCTCGACCAAAAATCTTGTTAAGCATCAAAACAATAAACATGTAAGGAGCTCAGAGAGTTGAGGTGTTATATTCTTCGGAAGGTCTAGTTCTGAAATTATTTCTAGGTATCATCATTCTCTTTACAGATTCTACTAGTTATAGAGCTACCTCCTTTAGTGAACTCTCCATTAGGTAGACCTGTCATGAGGGTAGATGGAATGCCATAGACAGAAAGACAAGGATATATACAGCGTAGCCTTGCTTTGCAGTGTTTTCTAAGATCATTTTCACCACATCTTCCCTTAGCAGGATCCAACCTATTACTTCTGAGCAGGGAAATAATTCAGGCCTCATAGCTACATTCATCAAAACTGAATTCTCAATGTTAGCATAAATCATCAGTTCTTCAAACCCAGCATCAAGTACATTATGGTTTGAGATCATTCTAAATATTCCTCCCCACTTGTAATCTAGTTCAATTCCAGTGGTGGCTTTGGTGTCTTCATAGGTGAACTCTACCTTGGTTATTATTTCTACCTCAGGTTCTTCTTCAGCCACCTAATATTTCTTCTTCTGTCTCTTCAACATGTTGTTGTTAGAGAAATCAACCTATCACAGTCAAACAACATGTTTTAGGCTAACTAAGCTTTATCAAGTGCTTATAGAAATACACAAGAAAATATACGAATTTATTTACCTCTTTGACATGCATGCTGTTAAAAAAGGTTAAACACAGTCTTTATGAATAAATGATTTAACAAAAAACCCTACAAATTGCTTCCTAAATCTGCCTAAGCTCCACTAGCTCAAAAACTTAATCGACCAAAAAACTTCTTCGTCTCACACAAGTACTTATCAAACTTATTCTACCGCTAGATCTCAACACAGTTCTCAACCTCAAAATAGCTAAACCCTACGTAGCAATCGTCTTCGAGAAAAACCATAAACAACTGAAAAAACCCTCCTGAGTCCCACGAGATACTGTAATTGAGGAAAAAACATATTCTTAGCCTCTAACCGACCATAAAATGACCAATAAAAGGGTGTTGCGAATGACAAAACGCCTGTTTGCACCATGCCATAACAACTCGTGCAAGAAACACAGATGCGTCCATAACGCTTCAACAGTGTACAGACTTAGACCTCCCACAAAATGAAAACTCAATAATGGGATAAACCCTCCCTCTTAATGTAAAATATCCACAAAATCACCATAAGAAGGCAAAAAATTCCTAACTCCCTATGCGAAAAAACCTAACCTGCGGAAACCTAACCTCCAACACACTAACGATTCAAAATCAACCAATAACAACCAAAAGAACAAGACCATGGGTAACCTACCTAGCATTAGTGATGCAACTGACTGGATGAGACAAAAAATCCACGGGTGCAAGAGCAGAATGAACAAGGTTTCGATAGTTGCATGCGCACACTTCTTCGGACTGCTTCAAGAGTGTAAACAACAAATCTCAATTGCTAATGACAAGTCACATGGCCACCTATATATACCCATGACCAGTGGGAAACTATTGGAAGATAAGTATTAAACCCATCGGAAGAATAAGTTGGAGGATCATCGCAATAGCATGCATGAAACAGACTACAAACCCAGATTACTTACTAGTCTCGGACGTTGAAACCACTAAGTTCTACCCTCAGAACCAAAGGCTGATAACCCTCTACAACATCGGCTATGGACGGTTCTATCATTGCGGGTTTTACTTTGGGAATGGTTATTGGAGCTCGACAATGTTAAGCTTTACAGAGTCGGAAAAGAAAATAGGATGCTTTCGAAACTCTTCAGAACTAGCCTCCCGCAATGCCGGGCGGGATAGACACTATAACCCCGGCTTGCTCTGATCAATCAACCCGATAGAAAAAAGAGACCATCATCGAATGTCAGAAACACTAAGGTGTAGAAAAAACAAGATCGTCGGATAAGTTCAGCACTAAGGGGCCACAACTTCGGCAAATCAAGTCCGAGAATAAAGAAGACAAACTCCGATGCATCGACAACGGATTTCAAAAGCACTCAACAAGCTAGATGATTATGTTTTCGTAATGTCAGAAGGATAGTCCACTCTGCTTCTGATATCGGAAGAATAGTTGACTAATATTCCGATACAAAAAAGTGAAACTGACCAAGTTTTTAAAATAAAATTTTGAACTTAGGGAAACTTTGGAAAAAACAAAATACTCCTAGGCCCAATTTAATAAAAATCAATAAAAAAAGGGGGGCCATAAAATTGAAAATTTTGGGTAAATAGTTGCAGTTGCAACACATCTTCAGCATGTTCTGCATGCCATTCACTGCTAACCAAAGGCTGCAAGTGAGAATAAGAAACGCTAGTTCCTTGTATCCATTGGGCTAGAGTATTTTATCTCATTCCTAACCTGTTCCAAACCCTGAAATCCTTCTCTTCTAACAAACTTAAAACACACTTATAAATTGAAACTGCTCATTACAAACCATATTTATTAAAAACAAAGCTCACACTGCAAACTGAATAAAATTCTTGAAGCATCAAGCTTATTTATCCACACTACTCCTACTTCTAAATAGTGGAAAAAAACTAATCATTTATAATCATGCTTCCAATGAAGCCATGATCACATCCAACCAACTATAAAAAAATCTTCTAGGTAGATAGAAATCAAAGAAGAATTTAACATCTGAAGTAGAAATTTAATTTGCAACGAAAATTCTACTTTGGTTTTGAATTCTAGAAGGATGAAATGTTTTGAATTGTGAGTCTATGTAAATGGCCACTGGGTCCTAAAAAACATGACAGAGTTTTAGGTGATATAGAAAACCATACAGATGATCTACAATTTCTGATTCATTCATGAACCCATAATCCTCTTGAAATAACCCATGGTTGTCACTTGTTTTGTTACAATCAAAGACAACCTCAAATTCTTGAACGATGAGATCTGGCATCTGCTAAAATGCTTCTTCATACATATGATTGCTATAAATATATTCAACTTCATTCTCTACTTGTAAATAATATCCTTTAGTGATATTTTAAAAAATATGTTCCCTAAGCTCATCGTAAGTAAAAAATGGGAACTTGTTTGCTATATCAACATTAAGATGCTGAGGAGAAGCAACTTCCTCTTCATAAAAATGTTCATAAGATAATAGTGAAGCAATGTTTGAAAAACACTCATTATGATCAGCTAAGAAGATGTAATTGTTAGGATATTTAGACACTTAGGAGTTATTTAAGATCAACTTGTGTAATATATCCATTAGGTAAAGTGTGTTTCTTTAGTATGCATTAGCATGCATTTGTAAATATTCTAATCTGACGGTCACAATAAGTTCTAGACATAAAGTGATCCAACTATTCAACTTCTCTTAGATCATACCTACCCTTGATCCATGGCTTAACACTTGATTGATCCATGATATCTATTTAAAGAGCATTGAGGGTCCTTGGCTAGTTGATCGATTATGAGAAGCTCATGTGTAACTTTCTTTCTTTTGCATAATAAATTGCTCCAAGTAGTTGTTTGGCTGGGGCCATGGACTCTTTCCCTCTCGAGAATTTTAACCAAGTCAAAACATCAATGTGTTTCTCTGTGATCTGTTTGTGTGAGTGGATGCTCTAGGTGTTCGGTCTTTTCGGAGTACCCTGTATACCTGAACATGGTATCAGAGCGTTTATGATCTAGTTATTGAACTGGTGTTGTCGAAACTTTCAAAAGGGTTTCTGATTTTGGAATTTATGTGTATTTTTGGTCTATGGGAGGTTTTCCATTGCGTTCAGAGTGCCATTTCCATTGGGAAATTGTTTTTTTTTCATCGAAAATCATTTCCGTTTGATCCAGAAACACCAATTTTGGAAGATCTAAAGGTATATTGTTACAGTGACGGTTTTCTTTTATTTCTTTTAATAAAAAAAAGGCTCTCATATTTTTATCAGTTTTATTATTATATTTTTTTTTGGTCTCGGATTTTTTCCTTCCCTGTCTGTGTGTTCTCTTTGCCATGCACCTTGCGTGATCGTGGCAAATCAGGAACGAAAAGGGAAAGGGTTTTTCTTGGCTGCATATGCTCTTTGCTGTGCACCTTGTGCGATCACGGTGAATTAGAAACAAAGAGAAAATGTAGACTTTTCGGGTAAGCTAACGAGATCTAACCCCAAAAGCATGGAAATTTTTTTTTTTTTTTTCAGTTTGTGGTGTGATTTGTAGGAAAAAGAAGCAAGCACGGAGACCGAGAGAAGAGTAAAAAAGACCTTCCTCATTCCCTTCTTTTACGTACCTTTGAAACTTAACTTACTTGGTCCAAAGTTGCTTTATTCCTTAATAGGTCTTGAGTTTGAATCTTATTAAGTTATTTTTTTAATAGTGCACGCAATTTCTATGTTTAAGTTACTTAATTGTAAAAGTGCATTTCACTTAAATTAAAAATAAAATAAAATAAAAAGTGAGTCACTTAATACTTTTAGTTTATTGCCACACTATTTAAAGTAACATTATTGTCAAAGTGAAAACCACTTATTTTACAAAAGTGATTCACTTAAAGCAACGTTCTTGTAAAGTGATCGTTAAAGGTTCATCTTGGGAAGAGGGGGGTTCTTTTTTTAGTTGGTCAAATTTTATATCTGCCACGTCACTATTGGGGGCATCTTCAACATTTTATTTAATCAAGCATAAATTCATCATACAGAATTAGGTTTCAGTGCCGTTTTTTTTAAACAACCTAATTTTTTGAGCTCTTCGCATCCAGATAGTTGGTTTCTATTCTTTCATCCATTATTTTATAGTATGGCCACCCCTTGTGATATTCTACTTACCAGTTCTAACTATTTTTCATGGAAATCTCATATGGAGGATGTTCTATGAAGTAGGGGACTTTTTAGAATTATCTCAGGGAAATAAACAGAACCCACTGATGATGATAAGAAAACAAAATGGGAAAATGGATGTGATGAAGTTCATGGATTGATTGTGATTTCAATCTCTAGTGATTTGTGATTCCACATATCTGGAATTGATGAACTTGATAAAGCTTGGGAAAAGTTGAAATCTGTGTCTAGTAAACACAATGAAATTTGGGGTCATCAACTTGAGAATGAGTTGATTTCTTTAAATCCAAGTGATTTTTCATGCATTCGAGATTAATTATCTAAGTACAAAACTCTTAGAATCTTATGTGAAGAATGCAAGATTAAGAGAGACTAAAACAATGTATTTATCATATTCTTTCCAAACTTGGACCTGCATATTCTATTTTTTTATCTACATTTTACTCCATGAAAGAATCCTTGACTGCAGCTAGCTATCAAGAGCCTAGTCTTGCATCCTTTTGTGATTCCTTAATTAGAGAGAAAGATAACCTCATTCATCTTGGAATCATTAACAATGTAGATACATCTGGGAAATCCTTATTGTCCCAACAGAAAGAAAATTTGAAGCCTCTGAAGAAACAAAAAAATTTGCAATAATAAGCCAAACAAGGGTCCCAAACCCTCTCAGTCAGATCCTTCTTTAAAAACTGACAAAGGATCCAAGCCAAAAGGAAAGAAGACTGAGCGTCATTGCAACTATTGAGGGAAAGATAATCATGATGAATCTGAGTGTTTCAAGAAGATGGAATCCTTGGAAGCAACAATGAAGAAGCACCACATCAGCCTAGATTCATCTTTATAATCTACCTCTCATGGACATGCACTTTGTGCTTCTAGTTATTCTTACACTGCATCTTCTTCTTCTACTCAAAATGAATGGCTCATTGATTTTGGAGCATCTTATCATATGGATAAGGATCAAACCATATTTTCTACTATGCATGAATGTAACACCAAACAAATATTTGTTGATAATGATAGATCTCTAAGTGTTGTAGGATCTGAAACAGCGCCAATAGAAAATGGTCATTTTAGTGATGTACTATGTGTTCCAAGAATTTCCTGCAATTTATTGTCAGTCTATCAAACCACTCATTCTGGTGAAGGTAAAACTCTAACGTTCACACCTCACCAAGTTGTAATCAAGGATTTTAGATATCCTCAACATGTCATAACTACTGAAATTGTCGATGATATTACCAGGTTGTACAAATTTAACAACTTTGGGTCATCACCTTTTCCTTCATTTTTTGTTGCTCATAGTCACAACTTGAGCAAACTTTGGCAGGAGTGATTTGGTCACTTAAATTATCGCTCATTGCAAAAACTATGTAAATACAATATGGTGACAGGTCTTCAGATGGTATCTTGTAGGGACGATGTCTGTTTCGGTTGTGTACTCAAAAAACATCATCGAGATAGTTTTGACAAACGTGCCTCTTGGCACACCTCGATTCCCTTGGATCTTGTGCATAGTCACTTGTGTGGTGCTCTTCCATCTGCTTCATTTTTTTGTTTCAAATATTTCTTAACTTTCATTGATGATTACTCCATATGCACTTGGGTTTATTTCCTAAAACTTAAGAGATAATTATTTAACATGTTCTTGGGCTACAAGGACCTTGTTGAAAAACAATCTGGTCATCAAATCATTAAGTTAAGATCCAAAAATGGAGGAGAATATGTTAAAAAAAAATTCACTACTTTCTACACTAAAAAAGGAATCCAACAACAACACATTGTTCCATATACACCACAACAAAATGGTGTAGCTGAATAGAAGAACCACCCTTTAAAAGAAATGGCTAATTGCATTATCGAATCTAAGGGACTAAGTCTTCAATTTTGGGCTAAGGCCATAAATTGTGCAAATTACATAGTTAATCGTACCCCCACTAAATCTTTACAAGGTATAACACTGGAAGAAGCATGGAGTAAAATCAAACCAGATGTAAGTCACTTCCATGTGTTTGGTAGTGAATCATGGGCTCACATTCCAGATGAAAAACGGAAAGCATTTTAGCCTAAAAGTAAAAAGTGCTTATTTGTTGGATATTCTAAAGATGTAAAAGGTTATAGACTTCTTCAACCACATTCAAATTATGCAATCATTAGAATAGATGTTAAATTTTATGAAAATATCTTGGCCTACGAGCCTAACTCGATGGTTATACCATCTTTGGCCTATGAGCCTAATTCGATGATTGTGCCTTCTTATACTTCCAACTTCCTTGACAGATTTCCAACTCCAGTTTCTAATTATGACAGTGAGGATGAAAATCCACCTCCTCCTGCTCATATTCCTCCAGTTGCACCAACACCATTTCTTCCTTGATGGGTCCATTCAACATGTGAAGCAGCTGGTGATCTTGCCGATGATCCTAGAGATCACCGTTGAACACGTTCTCAGTTTCAATAAGCCTCTTCTCTTTTGGCTCAAGTTTCTGAGAATCATGATCCAGAAACTTTTGCAAAAGCTTTAGGAAATCCATATTGGTATGGGATACAGCTATGGATGAAGAATATCGTTCCTTAATGGTGAACGATACTTGGGATATTGTACCTCTTCCAAAAGGAAGAAAACTTGTCAGATGTAAATGGATCTAAAGAAATAAGTATGCATCAAATGGAAGTGTTGAAAGACATAATGCAAGGTTAGTTTCCAAAGTTTTTTCCCAATTTGAAGGGATTGACTATAATGAAACCTTTTCTCTTGTCGCAAAAATGGACTCCATCTGCCTTGTTCTTTCCCTTGCAGCCTTACATAACTAGGAAGTCCATCAAATGGATATCAAGTCTTCATTCTTACATGGTGATTTACATGAGAAAATTTACATGGAAAAAACTTCTCGATATGTTCAGAATGACTCTAGCCTTATATGTCTCCTTAAGAAATCCTTATATGGTATTAAGAAAGCTCCTAGAGCTTGGTATGCCAAAATGGATAGCTTTCTCCTTCACATTGGTTTTTCTAGATGTCATTCTAACCCCAATGTCTATACCAAGAAAGTAGGAAACCATCTCATCATACTTGTTCTTTATGTTGATGATCTTATCCTTACTGGTAGTGACCCTACGATATTAACCCATGTGAAGTCCAATCTTAAGAAAAATTTTGAAATGTCAGACTTAGGGCATTTGCATTATTTTCTTGGTCTCCAAGTCTTGCAAATCAAAGACTAAATATTTATTTCCTAGTCTAAGTATGATTGTGACCTTCTTCGATGCTTTCACATGGAATATTGTAAACCAACCCCTTCTCCCTTCCAATCTGGAGTCAAAATTTATGCCACTTGTACTACCCCTGAAGTAGATGCCACCTTGTATCATCAGCTTGTTGGTAGTCTCTTATACTTAACTCATTCTCATCATGAGCTTTCCTTTGTCATTGGTTGTGTTGCCCATTATATGAAAACACCTCATGAAAGTCACTAGAAAGAAGAAAAAAGAATACTTCGATATATTCAAGGTACAATTCAGTTTGGAATTCATTACAGTACAAGGGGGACACCTTTGTTGGTTGGTTTCACTGATTCAAATTGGGCCGAAAATTCTGATGATCAAAAGTCTACTGAAGGTTATGTTTTCAGTCTAGGACCTGGACCTATCACTTGGAATTGTAAGAAACAACAAGCTCTTGCTCTTTCTTTAGCAGAAGCATAATATTGAGCCACAGTTAAGGCCAGTCAGGAAGCTTTATGGCTTCGACGAATCCTATCATAGTTTGGATTCGAGTAGCAGCAACCTACTCCACTTTGGTGTGACAATCAAAGTGCCATCAAGATTGCCAAATATCCAATTCTGCATCAATGTAGCAAACACATTGACCTACATATTCACTTCATCAGAAATCTTGTTCATGATCATGTTCTTGAAGTTCTCTATTGCCCTACATATGATCAAGTTCCAGACATCTTCACCAAGTCTCTTACAGAAGTGAAGTTTTCTAAACTTCGATCTATGTTAGGAGTTCAGTAATTTGTCATTAAGGGGGCATAGTCTCTAATGCCTCCTTCCTTCTCCTAATAGTGTCACTTTTTTAAATCCTTCAATCTCATCTCAAGTTGTTCTTAAGGGGGGATGTTAGTATATTTAGACACTTAGGAGTTAGTTAAGATCAACTTGTGTAATATATCCATTAGGTAAAGTGTGTTTCTTTATTATTCATTTGTATGCATTTGTAAATATTCTAATATGATGGTCATGATATGTTCTAGACATAAAGTGATCTGACGGTTCAACTTCTCTTAGATCATACCTACCCTTGATTCGTGGCTTAATACCTGATTGGTCCATGATATCTATTTAAATAGCATGGAGGGTCCTTGGCTAGTTGATCGATTATGAGAAGCTCATTTGTAAATTTCTTTCTTTTGCACAATAAATTTCTCCAAGTAGCTATTTGGATGGGGCCATGGATTGTTTCCCTATCGATGGTTTTAGCCACGTCAAAACATCAGTGTGTTGATCTGTGATATGTTTGTGTGAGTGGATACTCTACGTGTTCAATCTTTTGGGAGTATCCTGTATAGCCGAACATTAATTACATAAGCAATGATTAGTTACTGTATACTCAAGATGGTTTGAAAACTAATCATAAACTTGATATGCATACCTGTCCATAAAATAATCTGCAAATGATGAAGAATTTTTATCCAACTTTGAAATATACTTACATCCTTCCTGCTACTCTGCATGCAGATCTTCAACATAAACTGGATCCTGAATCCTTCTGGAAGCATGAATTTTCTCCTCCGCTCCTTTTTCATCCTCAAGCAACTATCTTAAAGATGATGTTTTCCTTTCTAACAGGAAAAGAACAAGATCTAAATGATGATCCATAACATAATATACCATGGAAGAAATATCAGTGGGCCTTATCTCCAAGGGAATACTATGACAAACATTGTAAAACCTTCTCTTGAAGACAACCAAAGCTTCTTTCTTTCCTCTCTTCAAAGTGAAAAAATCAGTGAGGTACTAATCAAAAGACCTGTTCTCTCCCCAATATGTTGAAAAAGTATCATATAAATCGGCCCATGAACCAATAGAACTAGCTTCTATATTTTTAAACCAAAAAGAAACATCCCAACCAAATATTTGGAAAACAGCCTCAAAACAACATCCTCATATACCATTTCAAAATTATCAATGAAATTGTGAAAAGCTTCCAAGTGATTTTCTGCTATGACATGGTATTCTCCAGTAAACAAAGAGAGATATTCAACAAAGTTGGGAGGATAATTATGTAAGTGAGATGGTAGCCTGAGAGGTTTAAACATTGTCTTTCTAATTTTAGACTGAAATTCAGTGGGATGAAAGTGAGTCTCAACATGATGATTACAAAGATCTGCAGTGATGATAATAGGTGATAAAATATGAAAAGGAGGTAAATGAGTTTCATCATCCTCATGGTTACAAGGCTGATCAGATCCAGGAAGGACTTGAATACATACATCAGCATTCTGAATCAACTAAGGTGAGGATATATGGTCAACATCTGCAACACAGGAAGAATGCAAATCTTCTTCTTTCAATGAGGGATATACAAATGAATGTTGATGATCATCAAAGTAAACAAAGAAAAGGATAATCCTCTTTATATGTAAAGGGAAATATAGGAATGAATTGATGAAGAAAAGAAAAAGATCATAGAGAAAGCTAATGAGATGATACCTGGTTTTTCCCTTCGATATTTTTATCTTTCTTTTTTGTCAGTGGGTTCCTTCCTCCATTGGAGCCTTCTAATAGTGGAGCCGCCCGGTGAATATTTTGCATTCAAACTAATATCTACTTCTTTTTCCAAGTCAATAAGAGGATCTATTCAATATCAAAACCCTGGGGAAGATGACTTCATTTCTTCGCTCCCCAGTATGGTCGCCAAAAAATTTTGGTTTTGTCCTAAAGTTTGTACCGACTGCTTAGCACAAAGTTTATTCACCTCGAATTGAATGAATCTATATTTTAGGGTTGGTTATGTAGGGTCAATAGATTAATTCACATGGAGAAAGAATAAGATAACTGAAAAAATTAGCTTCTAATAATACCATTGGATAACTGGACTGAAATAAAACTGATGTCAAATATTTCATTCAAGACTCACTGATTGTGTGTGGAACAAACTGTTCATTCACACATAACATTTAAACACCATATTCAGAAGAAAAAAAATATTCTAAGTATGGAATATGAGATACTTAATCAAAACATGAGAATTTATAATAAAAACATCATTATAAAGGAACTCATGACCATAATCAATTTACACAAAACCACAAGGCACTCATATTTATTGAGAAATAAAAACTGAGACAGAAAAGACGATGTCACATATTCAAATGGAAAGTTTCCAAAGGAAGTTACAAAATAGCCTCTCGACCCTCTTACAGACACTCACAGCCTCCTGGATGGAACCCCCCCCACTCTCTCACTACAGTCAAGTTGCTACTTAAATAGAAAAATAAATACAAACAAAGATACTTCTCTTTGCTGCCACTTTCCTTCTCTACTGTGTTTTCACATGAGAAATGGTAGCGACGCTATTATTTTAGTAACATTATTTTTGTATTGATCTAATAATCCAGCGTGACACTGTTCCAAACTTTATTCTTGTATTCGAAATATCTCCAAAAATACCTGTAAAAATATTACAAACAGTTTAAACAAATTTTAATTCTTGCTTCAACAACTTGTGTAGAGAGAACGCGGTGAATCCTTTCTTTAGAAGTGCCTAAATCTTTGCGATTTGATATTCTAGAAATCAAAGAATATTCATGCAGAATTCATTTACTAGGGCTCAACGTACTCTGTGCAATTTTAATCACATGCTAATTTTACAATTCGATGATTAACAGCGTGACCTTAACAAATTTGTGATGATTCTATGTCGATTGGCTTGTTGATTAAGTGAAATGATACTTCCCTTTTTGTACAGATTGATGAGTAAAAATGCAGATCCATGGAAATATACAGTAATATTCACTTTTTGCGTTGACACGTTGTAACTAATCCTGTAAATCTTGAACAGTGACAGTGTGGTGTTGGCTTCAATGTCCGAGATTGATGTTGATGCGTAGCACCATGGAACGATTGCATAATAACTTCACCTCCTCACTATTGGCACAATCCCTTCATATTTGCAATGATGCCCCTAGAAAATTCATGATATGTTGAATTGAATTAAACAAACTCATCAATCCTTGACAAATATTTTCTTAGTGATTTCTTGCAAGAAACACTCCAGCTTCTTCGTTTTGATCAACTGAATCCGATATGTTTCTCCCTTTGCTTCGTTTCCTGATTTCATTGAGGATTTGGTGTTATTTGATTGCTTGGATTATTCATTACCAAATATTAATGTTCATCCATCTTTTATTAATGATGGTATCTTGGCGATAATTGTTGCGTTTAACTGTTTTGGTGACAGCATGATCTCATACTTTTCATAAACTCGAGATTTACCTTCATGTAAACCATGGTAAACATCTCTCTTTTCACAATAAAATGGTAATGAAATATTAACCCATAAAACCAAGCTGGCATGAAAATTTGGGGCTTGGAAAAATGCTAGTGGAATTTCCAGCAGCAAGAATCACAGTCCCTTTTTACATGTGCGCTGCAGAAATCTAAGAAAATTTTAATAGGGAAAATTCTGGTACCAACAGTAGGATAGGAGTGATGGAGTTCATGGATGAGTGGGAGTGTCTCTAGGAATCATTAAATGGTCCAAAAGAGACAAAAAAACATAAATACAGCATGGGCGCCTCTGGTCAAACCATTTCCCTGTTTTAAGGAGTGGGGACGCTCCAAGGACTTAAATGTCATCAATGAGGGTGGATGATTCTTTTGAATGATCAAGTGTGGGTCCTTGGTTTCATTAATGAGTCCAAAACTCCCAAATACCTTTCTAGACAAACATAACCAAGGTTTGGACCATATAACATAAGTGGAAAACAAATGAAAGTGTGTGCTAGGTGGTATGTGACCATGGGACTAGGTGGTATGATGCTCTGATACGAAGCCCGTGGAGGGAAAGAGCATACATGAGGTTTAAAACAAAATTTTTATTCAAATTAAATAATGCAAAGAGTTTTTAAAATCAAGTAAGTTAATGACAAATTGAAACTGCAAACTACATGTCAATTTTTTATCATCCACCAATAATCGAAAAAACATTTCGTTCGTAGTGAGAGCATACTTCATGGAAATTTGTTGGGTATGAAATTACTAATTTATTCTAAGATGAAATCAAATATTAATTGAAATTTTTTTACACTATACAGCCTTTCTAGAAGGAGGATTATGTGCATGTGTTGGTTAGAAACAAAAGCAAACTACCAAAGACACTATGAATCCCCCCAAGGGGGATGGAGTGTCGAAGCTATCTATCCCACTTACTTCATTTATTATTGGACTTTACAATGTAATGAAAATATGAAATAAAAATGCACTTTTATCCTTTAAAATGAACTAAAGGATTACAAATTTACAAGGAGAGAAAAGGAATGAAGAAAGAGGATGAAGGAAGGACTTTTTGGTGTCTCGGGTGACCCAAAATTTGATTTTTGAGAAGTATGTCCTCCTTTTATTAAAAAATAATTAAAAAAAGCGATAAAAATATGTTATAATGTCACAAATCAATCAAAACAAAATACATAATTTACACTACTCAAAATGATAAAAAATTGTGATTTTTTATTGAAAATGAAACTTTGAGAGACTACTTCTGATCTAGTTTGAGATGAAACTTTTAAAAGGAGCGTAGATTTTATGTACATGAACCATTAAAATAACATTTCAAATATCAAGTTGATGTATCTAAATTTTATTAACCATGAAGAAATGGTAACCAAGACAAAGATTGAATTTTAAGGAAGGAGAGAGAAATCCTCAAGCTCGTGCTTGAATGGAATGAAGGAGAAGAAGGAAATGCAAAAAAAAAATGTAAAAAAAACATAAAAAAAAAACAAATTTGATGTTTTTTAAATAAAATGGATGAAAATGAGCTCCAATATCCCTTCTACCTAAGATGATCCGGTAAAATCTAGACAATTCTTCATACAAACAAGGTTAATCCAGTCAATCTCATCAACAAAAAGCAAGAGAACACAAGTATAATCAACTACAGTATATTTATTTCACAATATTCTGATAATGAAATGCAAATAGTTAAATAGACAACATCAAATAATTATTCAAAATAAATAGGATCTATGCAACATTATTTGACAAAAATAAAGCATAAGATTTGGCCGATTTCACCTCAAAATTCACCAGAAATGCGAGATCATAAGACAATGCCATAGAATAAACTCCAAATCCTTAAAATTTATTTTAAAAATATGAAAAAAACAATATTAAAATTGGCATAGGTTCGATTCATCCTCCTAAATGAGGATGAAAACCTTGCTTTTATAGCGAAAAATTAGCTCAAACCCCAAGGGGGCGCAATTCCTAATGAAGGAGGTTTTTTGGGGGTTGAGAAAATGATGGGAGGAAGTTTGAATTCATGAGAGGGAAGGAAAAAACCTCTCATGAGGTGTCCCACTTTATTTGGGAAGAATCCACCTCTCCAACCAACTCCTCAATGTGGAGGATTGCGCCCTCAATGGAGAGAATGTTTCCCCCTTTGAAGGAGATGAGTTGGATCATCTTCTTTGTTGATTGGTGATGCTCTCACATACTTATTAATTCCCTTGAAATGATCCTAAATCCTATTGGAACCTCAAGGACATGTCCCATACCATCTTCCACTGATTTAGGAATTGGATATTCTCCATTTTTCTGAATTATTTGACACTCTATGTCATTTTGGAGAGAAAATCAAAATGAATAATTGAAAATTACTAATTTAACTCTCAAAAGTGGGTTTATGGGTTAAGTGGGGTATCTAGGTGAAAAAATGAGCATCCTCATTACCGAATTGGCTCCATGGGCCCAATTTTATGACCTTTTGAACTTTTACAATTAAAAATACACCGTATCAATGCTTTTATTAAAAATATAAAAATTAAAAAATATTATGAAAGACTTAGCACATGTCCATGAAACTTTGGGAATATGAATAGCATGGTATAATAAATATACCCTAGGATGTAATAACCCTCCCAAGGCATAATCACCAATTTCACCATCCCGACTTTGGGGTATTTTGAGTGAAAAACTTGAAAATTATATGTCGCTTACAAAAATGTCATATAACTAACAAGGGAAAAAACACTTAAGGATGATAACTTTGATGAACAAGTCCCAAGAAGGATAATCCTTTTACATAAGAAACCATCATGTTATTTCATTTATTATAATTCCCACAAGGGTGTGTGAACATACGAAAAAAACCCCATGATGGGATGAAAACTTGGAACTTTCGAGCATTGAGTAAGAACAATTGATTTGTTTTGATCCTTGATCGCTCACTTAAAAAATCACCTAAGTGCAACTTTTTGGATAAAACCATTTACTTGTGGATGATATGGTGTCATCTTCTGGTGCTAAATATGGAATTCTTCATCTAATTTGTTGATCAAATAATTGACAAAGTGTGTGCCTTGATCACTTATCAAACTCTTCGGGCATCCAAATGAGGTCACAGCATTGCAAATAAAAATCTGGGTGGGTCACAGCAGTACAATCCTTTACTGGCATCGCTTCATCCAATCTATTTAAGTAATTTTTTGTAGTGATAATGTATCGTGCACCTATTGCTTTCCCTAGTCGATTGATAGGTCCGAAAAATCAACAACCCATTTTTCAAATGACTATAAATTTATCTAGGGTGCTAGCAGAATTTCATCTCATCGTGACAACTTTTCAGTTCTATGGAAGATATTACAACTGCAACAATAATCTCTAACGTTGGCATGCAGAGTAGGCCACCACAATCCATCCCGCAAAATATTATGCACTTTCTCTTTTCCTACATAATGGCCTCTTATGATGCGAGCATGTGCTTCATTCAATACCATCCATCTCTCATTTCACAAAACATAATGACGAAGGATTTCATCTGGTCCCATTTTGTATAATTGTCTAGTGATTAACTGGAAATTTGCAGCTCTTACAACTAATTATTTCTTCTACAGTATAGTGAATCCAGATGGTGCATATCCCATAGTAAATATATGTACAATATCTATGTAATGATCATCAAACATCTTAATCGCAAATAGTTTTTCATCAAGAATACTATCGTCGATATTACACAGTCCTTCTCCACTTTCAAGCCTCGACAAATGGTTTAGTCCTAAATTCACTCGACCTGGCTTAACAATAATATCAAAATCAAATTCCTGGAAGAGAAGAATCCATCGACCAATACCCCCCCCCTCCCCAACATTAGCTTATTTACCAATTATTTCAATGTAGAATGGTCTATGTACATATTTAAATGTCCCCCCAGTAGATAATGTTGAAATTTTTGAAGAGCATATACCATATCTAGTCCTTCTCTTTTTTTCGTGGTATAATTATTTTCTGTCATTGATCATTTTTAGGTAGAAAAATAAAAAGGATGATCAATATGTTAGGATTTATAATCCTCCCTTGTCAGAACTATCTATTAGATTATATTATCCTAACTTAGGAGTCATTTAGTTATTATTGGGTCAACTTGGCCTAATGGGGCCACCTGTAATAGTCACTAGAGTGTGGGTATTAATTCTTGCACATGATCTAGGAAATAAGAATCAAAATAATCAAAGAATTATTAACAAATACTCATGAATTGGAAATAACTGGAACCAAAATAGGTTTCCTCTCTGTATATTTTATAAACAAATAATGGGTTACAATTCCCATGCAGAGCAATAGCTTAACTCCATGAATAATTCGAATACCTAAGGGACAATTTGAATTCAATGAGTGAGTCTAGCTTAATTGACTCTTTTCCATGCAATCTCACTCAGTTAACCACTTGACTAAAAACCTAATTGACTCACCAAACCCTAACTGAAGTCGGAGTGCAATAAATGACTGAATCTTAACTGAAGGAGATCAAACACATGTCATAGCAATCCAACCATCAAGTGCTAGTCTTGCATGACTCCAATGAACCCTGATGAAGTTAACTGAAGCTGAACTGACCATCAGAAGTTGGTGGAGGTGCCTTGTTGACTCATTAAATAATAATAAATAATCATTAAATAATATATTTAATGAATGGAGGCACCTTAACTGACTGTAACTGACTGGTTGAACTGATTGTAACCACCAGTTATCAATTAGGTGCATCAATGTCACACAGATCACCCCTGGAGTGCTCCAGTTAGCCTCCTTGACTGTAGGAGAAGGCTAAGTTAGCCTCCTTGACTGTAGGAAGGCGTGGTTGTGACTGGATGATGGCAATTAATGCTCCACTGATGTCAATTAAACTTAGGATAGTGATTTAACTAGGCCAATTTGACCGAAAGAGTGTGTATGATGGTAGATGTCTCCAACACCCCCCCTTAAGCTATACTCAGGAAGAGTTAGAAAAAATAGATGCATAAAATGCTAGGGCCCTGGAAACAAAGGCCATAGGTCACCCTGTACAATAAAGTAACTGCTTAGTATATAACCAAGGAAATGGGGAAAAACCTCATGGGAAAAATACCCCCCCTCAAACTAAGTAGTAAATCAAGAATTGGTTCTTCTATGCAGCAGCATCCTGAGACTGTGCATGTGAACCTCTAAATCCAAACTAAATGAATATGTCTGGAGGAATCTTCCACTTTGGAAGAAAAACAATGCACTCAACTGAATCACAAATATAAACAGCTGCACGGTGAAAACTGGACCCATGTAGAGCAACTGAAATCATCTGAAGAGAGAGAAAAGGTTCTTGAGGATTTGAACCATGTGTGGAACACTCAAGAAACTGATATGTTTCAGCCTTGAACAGAAAACTATGAGTGGTAAAATCAGCCCCAAATCTTAGGAGCAAGTGTCCATGCGGATGCAGAATGTCTTCCTCTTTACTAGTTCTGTGAGGACATGAGCTTGTGACCAAAGGTAGAGAATCCCTGGGACTCTGGAGAGAGAATGCTTGAGCTCCATAATCTGATATAGATTCTGAAATAGATAATGAATCAAAAAATAAAATATCAGTAACCTCATAAGAGGAAACTAACACCAAATCCCCAGCAGCAAAATTGAAGAAGAACTGTGGTACTTGATTTTTCACACCGAAATTGGTGAGAGCAGCTACAAGCATGGCTGAAAGCTCTTGGATTTTAAAATATGAACAAAATAATATCAGATAAGAATTTAAATCAGATATAAATAAGTTCATAACAGATCCAAAACTATGAAATGAAATCAAATCCCCAGCAGCAGTTTTGTAGGAGACTTGCGATACTTGTTTCTTCACACCGTTGATGAGAACAGCTACAAGCAGTACTGAAGGTTGATGAACCTGAAATTTTGAACCAAGAAATATCAGATCAGATCCATATCAGATCATATCAGATCCAATAAGTTTCATATCAGATCCAAAATTATGGTCAACCGAGACGGTATATGCACAGTTTTCTTCTTCTTCAAAATTCTGAATTTTGGTGCATGCAATCCTGCAGGAATTTGCTGGAAGATCTAGATCATGGGGAGCGAATGTGTCACTCTTATAATCTGATATTTCTTCCAAAATATCCAATTTTTTACATATTTGCACATCAGCAGCAACATTAGAGGGAGAAAAATCACATTTATCTTCACTTTCGGAAGCAATTACTGGTGAATTTTGCACAGAATTCAAAGAAAAATCACCGTTGAATGTTTGCATGGAAGTGCAGCAGAGTTTTTCTTCAATATCAAAGATTCGAATGTCTTATTCTGTTTCAGCAATATGAGAAGATGAGATATCAGAGATCTCATGAACTTTTGGAGCATCAGGAGAAGGAGTCACTTCATGGAGACTTTCTTCAATTCGAATTGAATGTGTAGAAGATTCTACTTCATCTTCATCTTGAACAACTTCATTAGAGAGAGTAGAGGCTGAGAATTTTGAGTGAAGAAATATTGTGGTGCTAGCTATGATCTCCAAAGTACTATTATTATCCTCATTGTGCTTGCCAAAGGTTCTGCCCAATATTGGCCAAAAATTCTTTGGGTATTCAGCAGAACAAGTAAGGTAGTAAAAGCTATCATCAAGGGCCAAACATATTGCTCCAAAAGTTCTGTCACTGTCATTTAGCCAGGCATTCTCATTCTCATAAGTCTCTCTTCCAATTCCAATAGACACCTCATAGAGACCTCGCCTCTTCATAGATGCAATCATCTTCAACTTCCATTCCGAATAGCTTGTGAATGGGGTGAGAAGAGGGACTGATGAGTCCATTTGAAGTTGTACCTGATAAAACCTGCAAATAAAAACAAAAAAGGCACCGTAAGGTCGGACAGCCTGCACATTTAGGCTTTCATCACACCCAGCATATTCAATCAAGAAAGCTTGATAAACAAGTTCTTTACTTGGGGTATTAAGTGGTAAGCCTTGGCTTCTGGTGCAGTGCTGGATTTTTGAGCTATTGCTCACTTTCCATCGAGAAATCTGTCAAAAATCTTGTTTTTGAGAGATTGATCTTTGTTTCACCGCATGCTCTGATACCATATTAATTCTTGCACATGATCTAGGAACTAAGAATCAAAATCATCAAAGAATTATTAACAAATACTCATGAATTGGAAATAAATGGAACCAGAATAGGTTTCCTCTCTGTATATTTTATAAACAAATAATGGGTTACAATTCCCATGCAGAGCAATAGCTTAACTCCATGAAGAATTCGAATACCTAAGGGACAATTCGAATTCAATGAGTGAGTCTAGCTTAACTGACTCTTTTCCATGAAATCTCACTCAGTTAACCACTTGACTAAAAACCTAATTGACTCACCAAACCCTAACTGAAGTCGGAGTGCAATAAATGACTGAATCTCAACTGAAGGAGATCAAACACATGTATTAGCAATCCAACCATCAAGTGCTAGTCCTGCATGACTCCAATGAACCCTGATGAAGTTAACTGAAGCTGAACTGACCATCAGAAGTTGGTGGAGGTTCCTTGTTGACTCCAGTTCATTAAATAATAATAAATAATAATTAAATAATAATTAAATAATATATTTAATGAATGGAGGCACCTTAACTGACTGGTTCAACTGATTGTAACCACCAGTTAGCAATTAGGTGCATTAATGTCACACAGATCACCCCTGGAGTGCTCCAGATAGCCTCCTTTACTATAGGAGAAGGCTAAGTTAGCCTCCTTGACTGTAGGAAGGCGTGGGTGTGACTGGATGATGGCAATTAATGCTCCACTGATGTCAATTAAACTTAGGATAGTGATTTAACTAGGCCAATTTGACCGAAAGAGTGTGTATGATGGTAGATGTCTCCAACAGTGGGGAACATCGATAGAGGCTAACTGGAATTGACTGCACCTATATGCATTATTTTAGGCACATCCTAGACCAATCCCTACATTTTAGGAGCCACTAGGAGTGTCAAGACCAACCTCCTTCAATTGTTGGAAGTTGGTAACTAGTTAAGCTTAGTTATGCTTCAGTTACATTCAGTTAGATATCCTCCAGTTAGTTAGTGCCAGTTATGCATGGATGCACATGGGGAGGCTCCAGTTCTCACCTATTTCTCACCTATCACTGCAATTAGACTAGTTTGATTGATTGTAACTAACTGAGAGACTGGATTAGACATATGGAGTTAGCCAGTAGAACTCTGATAGTGATTTAGACACCTCTAGTTATCCATGCAGTCAGATTGAGTTGGTATATTCAAATTCATCTCTCATTATTTGAATTATCCTTTATGTATTACCATTGTATATAGTTGGGATGTAATGAAGTTTATACTATAATTATCTGAGAAATACTTGTTTGTTTCATGTGAGATTTGTTTTGTTCAATGTGTATTATTCTTTCCTTTTCACTACATAATAATTGATAATATGTTTGCACTCATTCCTTGAATATATAATGGTACAATAATTCTAATACAATAGACCCATCGCCTAGTTGTGTAAGTATAACACCCAGCGCGACAGATAACGTATCAAAATGTATGTGAATATCCTTCTTCCATTATGGAAATACCAATATGGGTGCGATAACCATCTTGTTCTTCAAAAAATCCAGACTCTCTTGGCATTGTTCACTCCACTGAAACATAAAATCCTTCTTCAATAACATATCCATAGGGGCAGTCACTTGTGCATATCCTGTGATAAGTTTCTTATAGTACCCTGTATTCCCCATAGTCATTCTCAATTGTTTTACTGTCGCGGATTGTGGTAGGTCTACAATGATTGCAATTTTAGCAGGATCCACCAATATTCCATCATAGCAAACCACATGACCCAGTATAATTCCAATAGGTGCACAAAAAATTCATTTATTTAAGTTAAGGGAAATTCGGTATTGTCAACATCGTTCCAACATCATTCTAAGGCTCTCAATATGATATTTTATGATCCAAAATACTATCTAGACATCAAAGTAGACTTCAAGAAACTTATGAATAAAATCTTTGAAAACAACCATGACTATCCTAGAAAAGATAGCAGGAGATTTCCTGAGTCCAAAAGGCATTACTGTATACAAAAAACATCCCCACTCCATTGCAAAGGTTGTTTTTGTTTATCCTACTTTGCATATTTTTATCTAATGGTAACCATATAATCCATCAGTAAAGAATATACTTCCTGGCCCCTGACACTCTCCAATAATTCATTTGTAAATGAGGTCAAAAATGGTTCGTTTAGATAGGAATCATTCATCTTTGTCATACCGACACATATGCGTACTTCACTAGTTATTTTATTATCTTGTAATACCATGGGGCTAATCCACTCATATTCTTCAACATGTTCTATGATGTCTGCATCCATCATTCTATCTAACTTTGTCTTCACTTTTTCTTTGTACCCCAGATTGAGTCGATATGGTCGTTGCTTGACAGGATTTGTGTCATGCTTCAATGGAATCCTCATTTCTCCAACATCTTTGACAATTCCATTCATTTAGGAAAATTTTGTGGGAAACGAATCCTAAAATTTATGCAGTAAGTCTGTGATTTTCCCGATGGTCTTATCGTCCCAATGATCTCCAATGTTGGAAAACTTTGGATTATCTGGGGAGCATATGTTTACTTTATTTATTTTCAACAGATTCATAAACTTTTCGCTTTAGACACCAGATCCTTCCACTATGAAAGTACCTTCAAACTCAGGAATATTTATTTCGCAGGGATCATCATCATCAGCTTCACCTGTTACAATATAGAACTCCATCTATTTTTTGACTCTCACGATTCTCTAATTAAAATTTTTCATCAACACATGTATATATTCAAAGATATTTGTCTTGATTAGTTGTATAGAAGCATCAATTGAAGGATTTGTATACATAATAGCTCCAATTCTATGAGAAAGGATGGTAAGAAGAAGCACAAGAAATAGATCTTGCTACTAAGATAATTCTCACAAGCATACACAGGAAAATTAGAGAGAAGAAAAGACATTGAATCACATGAATGAAGAGATGAATATTGGAGTGTATCCTTCCATTGAATAATCATGAATAATATTGTACAAAAATATTACATCCCTCATAGTAAAATCGAGTTATATGAAGAAAACTCATAAAGCTAAAAAAGGATGACTTACCAAAATATGATAAACCCTCATAGGTGGCTAACGCACTTCCAAAATCAGTATAGGACCTCATGAATTAGCAAAAGAATGAGTGAATTTTCAAGAGTGATGGAAAAACATGCTAATCCTAGAAAATGGAGAGAAAATCATGGAGTATGGGTTGGCAACAAAAGATACAAGTTTCCTAGTTAACTAGCTTTACCTTTTCCACGAAAAAGATGGATAAAGCAGAATAAATCAGAATCTGTTGTAAAGCATAGTTACTAAATATGGATGTCCATAAAGTGGTCAGTATCAACCCAGAATCATAAATAAATCATTCCTTGGGTATAAATGGCATGTTTTGACTTTAAGGTGCAAGTGGATGCCAACTAATTATCTAGTGGGTACGAATTTGATCAAATAATGGTTAAATATTTTATCCTAAGTTATGAGTGGGTTTAATATATCCCAACACACCCCTTTAAGTCTGGATTTATGATGGTATTTCAAAAAATATAGGTGCATATGGATTCATATGTGACCCAACAACAAGGTTATGGTCACCCTTTAACAATTATTATGTCCAAAAAGGCTGAGGAAAGAGGAAAACCCACATGGGGACAATCTCCCTCAATAATGGACAAGGCACAAAATTTGAACAATATGTATTCAACATATATTTAACTTCACTTTAATGAGTTGAATGAACTACTTATGGTGAAATACTTTTATGAATAAATCATGAACTCCATGATCATGCGCTAGAGTGTTGAATCTGCAAGAAGAAAGAGTTGAGACTCCTGGTATCTCATCAACTAATGAATTAGGAGAATTATCTAAATAATTATTTCTGCTAAAATATTATTATCTGCAAACACAATCTGAAATGGAAAAGGGATCTATGCATACTCCTTCCCAAAGAGTACAAAAATTAAGACAATTTATTACACATTCAATTCCCTGAATAGCTGCAAAATTGTGATGTGAATCACATGTCAATCTTCCAATATGATGTAGCACCTTACCAGATCTGATATGAGGCTGATAAAACTATGATATATCAGAAACATTAGCATATGGAACAGAAAAGAGAAAGGCTTCAATGACTCCATGAGGAGATAGGGCTAGACTAGGAAAACTATGAGCAACTGGGGAAAACTGGTCGGTGTGAAAATACGAATGATGGATGGAATTGAGATATGAACCATACATGTTTAGAAAAGTTACAAACATGTTTAATATCAGTCCAAATATTACTAAGGTCATGTATAACCAACCACTGAAATATAGGAAAGACTTCAAACCATGTAAGATAAGTAACACTACATAAGAGACCAATGTAGAATCAACTAGTGAACTTGGGATTTGTATAGTATTAGGATTATTCATAGGTATGATAGATGGTATGGATGGTGGTATGATTTGTGTATCAGCCTACAAACATTATTCTAAATAATAATCCAAAGGATGACATATAAGCATATCAGTAGACTCATGTGAATACACCGGTAATGAATCCTTTGTATGAAAGGAGGAAAAAAGGAGATGTTCAAAATATTCAAGGAGGATCTGAGGATTGATGCCAAGAACAAAGGAGGAGATTAAAAACCACATGAGATCAAGTATGGAAAGTGGAAATACACTAATAGGACTTGATATGGCTAAACAAACATCATGGAATTCATTGGGTTGCACACCATCAATGAGAGAGTTATGCACAAAGTGTGAAGGATCTGACACATAGATATTAGAATCTAAGATATAATATATAGAGAACATTGAATGGGTGAATGGATCATAAAAAATATCAATAGAATATCCATATTTCACTTATTTTTCATCATCATCATCATAAGAAGATGAATCAATATCTTCAACTTCAAGAGATACAAAAAAAAATGGCTCTTCAATATTTACTTCTTGTATGAAGGAGGAAGCATTCAAATCAAAGAGGGTAGAAACAAAATGAACTGTATGAGATACGTATTCATCATAAATAAATTCATCATAGAATGTAGAGTCAAAGGAATCTTTAAAGAGACCACATGAGGAGATGGTGGGCTCACTCAATGCTTCATCTTCTACTTCCTGCACACCAAAATCTTTTTCCAAATTTTTCCAAAGCTCAAATGGATATTCAACAGAATCTATGAGATGGTGTATATTTGGAGACATTGACAAACACATAATTCCATAATCTCTATCACAATTATTCAGCGAATCAATCTTCTCTTCATAAGACTTAGGTTCGCTCAATGCACGAATGGAGACTTCAAAGAGACATTGCCTCTTCAAGTATGTACTCATATTTGGCTTCCAAAAAAAATAGTTGAAACGAGATAGTAGAGGAAATTTTGAATCCATATTGAAGTTGTTGATATTGTCTAGGAGATACTCCCTACAACTTGCAAAACAAAACTAGGAGAAAATAGTGTAAGCTAGAAAATCTCTTCTTCAGAGAGAGATAGGAGAATGGATGCGCACTGCTGGAGAGAATAGATAAATCCTAAAATATGTAGAAATTGATCAACCTTACATGCTGATACCATGTAGAAATAATATCTCCAATGCTATGAGAAAATATTCTAAGCACAGGAAATAGATCTTGCTACTAAGATAATGCTCACAAGCATACATAGGAAAAATAGAGAGAAGAAAAGAGATTGAATCACATGAATGAAGAGATGAATATTGGAGTGTATCCTTCCATTTAATAATGATGAATAATAGTGTACATAAATAGTACATCCCTCATAGGAAAATCAATTTGTATGGAGACAACTCATAAATATCAAAAAGGTTGACTTACCAAAATATGATAAACCCCCATAGGTGGCTAAAGCATTTCCCAAATCAGTCAAGGACACAACGAATTCGAAAAATCATGAGTGATTTGTCAAGAGTGATGGAAAAACATGTTAATCCTTGAAAATGGAGAGAAAATCATGGAATATGGGTTGGAAACAAAAGATACCCATTTCCTAGTTAACTAGCTTTACCTTATCCATAGAAAAGCTAGATAAAGAAGAATACAGCAGAATCTACAGTAAAGCGCAGTTACCAATTCTAGATGTCCACAAAGTGGTCAAGATCAACCAAGAATTAGAAATAAAGCATTCCTGGGGTATAGATGGCATCTGTTGACTTTAAGGTTAAAGTGGATGCCAACTAATTAGATAGTGAGTAGGAATTTAATCAAATAATGATTAAATAGTTTATCCTAAGTTATGAGTAGATTTCATATATTCCAACAGGAAGATCATTAGAAAATTCAAATGTATGTGTAAAGTTGGAAACTAGATATTCCTATTCAATCGTTCCCCATCGTAGCTCAACCTGCATATACCAGTTCCTTGGTATAATGCCCAATGTGTGTATAAATTGGTGGACCCATTCCTTTCATGGAGATGTATCTCATGTCATGCGACAATGCTCAATATGTTTGATAAGATTAGTAAATCCTATCAAATTTTGGGCCTTTATAAAGAATATTTTCTTTAAGTCAGAATTCTATCAATATTTGGAATTGAGGCCACTCAAAGAAAGAGTGTTTATGCATGATCCACCATCTAGAAGGTGTAGCCTTCAATGCAAATTCCAAAGCTAATAGACGCTAAGGTTCTATTAATTTTTCTTCAAATTCCGTCAAAAAAAAATTCAGGTTAGGTAGACCCTCATAGGTAGGTATATCACATACCTCAATACATACCCATCACACAGATTTTTTAATTCTTATGCATCTCCTCATTGACACTTCATGCAATCGGTTTTGCCAGGTTTCCAAATATTCTCTAGAATCTAATGTGTAGGAAATAACACTTCACCAACTGAGTTTTTCCTCGACTGCCAAATTTACATAATCATCAATTGAGTAGGTGATATTGTATATATGTTCCAAGTATCCATATTTTCCTCCATTATTTACTTGTTCGACATACCTCTAGCCTTCTATAGGATCAAGAGGTGCGACCACCCTCAACTATTCATATTCAAACATTAATATCCTGTTCTTTAAATTGATAATATTTTGGTTATCAATGACCTAGTCAATCCCCAGAAGCACAGGATACATATTCGTATCATCAACAATGTTGATCACCTCAAAGTTTGCATAAGTGCACAATCCTTCTATCTCGACACGAACCTGAGTCAGTCGATCGATAGGTAAAACCGTCAAACGATTTTCTAATCTTAACTAGACAGGAGACCATAATAGTCTCGGCTTTCCCATACTTTTCCATGTTTGTCTAGTAAGAATTTTAACATAGGATACCAATTCCAGAAGAATACATTCCTTATCATAATATCCTATTTGAGCAGTCATTCTCAGTTCATGACCAGTTTTCAATCTTTTCCCAATATGGTTAACCCTCCTTTTTGGTCACACATCTACTTGAGTTTATTATATTAAAGTTGTCATTTCTATGACAACATATTTATCTTGTATTAGTGCTAAGCAACTTTTAAAGAATTATTTCAATTTACTAACCTTTTATGTATGTTTCTTATAGAATAACTAGTCGAATCATTGAGTCATTTCCAATATCGGTCCTTCATTTGGTTCAATAGAAAAAGTTGATGCTTTATTTTTGTTGACGAACTCATGTTGACAATCCAAGAATACATCCTTTTTTTTGGACATCAAATGGTGCTTTCTTTTGTGTTGTTGTTCGCACTCTCGGTTGTTCATATGGTGCTACTTGATATACTCCAGTCGCAACACCTACTCTTGTTACCAAAGAAATATTCATTTCTATGGATATTGATAATGAGCTCGCTCATCCTGCATTTGGTCATTGTTCTTCATCAGGTAGGTGTTGATTGTTTCTCTTACAGTAGTTGATATGGTCTGCAATATTTATCATCGTGTCGTACTGATCAGAAGAAATTGCAATATAGACTTGTTGGTTCAATTACTATATTTTGTAAGTATAGTCATCCCTCCTACCGATCTCCTCCAGTCTGGAATATTCTACACGAAGGAATTCCTTTTGTATTTATCAGATTCAGTGCTCCTAATGCAACATAATTCATAAATTCTAGACATGAATCTTTATGGTGTCCCTCGGTTCTACATATGGTACACCAATGCTCTTCTTTTGGTTCTTTCTCTTTCTTTCATCCTGAAGTTGCAACATAGGGTTGGAAAGTTGCAAAACTCTACATCATTTTTGCACTAGTTTCTTTGACTGCTGAGTCTTCCTAATTCATGGCAACCTCAAGAGCCTCACCTTGTGATACAATATTTTGTTACATTGATGGAATACGAATATATGGTAGCATCTATGCATGAACTATTCTTTATGTTGGATGTCTGATATTTGCAAACTTACGTTAGACATCAAATTCTTGAATCTTTGGTCGGGGTCCCAAACATAATCTATAGGAAATTGTTTAATTTATTTTATTTCTATAATGCAATATTACCCATATTTGGGATTCTTGAACTCATCTATCAATCCTGTCTGGATTTGATCTAATGTCTTATGTGGAATTCATGTTGGAACCATATAGAATTTCATGTACCAGTCAACCGCACGGCCTATAAGGGTTTTGATCATATGAGATTTCTTTAGGGCCTCAAACTGGACCTGTCACATAGTCCATACAGCTTCACATAGAAACCAATGTTGCTAAAGGTCCTCTAACCCATTTCCATTAAATATTGGTAGCTTTATATCATTCCTAGCCATTCTTTGTACTCTTGTGATTTATTGTAATGACCCTCCACCAGGTATGACCAAATCAAATACCATGCAAAATTATATATCTAATAAAGGAGTTTAATATTATCTATTTTCCTAACATGTGCAACATTAGCAAATTCAAAATACTTTAAATACCTGTAAATCGCTAGTTGTTGTCGTTTGAGGAAGAGGCTGAAGTTTGTTTTTTCCTCGCTTCGTTGTTGTTGTCACTAGATTTCCAATCGTTTTCCGATCCACCGGTTTCATCCCTTGGCATAACCTGATAGATACTCTCCTTCCCCCAAGACCCCTGAGCTCTACGAGGCTGAAAAACATTGCTAGCAATGGAAGTACGACGCCAGACTGTTGTTCGGAGGCTCCCAAGCTCACTCATGTTGTACTAAACCATACTCTTCCATAGTCTCCTCGGAGCCACCTAAAGGGTTCGGGATCCAAACTATGGTAAGAACGAAGAAGAATAAGATGCCCCCATTCTTCCATTTCTTTATTTTTTATTAACCATTTCATTAATTCCCATGCATTCTATGCATCACTTTCAGCTATCTCTTTAGTTACTTTAATTATTTAATTTATTTATTTTATCTACCAACCCACTTGTTAGTTCTCTTTAGTTCTCCGGTTCTTTTTTGATTAGTTAGGGTTTCACTTTAGTTCAAGTTCCTTAATTTACTCTGTTTAACTGATTTCTTAATTTAGCTTGATTTCAGTTTATTTATCTTTTTTTATTTATTTATCATTTTTTATTTAATTTATTACTATTATTATTATTATTATTATTATTTATTAATTTATTTATGAACAATTTTATTTTCCGTTAATTAAAATATATGTTGTTTACCGCCGCATTCTCATCACAACCAGAATTATCAAGGTGTTATGCTTCCAGCATGCCCTTTTGATAGTTCCCATGGGCGGGGAGTTGGTTAAGACGACTGACCCAGTGTAAACTTAGTTTTCCTACCCTAGGAAGAGCTAGGTGGTTCCTGGAGAATAAGGTCGAGTCCCTATTGCACACCCCCTAGTAATAATCTTCGTGAGTGACCAACTCGTGTCCTACACTCACGGCACACACATCTGATGAACTGGAGTTTTTTTCACTCTATTCAAAGTTCATCACGTTGTCCAATTATCTAGCCTTATAGGTATAATATTTTCATCCCTGTCACTTGATGTGGATCGATTGGAAATCGCAATCCCACTGCCTGCACATAAAACAACGCGTGCATTAAATATCATAAATAAGATTTCAACTATAACAAAACCATCAATCAACCTCAACTGTCTAGGTTTCCTGACTCATCCAGATTCCATGCATGTCAATATATCAAACATATCATAAATCAATCATGTTATATACAAGACTAATATCTCCTGCCATAGTTGTCGACTCAACTAGAGTCTTTTGCATCTCGATGCTTTCTTACGTTTCATGTACCTTCCTTTCTTGTCACACTCGACAGACCATCAGAGTACATGCTACATAAATTTTGTCAAAACATTATACAACTTTATTCATTGGTGGTAAATTCACATAATCAAAATCATAATATAGCAACATACATAGTTCGACCAAATGTTAAAATTATTCTCATAGTCGTAGTTTACTCCTCAATATGTTAGGTAATCCTTCTTAGGTCATATCTCATCAATAATTCCTTACTTCACACAAGTCTAGGTCATCCTAGACTGGATGCCAAAAAGAAAACGTTCATACAAAGTTGTTTTAGATTCCAAAATTTTAAGTATCCTAGTCATTCGTCATAGAACGGCCTAAAAGATTAGTCATAATAATCTCAAAATTCAAGGTAAAAATAGGGTGTTACATACACCCCCACTTAAGTAAACTTTGTCCTGAAGTTCTAGAATAGGTATGGATACTATCTATATATTTTCAATGCGTCCTCTTAGGTCATAATATTGGGTCTATATCCATCCTTGATATTAGATCCTCATACATGAATCCTGCCATGTCAATTTACCTAGAGACACTAACCATTATACTTTCGTATCAAATCACAACATCTATTTATATTGAAGAATGAGTTCATTCAATTACTTTTCCTATCTCTAAGTAGGGAATTACATACTCCCCCTCTTTAGGAAACTTCCTCTTGAAGTTAATTTTTATTTTATATTCAATGCTAGTTTCTCTTTCTTTTAACTTTCAATTCCTTGTTCCATTCTACTATATTTCATCAAAATGATCATTTCTTTAAGCACTATATATGCTACATAATTGACTTTATGTTCCAACAATAAGGTTCCAACACATTTTCTTTAATTCAATAGAAATTTCACGTAATGCAATTCTAGTAACACATTCAATCACTTCTAAATATGACCTACATTCTCAACACATCCTAATCTCCCATGAGGGTTTGTGAAAACTACAATGTATATCACATGAATAATCAATAATTTGCACATCTAAGGGTAGTTAATAATAAAAATCTATTTGGATTTCCTCTATTCCTAGGAGAGAATGTATACAATCCCCAATCAATTGGTAGTTAAAATTTATGAATTTATAAATTAATAGTGTCTATAGTGGGAGTTCCCTTACTGTTATTTCCACTATTATTGTTAGTCTGATTAGAAAAACCACATGGTGATGTACATGGGGTTGTGGGTATCACATAATATCGATCTGTATCTGGTACTTCTTCTTCTTTGTCTTCTTCAGATATAAGCCGGTACTCCTCTTATTTGTCGCAAGATCCTCCATCAAGGTGTGATGCAAATTCATAGTCCTCTCCTCCGGTCACACTACAACTTCCTCTTCTTTTCAAAGTCCATAGTCTCTTTCCCAACTGAAATATTCTTCCACTCCTTAGGAATACACCATCTAGCTTAGTCTCACTATTACTAAAAAACATCTCAATTTATTCTAATCCATCTTATTCAAACCTTCCTTGCGACATATATTGGGTCTTTGTGAACAAATATTTATTCATTGGACTCTATTATCATGATCCATCTTTCACACACTAGCATATTAATCCACAGTTTCAAATATTTCAGATATCGACCTCGCAGTCCTTGGAAAAATTCCCTTTCTACTTCACTATATGACTTTCTCGTGTGAACTGCAATTTTTGCGATATATTCTCCTAAAATACTATCAACCTAGAAGTCAGGAGACCTAGATATAGGATTGCTCACTCTGTTCAGCCGTTGGATTATCTTAGGAATTGACTATGTTGGTTCTCCACCTTGTAAATGTTTCTTTTGGGTTGCTAACTTCGACAACCACACATGCAATAGGAGGGAGATTCACTAAAGAAAATATCATGAATATCTGTATAAAGGTAGCTCTCCACCCATTCAGTCCATCTTAGTCATCGTCCTTCACTTTTCTCCCATGCAAACTCTAGTGCTTTATAATCAACCCAATCTTGAATTTTAGGCTTCGTCGAGTGCCAAAACATATGCCCATCAGAATGATTCATGGTCTTTGCAATAGAACCATTTGTTGGCATACTTTCAATCGACCCAAGTTCAGATCCCTTGTTCGTCAGCAAAACCCAAGATATCATCCCAATAAAGGAGGACTATGTCAAAAACACTCACGACGCATGTAAAGTACCATCCGAGATATCTTATGGGACTTCCATAACTAGGTTTATGTAGTTATGTCAAGGATTCCCTTACGGCAAAATATCAGATCACTCGACCGAAACTGAGAATTATACTTCTTTTTTATATATTCATTCAAGATAACTATTTATTTATCCATTGACATATATAACAACATATATCATATATCATTAACACATATTTAACTCATTCAACTTGCCACACATATGTATATAATTTCATTCATCAGAGAGTCTATATGACATATTTAGACTGGCTCATTCACAATAGATATGAATTCAACAATAACATAGACATTAAGCAGACATAGAGAGACAAGATATAACTTGGAAACCTATCTAGGAAAAACCACAAAGGTTCTCTTGATCTAGAATGAGAATTTATTTAGCACCTTTAGTATGCGCACTCATCTTGCAAACTCTTCTTTATATATTCTTTATAATCTATACATTCTTCTCTTGTATCATGCTCTCTAGTTTTTTTTATTTATCNCCCCGACACACAGCTTGGGTCCATGATTTTATAACCTTTTCTACTTTTACACTTATTGATTTCAACCGTCGAATGACTCTCAACTATTTGTCGATAGGCTGGATTTCTATTTTAATACATCTCATTACATCTCAAAATAGGCACTATCATCCTGAATTACAATCATTATTTATTACTAGAAGTAATATTTTAGTCTAACTAACTCTTTTCCAAAAATAAGTCAAACTCTGCCATTTGACTTTCTTTACTCCTCTTCTATCGCGGCTCCTTATGTCGCGTATTTTCTTTGTCTTCAGACCAAAATATTCATATTTTCATTCATTATTTTAGTTATCCTTTCATAGGGCCAATATTTCCTTTGTCTCTTCTTTCTGGAGGAAGAGTGATATGATCCAATTTTTTCTTCAGTGATTATAATTATTGATCAGACCTTACCATCATGAAGCATCTCTCTGGGAGTTTGTAGCACCTCTCTAGAAGAAGTGATTTTGCTTGACATAGCGTAAGGATCTCTTTTTGAATTGGGATCTTGTTCTTCTCATGTGATATGACTCTCTAATCATGTTCCCATGTTCCTTAATAACATTTTGAGCCCACTTAGGCCTAGGATTGGCAATAGGGACTGAATATGGATCTGGATTTGATTGAAATTCATCTTCAATTGCATAAACTAATTCAACTTGGTCCTCTACTTCAGATTATGAAATTAAAACATTAATGGAAACATTATCATATGAAAAAGGTTTAGGTAGGATGAATTTACCTTCCCTTTCAAATCGAAGCTAAGATGGCACTCGATTAGAGTATGGCAAAAAGTGTGAGAATTCATATGCCTTCGAGGCATGGTTTGCAACACCTTTCACTATAATATTCCCAGTTGAGATATCTAAGATATCCACCAAGTCAAGAGAAAATACCACTCACTTTGGTGAGCCTGTATGAGTCATCTAGTATATAGACATCAAATTTGTAGGTAAGGAGGGTACATAGAGGACATTCTTGAACACTCCATGCTCTAACTAGATTGAACCCTTTCCTTCAGCTTGAATTTGAGTGTCATCACCCATGTGAAAAATCATACAATCAACTAGTTATAATGAAGAGAATGATTATTTGGATGCAACCATGTGATTGGAAGATCCTGAATCAATGACGAAGGCATGTGATTTTGAAAAAAAATCCTTCTGTGCATGGCATCTCTTATCATGATCTTCTATCTTGTCTCCAGAGTCAATATTCCTTGTGCCTTCAAGGAGGTAAATATTGTTCTGCTAAATGAGTTTTGTCATTTTATTTATAGTCTTCTTCATACAATATTTCTTTGTATGGTTTCCTTTATTATAGTAATATCACTTTCCTTTGTCAAACTTTCAATGTGTGTCCTTATTAGAGTCCTAGGATTCATTTGCTGGATCAAACTCGTCCTTATGTTCAAATTAAATGTTCATTTTTTTCTTTTCCTTTGTGTTTCCTCCTTGCTTGCGCATTCCTTGTCTCACCAGCTAAGAGATATTGAATCCAAGAGGCTCTGATAGCTACCATCTGTATCATCTTGTATTGTTCCTATATTAGAGACTCTCTAAAGGAATCAAAGGATGGAATTCACCAATTAGGACTAGTCTGTCTCCCATAGTGAAAGGTATATACAAAAACTAAGAATTATGGGCAAATTTTTCTTAGAATGGAGAGCACCAATTTTTCATCCTTCTTCTCAATCATGCACTGCTTGCATTTCATGACCAATGATTTGAATCTTGACAAAAATTGTTGTATAGCTTCAAATTTATTGAATTGTAGTGCTACGAGCTCATTCTCTAGAATATGGCCTCTGAGCTCATCCTTCTTTACAAATAAGGATTCAAATGTATCCCAAACTTCTTTCAGATTTTTCAGTCCATAAAGATGGAACATTAGCTCCCTCGAGATGTGGATGCATATGAATACATTTAAAGCTTGATCAAGCTTATTCAGATACTTTGATGTTTCAAGATATTGTTTGTAACACCCCCGTTTTTGACCCCGTTAGCATTAAAATGTATATGATGTATATATTTTAATTAATCGTGGTGTTGAGCTAAAGGCAAAATCCCCACCATCGATTTGATTAAAATTATTGTTGATGGTATATCATGCTATCCGGCACATATTAAATTTGGCATCATGTAAACATGCATTTTAATTAAAAATACCCACCACCAGCTATGTCAATGCAACCATAATGAAAAGGGCATGATTTTCCTAAAGATAAGGAGGGGGAATTATTTAACCTTTGGGGCCAATAGGGAAAAGCTAAATGTCAATAGGAGAACCCATCAATCAGTTAACTACCAAATTAAATTATCTTGAGTTAGTTGGGGGCAATTATTTCCTGGGAAAATGTTTTGCATGGGAAGTGGTGTGTGAAAGGACTACCAGTCCTTGCCCACACACACACTCCACCAGGGAGCTCATTCACCCTCACGTGGGCAAGAAGAGACACGACCCCCCATTCTTAATTTTTCCTCAGGCAGAGAACTGGGAGAGCTGCCTCACATTCACGATTTTGCTGTATGTAGTTCTCATTCACGATTTTGGGCCCTGGATGTTTTCCCCGTCATTAGAAATCCACATTGGGCTCTCTCTCCAACAGATGGAAGTTTCTTGGGTGTGAATTTCATTTTTGGGATTTTGTTGTGTGTAGTTCTCTTCATGTTGTGGGTCTAGGCATGTGAATTCACCTTCACGCAAGTTGCATTCCCTTCCTCACACAGCTGAGAAATCATTGTTTGTTTCCCCACAAAATTTGGGTACTGTGGGTTACTGTTGAGTCGTTTTGGCCATGAGAGGCCCAAGAATGACTCTGGAGTCGAATTGCTCAGTCTGAGCTATGTCTTACCCAAATTTCCATTTCGATTTTGTTTTATGGTGTTTTCCTTTAATCCCCAAAGCTGTGAATTGTTGTGCCATTTGTTTTGTTGTGTGTTCACAGGATATTGGTCTTTGGACTGTGTAGGAGTGGAAATGAACCTGCTTGACAAACCTAGTGTTTTCTGGGAGCCTCATAGATAGATCTAGAGGGCTAGCTCTCTTCTCTACACCCCCTGAATAGCACTAGAAGGGAAGTCATGTCCTCAGGGATTGTGTAGCAGAGAAGGGAATGATTCCTTGTGTTGGGTGTGTGTGGATGTATTAGGAGTCAAGCTAGTTCTGGTGTAGGCATCCTTAGCTCTTCATTGATCCCACTAGCTTAGTAGACAGTGCTTCCATCTCCTAATACCCTGATAAACCCAACTTGTTGGCTTGGTTATGTGTTTTTGTGCACTCTTAGCCTGATAAACCCAACTGTGTTGGCTTAGCTGAATAGTGTGGTATCCTTGGCTATGTGTGAGCCTGCTTAGTTTCCTTATTCCTTATGGGAATCATTCCCAGCTCGGCGGTGGAAGTGTTGCTGAGAGATTAAGGAGCACACTGGCCTATGGTTGGGTGGAATGTTGCAGTGACATAGATGGTTGTGGGACGAGATTCCTCATAAGATAAGTTTTCTTGTCTATTTCATCTATGCAAATTGTATTTCTTATTTAATGAAAATGATGAACATGATAAATGCTTGAATGTATGGTTTTGCTTCCGCTGTATGGTAATAATGTATGCATGTTTTAGTTCAAAGCATTCATTTTTTATGTGTATGTTCATGGGGCTAGTTGCTAGGGTTAGTTCGTATTATGGTAGCATCCTCTTTGTTGGTTGAAGAGATGGGGATGCTACAGTCTGGTATCAAAGCACACGTTGCAGCATGGGCCTCAATGAGCCATGAAGAAGTAGTGATAGAGGCAGGTTACCCTCTTCCCAATAGAGAAAAAAATGTGAAAGACAGGAAAAATTCTAAAAAATTATAAGTATGGAAAATGTCGGATGACTTAGGCTGAAGTCCATCTGATATGTCGGATGACTTAGGCAAAAGTCCATCCAATATCTTGGATGACTTGATCTGAGTCCATCTGATAAAGAAACCAAGCGGATAGAAATTTTGAAAATTTCCTAAGTTTGAAATTTTACCGAAGGTCTTGGCTAGGTAGAGTCGAAGGTTTTGACTAGATCGGTTGGGAGGAGCTGAAGGAACCGAAGGTATCAGCTGTGAGGAGCCAAAGGTCTCGGCTGGGAGGATCCAAAGGTCCCAGCTAGGTGGAGCTGAGGTTTTGATAAGGCTTTCCAAAAGGGAGCCAACACTGCAGCAGAAGGAGGAAGATAAGGAGAAAAATTCAATTTTTTTTCTAAATATAGGAAATCTCGGGAAAAGTTTTTCGATGTCGCTCGGGTGAATCCCTTCGAGGCATCTCAGAAAAGAATAGAATATCGATCAGCCGAAGTGTTGGAAAAGAAAAGAAGATCGATACAAGGCATCGGAAAAAAATAGAAGATCGATCAACTAAAGCGTCGGAAAAGAAAAGAAGATCGATCTTAGGCGTCAAAAAATAATAAAAGATTGATCAGCCGATGTGCATCGGAAGACAGAGGAAGACATGGGAATATTGACTCGATATGGAATCATATGACAAAGGAAGATCGACCTGATATGGTGTCGAATGACAAAGGAAGATCGAGCTAAAACATCGGAAGGCAAAGAAAGATCGATCCGCCGAGTCATCAGAAGAGTTGTCAACAAGTGACCCGATACATTGGATGGCTTGTTGGGAAGGGATCCGATTTGATGGAAAAAAAATATAAGTTTTTTAGTGGGCAAGCCCTCTTGACCCCCATTGTCCCCCTGAGACAGTCATTCTTTGAGAAAAAAAATTATATATTTTGGGCAAAGTTGTCATTGTATGATTTTCCCAGAGAAGGCAAGTAATTATGATTTGTATAAATGTTATGCAGCTAATAGTTGTGTTACTAACACAATTTGTAGAATCATAGTCGCCTTCAAGCGTAGTATTCTAGGTAATGCATTTTGGTAAGGTAAGTTGTGGTTTAGCGATGAGAACCCATGACGGATATGATGCTCGGGATTCCTACGAGCACGTGCAAGATACCATGGGAGAAAATTTTCGAGTTAGAAATGATGACATAGAGTCTAATGGAAGGAGATTCCAAGAGACGCCACCAGATATTGCAGCCACCATGAGAAGCTTGATTAAATACCAGAAAGAACAACATCAGTTGAATGCTGCTACGTTGCATAGTTTGACAGACTTGCAAAGAACGATAGACTCTAGACAGGGTACAGTAAAACCATAAGGCAGTAAGAGTAGTACCAGGAGAAGAAGAAGAACTTATAGTAGATCATCTGACTCAGAAGAATCTAGTGGGGACTCAAGCTCTTCTTCTCACAAGGGCAAGAGAAAGAGGCACCACAAGGATTGCTCTCGAGATGAATTCAAGAAGGATAAACCTCCTACATTTGACGGTGAGGTAAAGACTAGACAAGATACTGAAGCTTGGCTTCTTGGGATAAAGAAATACTTCCAAGTTTAGGATTATTCGGTAAACATGAAGGCAAGGGTTGCCATATTCAATCTGAATGGAAGGGCATCCATTTGGTGGGAGCACTTCAAGAAAGTAAAGAGGATCCGTGAAAGGAGACTTAAGTGGAAATAGTTCAAGAAGTATTTTAAGCAGAAATACCTCTCCGACAGGTATTATGATGACAAAATTAAGGAGTTCCATGAGCTGAGATTAGGACAGCAGACTATGGAAGAGTATGCAAATAATTTCTTGGAATTTTTAAGGTATGTCAGGTACATCAAATATGAAAAAGTGAAAATCCAGCATTTCCTGAGTGGATTTCCTCATTCTTACAAAGACAGAATTGAGTTTTATGAACCTAGAACTCTTGAAGAAGCAATAAGGAAGGCTAAGTTTTTCTATGAGCAAAGAAAAGGTAAACCTAATTATCATAAGACATGGAAGGACAAGAAGAATGAGAATTCTAATCAAAGGAAGAAAGGTTTCAAACCTTCTAACTTCAGGAATTAGTAGAAGAAACAATCACAAGCTGAGAAGCAGCCAGCCAAAGTGATGGGAGAAAAGCATAGAGATCCACAGTAGAGTAGGGGACCACTCCAATGTTGGAAATGTGGAGGACGCCACATGCGCATAAATTGTCCACTCAAGAATGAGAGTGCAAGGCTAGCTTATAACATTCAAGAAACAGAAACAATGGGTCAAGTAGCAAGGGTCGTCCTCTTCGTCGATCAGAGGGACAGGGATGCTACACTGCTGGGGTTCGACTTCTCTTCCCATGGTGACCCTGTACAGACCCTTGTTGCAAAATACAATATGCATATATACCCTCCAATCAAGGTAATTGAATGGTGTGAGTATTATGGGAGTCAAATCTATTGAATTATCCATTTCACAACTTCAAGAACAACTAATTCTTCAAGATATATTTCAATGTACCTGCAAAAACACTGCAAAACACTTCAATTCCCTATCAAACCAATTCAAATGATCTCCACTTTGACATATGCACATTCTTTGGGTGCATCACACCTAGTCTAACACCCCGGTTTTGACCCCATTGCATCAAATGTACATGAGGTATATATTGTAATGATCATGGTGTGGAGCTAAAGGCCAAGGCCCCACCATTGATCGGTTATGCTATGTTTTGGATTTAAATTTTTCACCGATGGTATATCGGGGCATGCAGTGCATATTAATTTTTAGCATCATGTAAATATGCATCTTTAATTAAAATGAACCCGACCAACTACAATCGTGGCAACTAAATTGAGAAGGGGCATGATTTTCACAAGGATAAGGGCGGGGAATTGTTAAACCTTGAGCCATGAGGAAATACCCATGTGTCTTCTTTCCTTGTCTTACCCAACCACCTCCATTAAGAATTGCTACTGGTGGTTGAGGCAGTTATTTTTTTTGGGAGTGGGGTGGCAAGACTGTCAGTCCTTGCCTACATGCACACTCCACCAGCAAGGAAGACTCACGCAGACATACCACTCTTCTTCCACGACAGTGCTGAACCGGCTCACACTCTTCATTCATCCACTTCACCACACGTTATCTCCACAGCCTGATCATCCGCGCGCAGAGGTCTATGTCATCCTCACGCAGAAGCCATTGCCTGTCATTTTGTCCATCCTCACGCATAGGCAGTTGTTCTACGAGATCCCACACAGCCATGAGGGGAGCCGCTTATCGGTGGTCATTTACGTTTTTCCCCAGAGTGGAATCGGGTATGTTTTTCCTTTGTGTCTTGGAGTTGGGTGCAAGATTCACTCATGCACAGGCTGAGAGTACGTAATTTCTTCCCCAGTGAGGGAGTGTGTAAGTCTTCTCCACTCTCTTAATTGTCCAGGACGGACTGTTGTCTGCCATATGTGGTGATTGCGTATGCTGATACGTTTCTTGCTGGGACTGTTGTTTTCCCATGTCATGAGCTGTGTTGTTGTTGCATTTGAGGAATGTTGTAATTCGTTTGGGAGTCATTTTGGCTACGATAGGGCCAAGAACGACTCAGGAATTGTTTTCCTTGCTAAGTTGTATCAGCTGATTGATTGCATGTGTGCAATGGTTGGTCTTAAGACTATGTGTGGAGCAGGGATGGAGGCTTGGTTTGCTTGATAAACCTGGTGTGTTGGAAACCACACAGACAGAGCTAGAGGGTTGGATTTCTTCTCCACAACCCCTGAATAGCACTGGAAAGGAATGCAGGGCCTGAGGGACTATGTAGCAGAGAAGGGACTGATTCCTTGTTTTGGGTGTGTGTGGGTGTCTTAGAAGTCAGGCTAGTTCTGGTGTAGGTGTTCCTGGCTCTGCAATGAGCTCACCAGCTTAGCATTTAGCCTTTCCCACTCCTGGATGGCCTGATAAACCCAACTGTGTTGGCTTGGCTGTGCTTTGTGTATCCTTGGCTATGTGTAAGCCTTCTTGTTCCCTTATTCCTTGGAAAATCATGCCCAGCTCAGGGGTGGCAGCGTTGCTGAGAGATTAAGGAACATGCTGGCCTATGGTTGGGTGGAACGTTGTAGCGACGTAGCTGGTTGCGGAATGACTTCTTCATAAGATAAGTGATCTTGTCCATTTTTACTTCTGCAGCCATATTTTCTGTTAATGAATGTGATGGACATGTTGAATGAATTCTTGTATGAATGTGTGATGTTTCTGTTGTGTCTGATAAACAATTACATCTGTGAATGATAAATGTTCATGTGTGCATGTTCTAGTCAAAGCATTTGTTTAAGCATTATGTTTCAGCAATTTTATAAATTCACATGTTCATGGGGCTCTTATCACGGATGGTTAGCGCCATGGGTCATGTCTCCTTTGTCGGTTTGAGGGATGGGGACATGACAGCATGGTATCAGAGCCCATGTTGCAAGCATGGGCCTGAATGAGCCATGAAGGGTGCAGTGACAGAGGTAGTATTCCTTTTTTCCCGCAGAATCAGACTGGAAAAATTCAAAAAAAATTGTTCAAGTGTTGGAGTAGTCGGAAGAGCTAGTGGGAAAGACTTCCGCTGTAGAGGAAGAGGTAGCGGGAAGGACTTCCACTGTAGCGGAAGCGCTAGGCAGAAGTATGTCCAACAGAGCACAGTTGATGAAGAAAATTGTGAACAATTCTAAGTGTTGGATGACCATCGGCGGAAAATAGTCAATCAAGCGTCCGCCATTGCGGACGGCAAAACAACTACGCACCCGACGGAAAATTCCTCCGATCTCTGATGCCACCAAGAAGGCTTAAGGCTCAAAATCATTGACTATCAGAGGAATAAAGTGCTCGTGCGCCCGCCGTTGCACCATCCAAAAACACTAAGTCTTTCGACGAGGAAGAGTGTAATGTCCTGGTTTTGACCCTGTTGCATTAGATGTATATGATGATGTATATATTGTAAATGATCATGGTGTGGAGCTAAAGGCCAAGGCCCCACCATTAATTGGTTATGCTAATGTTTAGATTTAAATTTGTCACCGATGGTATATTAGGGCATGCGGCATATATTATGATGGTCATCATGTAAATATGCATCTACAATTAATTAAATGAACCCGACCAGCTACGATCACGGAAACTAAATCAAAAGGCGCATGATTTTCACAAGGATAAGGATGTGGGGGAAATTGTTAAACTTTGGCCATGAGAGAAAAACCCATGTGTCTTTTTCCAACCACTCTCATTAAATAATTGCTGCTGGTGGTTGAGGCAATTAATTGCTTTGGGAGGGGGGTGGCAGGACTGTCAGTCCTCACCCTCACGTACACTCCACCCCACTGTTGACTTCACTATGGAGGAAAAAAACTTCACGCTCTCTCCAATTCATGTCCTCCTGGTAGCTGTTCACCTTCACGCACTTCCCATTTGGCCGCTCACTGTTTTCACGCACAGGAATTTTCCTGGGTTTTACCCACGCGATTTTCTCCTACAAATTCACGTCCTCTCCATTGCTGTGCATTCTCACGCAGAGGGATTCCTTCCCGTTTTTGGTCTTCATGCACCGTATTTTGTTGGATTTACCCACGCAGCAATTTTCCTCTATGAATTGGTAAATAGTGTGGCCATATCCTGTACTCACAGGACCATTGTGGGTTCTGCATTGTTGCTCACGCTCACCCACAGGCTGGGAGACTGTAATTTCTTCCCCCAGCTCAGTCTGTATATGTTTTCTTGGTGATTTTGTTGCCCGGGATGGGCTGTGTTTTCCCACGTTGTTGGTTGTGGTTCTTGTGGTCTTCCTTACATGCTGGGGACTGTTGTAAATTCACCTGAGAGTCATTTTGGCCACAATAGGGCCAATAATGACTCAGAAGTCGTTTTCCTGTTTAGGCTGTGATAGCTGACTTAGTTGCTTGTGTGCAATGGTTGGTCTTCGGACTGTGAGAGGAGCAGGGATGTTGGCTTAGATTTTCTTGATAAACCTGGTGGCTGGAAACCACACAGACAGAGCTAGATAGAGAGCTGGCATTCTTCTCCATCAACCCTGAATAGCACTGGAAGGGAATGCAGGGCCTGAGGGACTGTGTAGCAGAGAAGGGATTGATTCCTTGTGTTGGGTGTGTTTGGGTGTCTTAGAGGTCAGGCTGGTTCTGGTGTAGGTGTTCTTGGCTCTGTAATGAGCTCACCAGCTTAGCAATCTGCCTTCTACAGCTCCTTGATGGTGTGATAAACCCAACTCTGTTGGCTTGGCTATGCTTGAGTATGCTTACCTATGCGTTATCCTGCTAGTTCCCTTATTCCTCAGAGAATCATGCCCAGCTCGGGCGTGGCAGCGTTGCTGAGAGATTGAGGAGCACGCTGGCCTATGGTTGGGTGGAACATTGCAGCAACGTAGCTGGTTGCGGAAGGAGATTGAATAAGATAAGTGATCTTGTTCATTTTACTTCTGCAACCTTATTTTCTGTCAATGATATGAAAATGACGAACATGTTGAATGAATTCTTGCTTAAATGTGTGATGTTTCCGCTGTGCCTAATAGATGTTTGCATCTGTGCATGATAAATGTTCATGTGTGTATGTTTAAGCATTCTGTTTTAGAAATTTTGTGAAATAACATGTTCATGGGGCTCTTAGCCGCGGTGCTAGTGAAGTTGGGTCGCGTCCTCTATGCCAGTCGGGGCATGGGGACGTGACAAAGAGACTGCCGATTCTGATTGGGCCATGCCACAACAAAGTGGGATGCCGATCGGAGGAAGATCAAAGCTGAGGAGCCGCCATTTTGGAATCCAAAAGCACTAAGTCTTCCAATGAGAAGCGACAGCCGACGCCGCAAGAAAAGTTAAATATTTTTCTCTAAGTATAGAAAACGGCGACTATCAAAATAAAATAGCTAATCGTGCATTCGCCGTTGCGGAAGTCTAGGGTACTAGACTTCCGATGTGGAAAGACTGCCGACGCCGTGAAAGGAAGTTTAAATTTTTTCTAAGTAAAGAGTGGCCATCAGAAGAAGTTCGTGTTTGGTGCGCTGCTGTTGCGGAAGCCAAAGGCACTAGCCTTCTTATGTGGAAAGACCACCGAAGCCGAAAAGTCTAAAATTTTTTCTAAGGAATGAAAACCACGACCTATCAGAAGAGGATAGTTGTTCGTGCACCCACCGTTATGGAAACCAAAAGCACTAGTCTTCCGATGTAAAAATTCTGCCGATACCGATCAGGTTGTGCCGCCGATCAGAAGAAGAAAGAAGATCATGTTCCATCGTTGCGGCTACGGATGGGACTAGTCCACCGATAAAAAGAGGAAAGTTGAGTCGATCAAGCGCTGAAGAGAAACACAGGAAGGACATCGGCCATTAGCCATCGGTGATGATTAGTGGATGGGACACCCACTGTTGCGGCTATCTGAAGGACTATCCTTCCGAAGGATAGTGGATTTGACCGTTGAGGAGAAGGAAAATTGAAAATTTTGGTTAAGTATAAAGACGTTGGATAAAGTTAGAGCTTCCGACGGCCGATGAGAATGGTCTGCGGACCCACAGTGGGATGGAACATCCGTCGTTGCAGCTGCCTAAAAAACTAACCTTCCGAAGGGTTAGAAGATCTGATTGCTGACTCGATAGTGCTTAGCGGATCCAACAGCCGATGTACAGTGGGAAATGTTAGTTGATTCAACCGCCAATTGTTGATGTATATGTAACTTCGGAATGTATTCTTATATGTATTTTATATATTGTAACCCGATGTTTATTCCGGGATGTTTCTATTATTTATTTGATTCATGTGGTCATGCCTCGATGTTCCGATCGGGAGGATTAATAATGTAAACAAGTCATATCAAGTCATTAGGGAAGTCCCCACAGTTTCGGGGCACTTGGGTTATTATACACTAATTAAGGTGTAGGCTTGAGTAAGTAATTGTAAGTTAAGCCTACATGGTTGAGTGCACTTCAAGTCAACGGAAGAATATAAATAGAGAGTGAGAGTCTCTCTATTTATCACTTGTGACTTAGCTCTCTTGCTCTCTCAAGTGTGGCGCACTTTTGGAGAAGGAAATTCTTGGGCTTGACAGAAGACAGAAGGCTGCTATTGTGAAGGGAGGTCATCTTACTATTTTGGGTTCACATCTTGTGGTGATACTATCTTAGAGGAAGTTGAGGGGTTTTCTCCATTTATGATTTCCCCTCCTAAAATCTTTGTGTCTCTTGTCTCTTGTGATGTGCTTATGTGATTGCTGTGCTTGTTATTCTCTCAGTGAAAAGATCTTATCATAGTGCTAGCTTAAATGTTGAAAAACTAACATGGTATCAGAGCTAACCTGAGAAGAAGACATTGTGCAGCTACAGGAACTAGGGCTTCCTATTCTGTGGATCTTCCTCCATATATTTTCAGCACAAGTATGCTAGGATGACTCTCCATTGAAGGGTGCATCTTTCTGTCGATGCAGAATTCAATTTCAATCATTTTCAGTTTCGATGTGGAAATTAGGACTTTCTACAGAAGAGGAATTTTTGGGTGAGACAAGCATAGGATTTTTCTCCTCATCAAAATCGAAATTTAGAGACCTGGATCAAGAAATTTGGTTGGGTAAATCTCTGGGAAAGTCAAACCCTAGTTTGACCCCTAGCTAGGAGAAACCCTAAATACTAAAACTGCTAAGTTTTGGTGCAGTCGATATATTCTGATATTGGCGAAGTCTCAGAAGATGAAAATTGTAGGGGCTGAAGATAAAATCCTGATGAACACTGTGTCCAAATGTCCGCCTCTGATTCGCTATATTATGGGATATATGATCTCTCCAAGTTAGGGTTCCATCCTCTTCCAGAAATCTTCCATAAACAGGACACCTGGGGAGATCTGCAATATCTTTGGCTACAGAGGTCCAAATGGAATTCCTAAAGATGTTCCAAAAATGAAACAGACTGTACTTTCTATGGTCCAAAGTTCAGACTCAGAAGATGAACCAGTGACACGTGGAATTCCGTACAACTTCGTTGTTTTGAACAGTCCAGTAACAGGTCACCTTGGGAAAAGGATCATAAATCCAAAATGGTGAAACAAATTCTGATGAAACCTATGGTGTTGGATCAGGGACATGTGAGGTTACCTCAGTAAGAAATTTTAGACATAGATGATCATTAATTTCGGAGATATCACAGAAACAGTAACAGGTAGTTCTGCAGAAGAAATCAGAAATTAGGGCTTCCTGTTCCGGGAGTTTCCCTTCACTGTTTTCAGAAAAGGAGTACATTAGACAGCTCCATTTGAAGAGATCTATCTGTTCATCCAATCAGATCTGAAATATTCCAAGTTTTTAAAATTAGGGTTTCTATGACAAACCCTAGATCAACGAACTCTGGGACAAGGATGGACACCTCAAATCGGTAAGATCTAATCCTTTTCTATTTCCATTTGAGGTTCTCATTTCAACATGATATATCACATCTTAGTTAAAAGCTTGCGGAAGTTGACAACTTCCAAACCTGGAAGTATATGATCTCTCTGAAGATAATGGTTTGGACACCTACATGAGGATGGAGGTTCCAGTTTCAGAGGGAGACGAGGCTAAAGAAGACATCATGCTCATGCTGCAGAGGATGATGAACCATCCAGAAAGAGATCCAGATATGAAAGTGAAGATTCTTCAAGCGAGGATGAATATGTTCTAATATCAGCTCTCATAGGTGACATTACTCATGGAAGTGATGATTGGCTTATAGTCAGTGGGGCTTACAAACATATGACGGGATTCAAGGAATCCTTTGTAAGAATATTAGAACATGAATCACCTCACAAGGATTGAAGAAGAACCTTCTCTCCATTTCAGCATTGATGCAAAAGGAATGTGGGCTGCATTCATAGATGGTCAAGTCATCATATGGCCAAAAGGAAATACTATCGATGATGCGGTAGTGATTGGAGAACAAGAAGGAGGCTTGTATGAATTGAAGGGCCATCCAGAACAAGCCTCGATCCATGTAGAGCCAAATGAGCTTTGGCATAGAAGGCTTGCACATGTGCATTACAGAGCACTACCTATTGCAAGCAATGCTGTTGAAGGTCTTCCTGAATTTCAAGCTATTTGAAGGGAAGAACAAAATCAGAATATGACCTAAAGAAACCAGTTGAAGAATGTGAAGATCTAGAATGCAGAAACCATGCAGTCATAAGAGTCTCTCAAATCAAGAACAACTTGAAGCGGTAAAAGAAGCGGTGAAGAATGCAGAAGTGGTGATGGCCACCTTGAATGGCCTCCCAGGATCATGGAATTCATTCATTCAAGGAATGTGTCCCAGAAGGAAGTGATTACATTTCAGTAGACTCTAGAAGAAGAAGCTCAAGAAGAGAAGGTGGGAGCAACTGAAGATCAAGCTCTCTCCATCCAAAGAAGATCCCTCAAGCAATGAGGAATATGAAGAACTCAACTCTTGAAGAACTTCTTATCCACCTCAGCATTTGGATAAGAAATGATGCTATCATGAATGAAGAAGACGATGAAGCTGAAGACTCAAGAAGGAGTATGCCCACGAAACAAATAAAGATAAGTATTCAATTGTCATTTCATGATATTATTTTGTTATGCATTTGTTTATATTCAGTTATTGTATTATGCATGATAGGATGTTTGCATTAACGACAGTATACTAATAATATGCATGTGATGGGTAAGTAGCTCATGGTGCTATACAAATTCTCCATTGCTACTTATCTAGAATTAAACCTCTTTGCCGACATATTGGATTAGTGCACAATCCCAATGTTGTCCTGGTAGAGATGGAAGGCATCTAGAAAGTTTCAATGAGATATGGATGAATGTTGTATTGGCTAAAGCAGTTGCATGATCATATATTTATGCATAAATGTTTACCAGTATAAATATTCCTTATGAAATGTTTCTAACCATACAAATGCATTTGACTTGTAGGAAATATCGCATACATAATCGCCTGCAAGCAAAGAAGGACGAAACTTGTTCCAAAGAACAAGTGATGACATTTCAAAATGAAGAATAATATGACAAGCTAACAGATGGATACTACTTGTCACTCCAGTACAAAATGTTTCAGTGCATAGAGTACGGAAGACAGAGGGAGTGATTGCAGAAGATCCTGAGGTTCGACATGGTACGACAGGATGGGCAGATTACTGATGATTCTAGGCTTTACTGAGAGTAAAGCGGATTCCAACCTTTGTTCCAGGGTTGAATGTGGAAGACCGGTGATGCTCCTGTTATGTGTCGATGCACTATTGTTCTAGGTATGGTGGTGTGGCAGAATACAGATGGAATCTTCCTTGGACAAGGGAAATATGCAGTAGAGATCCTGAAGAGGTTCAGGATGATGGACTGCATGGCCTCACCTATGGCATCAAACCTGAAGCTTTTGAGTGATGCTTCTTCAGAGATGGTTGATGCTACGATGTATCGTCAGATGATTGGGTCCTTGATGTACCTGAGACCAGATATTTGCTTTGCTGTGAACACATTGAGACATGTTCACTTGATGGTTACAAAGCCTGCAGGGGTACAATTGATTATGGGCTCAAGTATGATGCGAATCAGAAGATTAACCTGGAGGGTTATGTTGATTCAGATTGGGCAGGCAGTGCCATCGACAGGAAGAGTACTTCGGGATGTTGCTTTAGTATGGGATCATGTGTGATCTCTTGGTTTAGTTGGAAGCAATCCTGTGTGGCACTGAGTACAGCTGAAGCAGAATATGTCGCAGCTTGTTCAGCTAGTTGTGAGGTAGTATGGCTGCGGAAGCTACTGTCTGATATATTTGATCTCCAGTTAGATGCTACTTGTATACATTGTGACAACCAGATTTGCGTGAAGTTGTCAGAGAATCCAGTGTTTCATGACAAGTCGAAGCATATCGAGATCAAGTATCACTATATCAGGGATATGGTGCAGAGAGGAGCAGTGAAGCTCCTGTATGTTGCGACGGAGGAATAGATAGCTGATGTATTGATGAAGCCATTGGCTAGGCTGAAGTTTGAGTACTTCAGAGAGAGACTTGGTGTTCTCCAGATCGAGGCTTCCTCATAGAGACAGTGATGAGACCCAGAGCCATTCTGACATGGTGAGAGGATTGGTTCCTTCCATGGTCAGATGTAAGGGCTGAGCCATTCTGTCATGGTGAGAGGATTGGTTCCTTCCATGGTCAGATGTAAGGGCTGAGCCATTCTGTCATGGTGAGAGGATTCAGTTCCTTCCATGTCAGATATGAGTGCTAGAGATCCAAAGCCATTCTGACGAGCAGGTCATATGTAAGGGCTGAGCCATTCTGTCATGGTGATAGGATTGGTTCCTTCCATGACTGATATGAGTGCTGAGATTGAGAGCCATTCTGACGAGTAGGTCAGATGTAAGGGCTGTTCCATTCTGTTCATGGCTAAAGGATTTAGTTCCTTCCATGTCAGATGTAAGTGCAGAAATCTCTCTTCATTATGGTTGAGAGTCTTCCATCATTAGATGGGATTGTGCCATTCTGACGAGCAGGTCAGAAGTAAGGGAAGAGCCATTCTGTTCATGGCTAAAGGATTTAGTTCCTTCCATGGCAGATGTAAGTGCAGAAATCTCTCCTCGTTGGAGTTGAGAGTCTTCCATCATTGGATGGGATTGTGCCATTCTGACGAGCAGGTCAGATGTAAGGGCAGATCCATTCTGTTCATGGCTAAAGGATTTAGTTCCTTCCATGTCAGATATAAGTGCTGGCCATTCTGTCGAGTAGGAAAGATGTAAGGGCAACTGCCATTCTAGGAATGGAGGCACCTGGTCAGTTACCAGGAACACTCAGTCAGGTTGTGCAGATGAGCATGTAATTCGGAGCCCTGGGAGATTTGCAGATGGTCTTTCGAGGTTTTGCCTATGGCATGTAATTCGGTGCCCTGGGACATCTGGCAAATGCTCTTTCAAGGTTTTGCTCTGGGAGGACATGTAATTCGGAGCCCTGGGAGATCTGCAGATAGTCTTTCAAGGTTTTGCCTATGGCATGTAATTCAGTTCCCTGGGATATCTGGCAGATGCTCTTTCGAGGTTTTGTCCTATGGCATGTAATTCGGTTCCCTGGGAGATCCGTTAGGTTGGGCTGTGTGCCCGTAATCAGTCCTGGGATGCTCTTGCAAGGTTTTTCCATGACCACATGTAATTTGGAGCCTTGGGAGATCCTATAGGTAGAGCTGTGTGCTTGTAACAGCCTGGGATTATCTTGCGAGGTTTTGTGGTGAGGTCACATGTAATTCGGAGCCCTGGGAGATCCTATAGGTAGAGCTGTGTGCTCGTAACAGCCTGGGATGCTCTTTCGAGGTTTTGTGATGCACGTAATAAGTTCTAAGGATTCCACAGTATGGTTGGTGATGATGAAGACCTGCAGGTGGTGGGCCTACATCCAGCATGAAAAAGGGATGGCTCTGTAGAACTTCCTATGACAAGATAGTACACACATGATGGTGACCAATGGAGATCCAGATCGAGCTATGATTCAAATCCAGTTATGATGACTCCGAGAGATCTAGATCGAGTGATGATCCAGATCCAGCAGTAGAGATCTAGATCGAGTGATGATCCAGATCCAGCAGTGATGATCCAGATCGAGTGATGATCCAGTTTATTCTGGGATGTTTCTATTATGTATTTGAGTCATGTGGTCATGCCCCGATGTTCCGATCAGGAGGATTAATAATGTAAACAAGTCATATCAAGTCATTAGGGAAGTCCCCACAGTTCCGGGGCACTTGGGTTATTATACACTAATTAAGGTGTAGGCTCGAGTAAGTAATTGTAAGTTAAGCCTACATGGTTGAGTGCACTTCAAGTCAACGGAAGAATATAAATAGAGAGTGAGAGTCTCTCTATTTATCACTTGTGACTTAGCTCTCTTTCTCTCTCAAGTGTGGCGCACTTTTGGAGAAGGAAATTATTGGGCTTGACAGAAGACAGAAGGCTGCTATTGTGAAGGGAGGTCATCTTACTGTTTTGGGTTCACATCTTGTGGTGATACTATCTTAGAGGAAGTTGAGGGGTTTTCTCCATTTATGGTTTCCCCTCCTAAAATCTTTGTGTCTCTTGTCTCTTGTGATGTGCTTATGTGATTGCTGTGCTTGTTATTCTCTCAGTGAAAAGATCTTATCATAATGCTAGCTTAAATGTTGAAAAACTAACACTATCCTTCCGAAGGATAGTGGATCTGACCGTTGAGGAGAAGGAAAATTGAAAATTTTGGTTAAGTATAAAGACGTTGGATAAAGTTAGAGCTTCCGACAGCCGATGAGTATGGTCTGCGGACCCACAGTGGGATGGAACATCCGTCATTGCGGCTGCCTAAAAAACTAACCTTCCGAAGGGTTAGAAGATCCGATTGCCGACTCGATAGTGCTTAGCGGATCCAACAACCGATGTACAGTGGGAAATGTTAGTTGATTCAACCGCCAATACAGCGAAGAAGTTAGTCATTTTGACTGTCGAAACGTCAGGTCAATAGTTGAAATGAGATCCAAATCAATAGTTGAAATGGGATCCGATTCTACAAAGAGGAAATTTTGAGTTTTCAGTAGGATTTCTTAACAGATTTTGACCATTTTTCAGTGGTTTTTCAGTGAATTTTCAAGGCTGAAAATGAGAAAGTAGAAGCAAAGATAGACATTCTTTAATGAAGAAAATCTAGTGTTTGGGAAAACTTGTAATTTTATAACTTTCCAAGAGAAGGTAAGTGATGCTGGTTTATATCAATGTTATGCATCTAACACTTGTGTTGCTAACACGGTTGCAGAATCATAGAAACCTTCCAGGGCAATACTCCAGGTAGTGCAGTTTGACAAGTAAGTGGTGGTTTAGTTATGAGAACCCATGATAGGTATGATGCTCGAGATTCTCACAAGTGAGCAAAAGATGCCATGGGAGAAAATGTCTGTAATAGAAATGACGACATAGAGTCTAATGGGAGGAGATTCCAAGAGACATCATCAGATGTTGCAGCCACCATGAGAAGCTTGATCAAAGCCCAGGAAGAGCAACATCAGTTGAATGCTGCTATGTTGCAAAGTTTGACAGACTTGTAGAGAAAGATAGACTTTGGACGAGGTACAACAAGACCAAAGGGCAGTAAGAGCAGTACTAGGAGAAGGAGAAGGACTTCTAGTGGATCGTCCAATTCTGAAGAATCCAGCGGGGATTCAAGTTCTTCTTCTCATAAAAGGAAAAGAAAGAGACACCATAGGGATCACTCTCGGGATGAATTTAAGAAAGTTAAACCTCCTACATTTGATGGTGAAGTAAAGACTGGACAAGAGGCTAAAGCTTAGCTTCTTGGGATAAAGAAGTACTTTCAAGTGCATGATTATTCAGGAAACATGAAGGCAAGAGTTGCCATATTCAATCTGAATGGAAAAGCATCCATTTGGTGGGAACACTTCAAGCAAGTAAAGAGGATCAGCGAAAGGAGACTTAAGTGGAAACAGTTCAAGAAGTATTTTAAGCATAAATACCTCTCGGACAGGTATTATGATGACAAGATTAAGGAGTTCCATGAGCTGAGATTAGGACAGCAGACCATGGAAGAATATGCAAATAAGTTTTTGGAGCTGTTGAGGTATGTCCAGTATATCAAAGATGAAAAAGTGAAGATCCAGAGTTTTCTGAGTGGATTACCTCAGTCTTACAAGGATATAATCAAGTTTTATGAACTTAGAACTCTTGAAGAAGCAATAAGGAAGGCTAAGTATTGCTATGAGCAAAGCAAAGGTAAACCTGATTACCATAAGGCATGGAAGGACAAAAAGAATGAGAAGTTTGATAAAAGAACAAAAGGTTTTAAACCTTCTAACTTCAGGAATCAGCAGAAGCAGCCATCTCAAGCTACAAGTAAGCCAGTCGGAATGACAAGAGAAAATACTAAGGATCCGCAACAAAATAGAGGGCCACTCCAATGTTGGAAATGTGGAGGACCCCACATGCGCAGAAATTGTCCACTCGAGAATGAGAGTCCAAGACCAGATTATAACATTAAAGAAGCAGATACAGTGGGTCAAGTATCAAGGGCAGTCCCTAGGATTTATGCAGCACTGGAGGATCGCCAGGAAGATCACCAGTCAACTGTGGTTGAAGTAGCAGGTAATGTTGTTGAACAATCTTTTTCTATTTTGATTGACCCCGATTCTATGCACAGTTACATTACTCCTAGAGTAGTGGAGATTTGTGCTTCTAAGAAAGTAAAGCATAGGAAGTCTTGGTTAGTCCAGCTAGCCACGAGAATTAAGAGAAAGGTTAGTGAAGTGGTAGAGAAGTGTCCATTGGTCATGAATGGATTGATCATGTGTGTATATCTGAATGTTCTACCGCTTGGTTCCTATGATGTTCTCATTGGAATGGATTGGTTAGAAGCTCACAGAGCGAAGCTCGATTGTTACAATAAGAATTTCGAATGCATGAATGAAGAAGGGAACCTAGTAATTGTGAAAGGCATTCCAAAGGTGTTTTTAGTACGGCAGGTTTCAGCAATGCAGTTAAAGAAGTTCTGTAGGAAGGGTTTCCAGTTGTATGCAGCTCAGATTTTGGAGACATCAGGCGATGAAAATCTGAGGTTGGAGGACTATCAGGTGTTACAGGAATTCAGGGATATATTTCCTGATGAGATTCCAGGGCTTCCTCCAAAGAGGGACATTGATTTCACTATTGAACTTGTGCTAGGAGCATCGCCAGTGTGCAAGGCACCCTACAGGATGAGTACACTGAAAATGTTAGAATTGAAGACGCAACTGCAAGATTTGTTGGAAAAGAAGTATATCCAACCGAGTGTGTCTCAGTGGGGAGGACCGGTTCTATTTGTAAAGAAGAAAGATGGTACACTCAGGTTATGTATCGATTACAGACAATTGAACAAGGTTACTGTGAAGAATAAGTATCCTTTGCCTAGGATTGATGACCTCTTTGATTAAATGAGAGGAGCAAAGGTATTTTCCAAGATTGACTTGAGGTCTGGTTACCATCAGATGAGAATCAAGGATGAAGACATTCATAAGACAGCCTTCAGGACAAGGTATGGGCATTATGAGTTTGTAGTGGTACCATTTGGTCTCACAAATGCACCAGCTACATTTATGTGCCTTATGAATAGTGTCTTCAGCAAGTATTTGGACAAGTTTGTTCTTCTTTTCCTTGATGACATTCTTGTTTATTCTAAGAATGAGGAAGAGCATGAAGAGCATTTGAGATTGACATTGCAATTGCTCAGGGAGCATCAGCTGTATGCAAAACTGAGCAAGTGTGACTTCTATAGAGATAGAATTCAGTCCTTGGGTCACATTATCTCAAAGGAGGGTATATATGTGGACCTTGAAAAGATTGAAGCCATTATGAATTGGCCTACTCCAAGAAATGTGACAGATGTAAGATCTTTTATGGGACTTGCAGGATACTACAAGAGATTCATTGAAGGATTCTCCAAAGTTGCACATGCTATCACTTCTTTGCAAAATAAGGGGATGAAGTTCGAATGGACATCGAGGTGTGAAGAAAGCTTCCAGCAGTTGAAGAGTCTTCTCACTAGTGCACCAATATGGAAGGTTACAGATCCAGAGAAATATTTTGTAGTGTGTACCGATGCATGTGGACAAGGGCTTGGAGGAGTCCTTATGCAAGACAACCATGTGATATGTTATGAGTCAAGAAAGCTGAAGGAACATGAGAAGAACTATGCCACTCATGATCTAGAGCTTGCAGCCATAATACATGCTCTCAAGATGTGGAGACATTACTTGATGGGTAGGAGACTTGAGCTCAGGACAGACCATTGTGGTCTGAAGTATCTATTTGATCAGCCTACCCTGAATGCTAGGCAAGCAAGATGGCTGGAATTTTTATGTGAGTTTGATTTTGAAATCAAGCACATAAAGGGAAAATAAAATAAGGTAGTTGATGCACTCAGCAGGAAGGTGCAGGAAATGCATGTGGCATCTCTTAGTATTTTTCAATCAGATTTGAGGCAGCAGATTGTTAGTCATGTTGCTAGAGATGAATTGTATGAGCAGGTAAAAGACAAGTTTTAGCAGCAAAGTCTTGAGAAGAGGTATGAGGGATATAAATTGGAAGAAGATGGACTTCTCACTTATAAAGGTAGCATTTATATTCCAAATGTAGCAAATTTGAGGAGAGTTGTTATGGATGAAATCCATCAAGCTCCGTATTCTGGTCACCCAGGATATTAGAAGACAATTGCTATGGCAAGAAAGCAGTACTTTTGGCCAGGAATGAAAAAGGACATGGCTGAATACATTTCAAGGTGTATGAAATGTCAACAGGTAAAGGTTGAGCATCAACATCCAGCAGGTTTGTTGCAGCCTTTGCCAGTTTTGGAATGGAAATGGGAAGTTATTTCCATGGATTTTATTACAGGATTTCCAATGACTTGGAGACAACATGATTCCATCATGATCATGGTAGAAAAGGTGACTAAGAAAACATATTTTATACCGGTTAATTCTACACATAAGACGGATGACATTGAAAAGATCTTCATGAAGGAGATATTCAAATTGCATGGATTGCCGAAGGCAATAGTCTCTAAAAAAGATGTCAAGTTCACTTCCAACTTTTGGAAGGGGTTGTTTGCAGATTTGGGTACAAAGATAAACTTCAGCACTACATACCATCCTCATACAGATGGTCAGACAGAGAGATTTAATCAGGTGCTTGAAGATATGCTTCGCATGTACGTGATGGACAAACCAACCAAGTGGGAAGATTACTTGCACTTGGTAGAGTTTGCTTACAACAATGGACAGCAAGCATCCTTAGGAATGAGTCCATATGAAGCTTTGTATGGAAGAAGGTGTAGGACACCAGTGACTTGGGATAATCCAGTGAACAGGATTGTGCTTGGACCAGAATTGCTCAGGGAAATGGAGAAAGAGGTTGTAAAGATCAGGCAAAATCTGAAAGCAGCACAGGATCGACAGAAAAGCTATGCAGATAAGCATAGGGTGAACAGGGAGTTCAGTGTTGGGGATCATGTTTACCTCAGAGTGAGGGAAAGGAAGAGTTCCTTGAAGCTTGGGAGTTGTGCCAAGTTGTCACCGAGATACTGTGGGCCATTTGAAGTGCTTGAAAGAATAGGGTCAGTTGCATATAGACTTGCATTGCCTGCTAGCACTAGGGATCATAATGTTTTTCATGTTTCTTTGCTTAAGAGATATGTACATGATCCTAACCGTGTGATAAATTGGCATGTGATTCAGGTGGAACCCGAGGGAGAGTTTTGAATCGATCCAATGCGCATCCTCGACAGGAAGGTCACGATGCTTCGGAACCGGGCCATAGGGTAGGTAAAGGTGCAATGGGAGCACTACATACCTGAAGAGGCTACATGGGAGCTGGAGGATGCCATGCGATTGGCACATCCATTTTTGTTCAATTTTGCGGAACACTGAGGCGATACCAGTGTAGCATTTTGTTCAATTTTGCGGAACACTGAGGCGATACCAGTGTAGCATTTTGTTCAATTTTGTAAAGCACTGAGGACAGTGCTATTGAAGGTGGAGGGGAATGTAACACCCTATTTTTGACCCCGTTGCATCAAATGTACATGAGGTATATATTGTAATGATCATGGTGTGGAGCTAAAGGCCAAGGCCCCACCATTGATTGGTTATGCTATGTTTTGGATTTAAATTTGTCACCAATGGTATATCAGGGCATGCAGTGCATATTAAGTTTTAGCATCATGTAAATATGCATCTTTAATTAAAATGAACCCGACCAGCTACGATCGCGGCAACTAAATTGAGAAGGGGCATGATTTTCACAAGGATAAGGGGGGGGGGGGGAATTGTTAAACCTTGAGCCATGAGGAAATACCCATGTGTCTTATTTACTTGTCTTACCCAACCACCTCCATTAAGAATTATTGCTGGTGGTTGAGGCAGTTATTGTTTTTGGGAGTGGGGTGGCAGGCCTATTAGTCCTTGCCTACATGCACACTCCATCAGCAAGGAAGACTCACGTAGGCATACCACTCTTCTTCCATGACAGTGCTAAACCGGCTCACACTCTTCATTCATCCACTTCATCGCGCGTTATCTCCACAGTCTGATCATCCACGCACAGAGGTCTGTGTCATCCTCACGCAGAAGCCATTTCCTATTGTTTTGTTCATCCTCACACACAGGCAGTTGTTATACGGGATCCCACGCAGCCAGGAGGGGAGCCGCTTATCGGTGGTCATTTACGTTTTTCCCCAGAGTGGAATCGGGTATGTTTTTCCTTTGTGTCTTGGAGTTGGGTGCAAGCTTCACTCACGCACAGGCTAAGAGTACGTAATTTATTCCCCAGTGAGGGACTGTGTAAGTCTTCTCCGCTCTCTTAATTGTCCAGGATGAACTGATGTCTGCCATATGTGGTGATTGTGTATGCTGATACGTTTTTTGCTGTGACTGTTTTTTTCCCATGTCATGAGCTGTGTTGTTGTTGCATTTGAGGACTGTTGTAATTCGTTTGGGAGTCGTTTTGGCCATGATAGGGCCAAGAACGAATCAGGAATTGTTTTCCCTGCTAAGCTGTATCAGCTGATTGATTGCATGTGTGCAATGGTTGGTGTTCGGACTGTGTGTGGATCAGGGATGGAGGCTTGGTTTGCTTGATAAACCTGGTGTGTTGGAAACCACATAGATAGAGCTAGAGGGCCGAATTTCTTCTCCACAACCCCTGAATAGCACTGGAAGGGAATGCAAGGCCTGAGGGACTATGTAGTAGAGAAGGGATTGATTCCTTGTGTTGGGTGTGTGTGGGTGTCTTAGAATTCAGGCTAGTTCTGCTGTAGGTGTTCCTGGCTCTGCAATGAGCTCACCAGCTTAGCATTTATCCTTTCCCACTCCTAGATGGCCTGATAAACCCAACTGTGTTGGCTTGGCTGTGCTTTGTGTATCCTTGGCTATGTGTAAGCCTGCTTGTTCCCTTATTCCTTGGAGAATCATGCCCAGCTCGGGGGTGGCAGCATTGCTGAGAGATTAAGAAACACGCTAGCCTATGGTTGGGTGGAACGTTGCAGCGACGTAGCTAGTTGCGAAATGACTTCTTCATAAGATAAGTGATCTTTTCCATTTTTACTTCTGCAACCATATTTTCTGTTAATGAATGTGATGGACATGTTGAATGAATGCTTGTATGAATGTGTGATGTTTCCACTGTGTCTGATAAACAATTACATTTGTGCATGATAAATGTTCATGTGTGCATGTTCTAGTCAAAGCATTTGTTTAAGCATTTTGTTTCAACAATTTTATAAATTCACATGTTCATGTGGCTCTTAGCCCGGATGGTTAGCGCCATGGGTCGCGTCTCCTTCGTCGATTTGAGGGATGGGGACATGACACCTGGATAGACTTCTCTTGACATAATCCAGAGGGAGTAAGGAAAGAATACCAAGATTTATGTGGAACCATATTTATTATGGTGCATCAATGGAAGTTTTTGAGGTTTGAAGCTGACCTGAATACCTGCTCTGATACCTTAGGCCTACATGAATTCAATGAGAAATAAGGTTGCAGAAGAGAGGGAATAATTCAGTAAATATTGATCAATTATTGAAGGAAAAATCGCCAACATGAGACGAATAATTGGAAGAATAATATTACATCCATTAATCAATATTAAATATCTAATACAATGGTAATACAAATAGGAGAATTTGAAAGCCTAAGATAGGATTCAAATATACCAACCTGGACTGGCTCTAGAGCTAACTCAATGTGGAAAAATCACCACTATATATCATTAATGCAACTCCAAAACACTGAAACAATATACAATCATTTAACTGATGACAATAGGTGAGAAAATGCACCATACTCCCTTAAATCATGCAAAATGGTGCTAGGATGATTGAGAGTGATCTAACTAATGGGAATCAAAGCCTGATTGAACATAAATGGATACCTACTAGGGTTAATTGTTGGATACTATTGGTAGCACTTAGAGTGGGTTCCTAAATTAGAGGGATTGGTCCCTGGAGCTTTGAAACTCATGCATACAAGCACAGTTACTGGTCAGTTTCCTCTAGGTGTGTCCCACATGCACTATGAAGTGATAATGACCTACTAAGCTAGGAAATGGACAAATATACTATGTGGTAAAAGGAAGGATTAATTAATCCTAACAAAGTAGTGTTCATGGGATGTCAAATCAGTCATTGGAGAATATATAAATGTAAAGGGGATTCTTGTGTAGCTTTATCTTGGTAGATATTGGTGAGTCGTAGTCATAAGTTGTTTTTGTTGGTTGAGAATAATTTTTTAGAGCATATGTAATTTTATATGTTGTATTACGAATGAAGAATAAGAGTCATGAAGGGTATATAATATTGATCTGTAGGATGTGTGCGTGGACATAGTGTAATGGAGTTTTTATGCACAAGTTTGAAGGTTGTGTGCGTAGACAAAATCATTTGAGATACAAATTATGCCAAATGAAGAGTGATATTGATCCAACCAACACAGCAGTTGGCATGTTGCCAAACTTTGAAAAAATTCTATCACTTCAACTAATCGACTACTTCAAATTCTTCGATAGGCTCAGCAAGTCCGCACCTCAATGGGTTTCACACTCGACATACAACATCTTGACATTCCTTGCCGACACTTGTCGAACATCGAAAAAATGTCTCTATCTTCCAATCGTCTACGACAATTGAAATTATGAACCATTATAAATTCTTGTAACTAAACGTAATGGGTAGTCACCCAAGCATATGAGCATTCTATATAAAGATGTACATTATTTTAACAATTAACCAACCTTCATAGAGAAGAAGTAATAATATAAATTGGTTCGAATTCTTGCATGCTTTTTGTCGAGATAGTGTGTTTCCTACTTTACTTTTTATTTTTATATGCTTCCTCCATAACAGTGTTCGACTCATTCAGTCGAATTTTTTCCCCAATGTGCACATGGGCATGACCTGGATCATTGGTATCAGGGCTTGATCTTATTCAGAGCTGAAGTTAGATTAACACTTCCATCGAAGTCATTTAATTTATGCTTGTTCAAACATGCTCACAAAATCAACAACACAAGCAGACACTTCCTTCGACTTCAGAAAAGATGGTCGAAGAAGTAGACAATAGACATACAACTGACGAGACATAAGAACTCATAGAAAAATAACTAGCTTGCCAACGGACTGAAATGTTCACCCAGTTTAGCAAGATTCTCATATGATTCACTACGAACTCCAGGGAATCCTTGACGTGGCCTCACTCTGATAAATTCATCCCCTTCAAAGTGCAAATGAATCTATACATACTGAATCGTGAAGGAAATATTGATGCGTAATCCGTCGACAATTGGGTACAATAACTAGAATCATACTAATTTGTGAATCAACTCTCTGAAGCGAAAAGATAACCATTGCATCCTTAAATATGACAACCTTCGTACACTACTAGTGGGAAAATGTATCGACAAAGATGGAAAAAGAAGGCGACCCCATCAACACATGGGTAAAATTTGTTGAATATGTCTAAAAGGAGTTCTACCTTCCCAAGTATCTTGAACAACAGTATCAGAAGTGGCAGTAGCTAATGCAATGGAAGGAATAGTCCATACAAACTTACACCAACGATTTATATCAACTCATGGCTATACTTGGCATCCACAAAGAAGAGAAATTGCTTGTCCTAAAGTACGTTAGTGTTTTTCCCCATACATTCAGCAAGAGATGGAGTTTCTAACTATCAGTACACTTTCAGATGAATTTCATTATGCCAGCAAGCTTGAATCTAAACAAAAAATAAAATCACATTTCACGAAAAAGGAAACAAGTCGAACATCCAACAAGAAGTCACCAGCCAACTCTGACATGTTTAAGAACCCTTTTTCATCCGACTCTGCCAAAGCTCGACCATCAAAATAAGAAATTTCAAAAAGACACAAGGGATTGCGACAAACAATATCCTACCAGGATATGGTGTGATTACCACAATTCAGTATTGCATGATACATCAGAATGCAAATGTAGGAAGACATTTTTGGCAAAATTTTCGACATCTGACTTGTCTGATAGAACCCTGGTAGAACCTGACTGAGATGCATCAATCCTATTGGCTTCGACCTCGACCACTCCTACAGCCTCCACTATCTTCGATGAGGAGGAACGAGATCACCTATTCCATACATGGATATGGGCTTAGAAAAATCCATTACATCTAATTGTGAATAATGGTAGCTAGAAGAACTTCATTTCTGAAGATATGGTGAAGAAATTAGGTCTTGTCACCACTTCACATATTCATCCTTACTGTTACGAAGAGAAACTTCCTATGTCCTGGGGTGTACCACAATAGACAGATAAACCACAGAAATCAATCCTTTCCCATATGCAAGAGAAACCAAATATCTAACACTAAGGGATCATGGGTCGTACCTTATTCTGGACGGTTGAAGTAGATGCCTGTTAAGCTTTTTCCAATCCCGCTTACTTTAGCAATTCACTCTCAACAACAGTAAACAAGACAAGCATGCTATATAATATGGTGTTAGACCTACTCTAGCATATATATTCATTAATGTATAAACAATTAAACATATCCATGGATTCAATATTCATTCAATTGCACATTAAATGGAAAGGAAAATATATTTCTATTAATCAAATCAGAGATTACACAAGTGACAACCTCTGTCAGCACGTCTGTGAACTAGAGAAACTAAGTCCTCCACCCCCTCAATCATCCATCTCTCGATAGCAATATCACAAGCAAAGGCAAGCTTGGGAAGAACACAAAGTTCTCCAAAGGGACAAAGGGATGCAGACTCAAGTATAAGCAAGCTACGAAAACAATGGACTATATTTTCTTTGCTCTTCAATTCCTCTTCTTCAATGTATCCAAGGGGTTCCTTATATAGAAATCCAAAGGGATAATGGATGGTCAAATTTGAGCTATCTCAAGGCATATGGAAGGCCAAGAGTCAAGTGGTTCAGAAACACATCAAGGAAAACTCCAAAAATATTTGGATTTATGCACACCTCCCTATGTACGCAGGTTTGAGTTCAATATCCGCATATATACGCGATTATAAAAGTTGCATGTAGCAATAAACAGGTGTTTATAGGGATTAACTTGGAAACATCAAAGTATAATATTGGTCCATGGGGTCCAAAGAGTCTATAGAGGGACAGGAAGGACATGAATGTGTGATCAACCATGTGTGGTAAAATCAGTTGTAACAGATGCCCCCTAATGTGTGAGGTCAGAGGGGTAACATGATGGCTGAAATACATTATAAATCCATCCCAGAAGTGGAGTGATGAAGAACCAGGTGGAAGAACCAGCCATCCATTAGTATAGTACAATAATCAATCTTTTCATATGACTGCAAATACATATAGCAGTCCTGGATACATAAGAGTACAATGGCCATGAATAGGCATGACATACAAAATGTGACATGTGTGGTCATCATTACGTACAATATATAATAGATCAGAATCTCCATGATGAAGATATACAATGGATCAAGATATCCATAGATGCTAAATATATACAATGGATCAAGAACTCCGTAATGGCTGAAAATATCTAACATACACTGGAATCAAATCACGAGAGCTTAAATCTCATGAACACTAGCACGATCAAGGAGGTAGCATATATGGAATTCCACCAAGATGGAAATTCTTCTACACAGACCTCTACGAGTACATGTCCTACTATGCGAATAGAGGTGTCGAGGTCGAGCATAGTAGTCCATCATCTGACTATCGGTCATTGATGTATACTATTAACAGACGCGAGATCACCCACCAATAATGAAAATGGGAATCAAGGTACTATAGTGCAATCTAACAAGTCTGAATAATTGTGTTGACATCAAACACTTGGAAGAATCCATCGATCAAGAGACATTGATGTATTCCCAAAAACTATCAATGATGAAAGAACCTACCACTGATGACTAAAAGTCTCAAGGCACTCAAATGACTCTAGAATCCTATCCCAGAATAAATGATCTGAAGTCGATGGGATGGAATCCGCTAGAAGGAGGGCATTAAGGAATCCCCCATCAACCAACATAAGGTACTCAGCAACACTGTATAATGTGGAAGGACTTTAACAAGATGTGCACGAACTAGTAACAGTACTGGGAATGGTTGACATGCAAAGTCAAGACAACTGAGGAATGGTTGAATTAGGCTTCAAATTCCTTCGAACAAGAGCATAACGGAAAATGGTGACTGAAGATAAGAAGCATGAACTTGATATGAAAACTAGGACATCTCTGTGACACAGGAGGTATCAACAAAGGCTCCATAGGGACTGGAAGCTTAACTAGTCAGTGGAGATAAACTCAGAGTAATGAGTACAGCTCCTAAATTCAAACTAATAACCCAACCAATGGATGTGATATACAGTGCTCTATTCAAAGGAGACACGACTCGACTGCTACCAAAGATAACATATTTTGTTATCTGAATTTTTTGTTTTTGATTTTTTTGGACTTTTTCAAATATTTTAAAATTATTGAAAAAGAATAAAAGTGCTTTATAGTTACAAATCTAGGAGGAGACGAGTGTCAAGGGACAAGAAAACTAGCTCCAAGCAGTGGAACATATCTATGCTCAGTGCAAGGAAGTATGTGTAGGATAACGATACTCAGGGGAAGGTCCCCTCCTGGTAAAAAATGGGGGATCAAGATGCAAAATATATGTAAAAAGGATCTACTTTGCTAGACATGAGATAAGATCAGGCTATATGGCTGATAATCAAAGTCAGGGAAGCTGGCATAAGGCTCAATAAGGCAAGAAAAACTCATGATAATGCAATTAAAACTTGACATATACAAGGGATTCCAAGGGGAAAGGCCAGCATATATTTTAAGAGGAGTGTGAATCTCTTGCTCAAGGACATGGAGGGACTAAAACAGACTCCCAGACCTAAGAGACGACTCACAGCATGGGCACCAAATGAAAAAGGGAGCTAACTAGGACATTCATGTATAGGAAAGCTATACCATTCACATAGTACCACTTCTAACAATAGCATGAAGTTTATGTGATACCATGGAATGGGTTCGTACCTAAGGTTAAAATGAAACGGTCATAAGGTCATGCAAAATGCAGGAGGATATGAAATCCTAACCTGTATTCCAGTTTATAAGTAATACCTGTGATAGGAATGAATGGGTTGAAACCTCAGAGAGAGTGTATAGAAATTGGACCCTACATGCCAACCATATTAGTCCAAAAAAACCCAAAATAGTCAATAAAGAATCCAAACTATAGGATAAAGGGAGGAATGATCATTACAACTGCACCCAAAGGAAACATTGTGGTGAACAATGGGACATAAAAAGGAAAGTAAGGTATAGACCCAACGTTCACACATCCACTACCACCCCCATGAGGGTGACCACTAGTGTAAAGACCGAGAGAAGGGAGTCAACATCCTCCACAAATGGAGTAGAGGGTGGAATGTGACCACTCCCAAATATATGAGCACAATAAGGGGTTGTGATGCCCTCAAGTCTGACACCAGGGTCCCTACTAGGACCAAGGATGGGTGATAGGATACCAAGCATGCCAAAAATAAAAGAACCCAAACTCAAGAGAGCATAAATATACTCAAGTAACCACAATCCCAAAGGCCAACTAGCGCACAACGAGCACACTCCTAAGAAAATATATAGCCAAAATACAAACAAACCAAGGGGAGGATATGTGAGCTCCCGAATGCAACAGGTATGTCTCACCTAGGAGAGGCTCAAAACTCCCATACACTACAAGCGGAGGTATGTAACCAATTATAGTGGCCCTCAGCTTCAACACATAAAGCGATTGTGTTGTACAACCTCCACCTGGCCAGGACACCTACAAAATAACCTCTGCAAGTACCCCCTGTGATACCTAGGTAAGGAAACTAAGGTCACCCCAATATAACCAATGCTCAACCGTATATTCGCAGGTAGGATCGATCGTATGGGTAGGGTAGGAAATCCCAGAACTCTCGAAAGAGCCCCCAAATACGAATACAATCCTGGAAATATCTCCAGTGCTCACAGAGAGTGACTAGGGGTCATCCCAATCACAATCGCAGGCATTGCCTCATGCTTAACTCCCATGTAAGAGGAGTGCCCTGAGAAACACTAATTATACCAAGGGTTTCACTCTCTCACTCGGATAGACACCTAATTGTTTTATTTAGTGGTCTTGGATAATTGACTCACAATGAACTATTCCAAGACCCTAAAACCTATTCAATGCACCCTAGAAAAGAAAAGAGTGTAATTCATTTTATTATGCGTTGATTTTAATTGGTTGTATTACTCAAAGGGTAAATGGGCGTGCAACTAATGAAGTTATGACACAACAAGAAGTAAAATGCACAACTAGCAAGCAATGAAAATTCAAAGTGTAGAATGAAAAACTAGTTATGCTACTACTTGAAGTGCCATATTTTTCCTTCAAATGTATATGCAATAATTCCTATATGAAAACCTAAACACAAATCTCATCCAAGAAATCCAATGTGAGTAACTTTTGTATTTTCAATATAAAAGAATGAAAAATGCAAATAAAAGTCATCTAAAACTCTTAGTCTTTGCAGCTAGCATAAAACACAAGCCCAGCAAGACACCAAGACAAAAAGAGTAATGCAATAATGGAAAAACAAAAGGTATAAATGACTAAAACTACTTTCAAAGAAAAATCGATGAAAAAGCGGTCTCTGGTCACAAAAGAAGCATCCAACAAACAACATCAGAACCCAGGAAGACCCAACCACACTCACAAGCCACCCAGTAACTTTCCACAACATCAAACTCAACCAAAAGGGAGGATGTGCATGACTGTTTAAAGAACAGTTGCATATGTACATGACTTTTGGCCAAAAAGCTACATGTATACACGGATTTTGGCCAAAAACCTACATGTATACATGAATTTTGTCCAAAAATCTGCGTATGTACGTGACTTTTGGCCAAAAACCTACGTATACAAAGAAGACATTGGTAAAAAGCAGGCCAAGGGTCAAACCAATAAAGGGGAGTGTCAATGGATGAACATACTATAAAATGTGACACAGAAATGGGGAGAAACAGAGATCAAGTCAATAATATCAAGCACATTGTGCCCCCAAACCCCACAGAAAAAAAAGGAACATCCCTAGTATGGTCTCCAATTCTGTTACAGAGAGAAACTTCCTATGGCTTGGGGTGTACCACAATAGACAGATAAACCACAGAAATCAATCCTTTCCCATATGGAAGAGAAACCAAATATCTAACACTAAGGGATCATGGGTTGTACCTTATTTTGGAAGGTTGAAGTAGATCCCCGTTGAGATTTTTCCAATCCTGCTTGCTTTAGCAATTCACTCTCAACAACAGTAAACAAGACAAGCATGCTATATAATATGGTGGTAGACCTACTCTAGCATATATATTCATCAATGTATAAACAATTAAACATAACCATGGATTCAACATTCATTCAATTGCACATTAAATGGACAGGAAAAGATATTTATATTAATCAAAATAGATATTACACAAGTGACAACCTTTGTTGGCACGTCTGTGAACCAGAGAAACTGAGTCCTCCACTTGGGCCTCCACCACCTCATTCCTCCATCTCTCTATAACAAGCTCACAAGAAAAGGAAAGCTTGGGAAGAACACAAAGTGTTACAAAGGGACAAAGGGATGCAGACTCAAGTATAATAAATCTACAGCAACAATGGACTATAGTTTCCTTGTTCTTCAATTCCTCTTCTTCAATGTATCGAAGGGGTTCCTTATATAGCACTCCAAAGGGGTAATGGAGGGTCAAATTTGAACATTCTCAAGGCATATGGAAGGCCAAGAGTCAAGTGGTTCAGACACACATCAAGGAAAACTGCAAAAATATTTGGATTTATGCACACATCCCGATGTATGTGGGTTTGAGGTCAATATCCATGTATATACGCGAATATGGGATTAAAAGTCGCATACAGCAATAAACAGTTGTTTTTAGGGATGAAATTGGAAACATCAAAGTATAATATTTGTCCATGGGGTCCAAAGAGTCTGTAGAGGGATAGGGAAGGCCATGAATATGTGATCAACCATGTGTGGTAAAATCAGCTATAGCACTTACAATATCAGTTGGATGAAGGATGGACATGAACTAAGAATCACAGGACAATGAAGACTCACCTACTTCATTAAGCCTTTTGAAGATTAAGTGCTCAATGACGTGGCACCACTTTTCATAGCTGACGTCTAGTTCAAAAAACCTTACCTTTAGGATCGACATGGTACGTATCATCATGGCCTCAGAAGGTGATTGTCAAAATTAGGAATCAATGGTACGACATACCCAAGCGACAACCCACATCAATGGTTTCTATTTTATATGCGAAACAAACAAAGAATCTTATCAATCATGCCAAAAAGTTTGGATTAATCATGATAAAGCCTCAACATTCCTGGAAATCTGTAGCAACAAGTCGACTCACCGACCAGCACAACTCTCGAAAACAAAAACAAATCGAGCGCATTCTTGAGGAATACCAAAACGTATTTCAAGAGCCGAATGGAGTATTTCTACATTGTTAGGTAAAACACTCCATTGAACTTGTTCCTGGTTCTTCATTAACTAACGCATTTGTTTACAGAAGATCAATTCTCAAGAACAAAGAAATTTGCAAGAAACATAGGATTTGATCGACAAGGGTGATATCCACCCAGCTCCTCTCCTTGTGGAATTCTAGTCATCCTTCCAAATAAATATGGGACTTCACACATGTGCATCGACTATCGGGCTCTCAAAAATATTTCAGTAAAGAACAGATACCCTCTTCCACGAATAGATGAACTCAATTACAGTCTGAAAGGTGCTAAGTTCTTTGCGAAACTCGACCTTAAGTTGGGATATCATCAAATTCTGATCGAGTCCATCAATGTATAGAAAATGGCTTTCAAGACCAAAGAAGGATTGTTTGAATGGTTATTCATTACTTTCGGCTTAACGAATGTACTTGCAACCTTCATGAGATATATGAATGAACTTCTATATATGAGATTTCATCGGAAAGTATGTCATTGTCTATCTCGACGATATCTTTGTTTTCAGTCGATCATGGGAAGAACATGTCAGATAGCTTCGAAAAGTATTCAACACTCTCCAGCAACATCGACAATATCTGAACATGTAAAACTGCTCATTTGCGATGACCAGCATCAAATATTTGGGGTATTTAATTGATTCTACAGGAATTCATGTCGACCCAAAAAAATTATAGATCCTCACATATTGTCCCATTCCTCAAAACATTCATGAACTAAGAAGTCTTATTGGTTTGTCAAATTTTTATTAACGGTTCATACTCAGCTTCAGCCACATCACATGGCCTTTGAATCAGTTGACGAAAGGAAATGGGAAAATTGTCTTTAAATGGACACCGACACAACAACAAGATTTGAATAACTCAAACACAAGATTTATATTGCACTAGTACATGTGTTACCTGATTTGCATCATCCCTTTGAGATTAACATGGACGCATCAGACTATGCTCTCAACGCAATGATCACTTAGTCAGGTCACACAGTGGTGTTTCATTCAAAAACTTTCAATGACACTGTCAGAATGTATTAGACGTATGAAAAAGCGTTGTATGACATTGTGAAAGATATTAAGCAATGGAGACACTACATCCTTGGCAAATAAAAAGGTCATCCTCACTGACCATAAGCATCTATAGTTATCTATATCCAAGTTGAAACTACAGACAACTCAAGAGGATTAATTACATGCAAAAATTTTAGTTGGTAATTAAGTATCGAAAGAGAAAATCAAATGCCGCAACCAATTTTCTTAGCCGACCACCCATTACTCTACTGTCTACAGTGATGAGTATGCAGGGTTATAACACCACTACTTGGCCATAATTTTATTCAGTAGACTATGACTTCTCTGCAATTTATCAACAGCTTCATATCGACACGTTTCCTACTACCGACTACTTTCTCAAATACACCTTGTTATACAAGCTTGGACAACTTTGTGTATCGATTGGTGAGCATTGATAGAAGCTCATTTGGGATGCGCACTACAGTAAGACTACGGGAAATTTTGGAGTTGAAAATCACTTGTTATCCTCCAAAATTATTTTTACTGGCCTTAACTTAAATCTGACATCAACAAGTACATTTGATCATGTGTGGTCTGTGCCATTACTAAACCTCCAAATCGATGACAAGGTCTGTACACACCCCTTCCAATTCCTAGTCGACCATGGGAATGTATTTCTATGGACTAATTGATGGGATATCCTACTACCAAACATCAGCATGAAATGATCTTAGTAGCCTTCAATAGATTTGTCAAGATGGTTATACGCATACCATGCAAGAATACTATGATAGCACAACAGATTGTTTAGCTCTTCTTCGAACATGTGTGGAAACATTATGGCCTCCCAACGACCATAATTTTCTGAGATGATAGATTTGTCAGCACCTTTTGGAAAAATATATGGAAACAGCTTGACACAAGACTTTCTTTGTTGACAGTCTTCCATCCACAGATAGAAGGATAGACGTAAGTTGTAAATCGCTTGGTCGTACAACTGATTCGTGTGTACAACTATAAGCATTTTTGAATATGGGATGAAAACTTTCCATACATATAGAACAACAACAATTGTGCTCAACACAGTTCTACGGGAAAGATTCCATTTGAGATATGTTATGGATTTCAACCCTCAGTGCTTATGGACTTGATCAATTCCTCGACACTCTTTGAATGACACCGAATTTGAAGGGAAAGAAGTGCAGAAAGCATTAAATTTCAGAGATCAAATCTACAACATCCAAAAGAAAGCACATGAAATCTTGCAATGAGCTAGTGCAAAAGCGAAGGCCCAAGATGACAAGCATCATATTCCTCATTCATTCCAATTATGGATCATGTATAGTTACATATAAATAAGGATCACTTCACTGGTCCATATAGAAAGTTGAAACCCTTGTGATGGTCCATACAGTATCCTTAAACAGATTGGAGAAAATTATTTTCAGCTCGATATTCCTACATTCCTTGGCCTACATCTAGTATTCAATGTAAATCTACTTCGACCATACCATGCACCAGTGTTGGAATAGAATGATTTGCAGATAGAATAAATTGAAGACATTCATCCATATGTTCAGGAATGTCTTCTTTGAGACACCATTATGGGATGACACATACACCATACATGGACAAACTCCATTCCCTTGCTTAAAGTGGCTAAAGCTGGACAACTCCCTATGCAATGAAAATGGTACTATTCTACTAAAGTAGCCAACATGTTTCCTCACTTGAATGAATACATAATGGAGATCATTGTTTCTTAAGGAAGGAGGAATGATCCAACTAGCGATTGGCATGTTGTCAAACTTCTACAAAGTATAGCACTACAACAACTCGACTACTTCAACTACTTTGATAGGTTCAACAAGCCCGTGCCTTGACAGGTTTCATGCTCGACATACATCATCTTGACATGCCTTATTGGAATCTATCGAACATCAACAAAATGTTTCTATCTTCCAATCATCTGCGGCGGTTGAAATTCTGAATCGTTATAACTTCTTGTAACTAGTCACCCAAGAATCTAAACATTCTATATAAACATGTACATTATTGTAACAATAAACCAACCTTTATAGAGAAGAAGTAATGATAGAAATTGGTTCAAATTCTTGCATATTGTCGGTGTACATGATTTCTGTTGAGATAATGTGTTTCTTGATGTACTTGTTATTTTTCTATGCTTCATCCATAACATTGCTCGAATCATTCAGCTGACTGTTGTCACCATCGTGCACCTGGTCATGACGTGGATCATCTTTTGTGGTTTTTTTCCGTATGGGTTTCCAGGATAAAACCTTTGTGTCAATGGTGTATGTTTATTTTATGACTGAAGCCTTGAGATTTTGTTGCAACTAATAATGCTTATGCTAAAATGGAATAATGGTGCTGAAAATATTGTAGATGTGATTTAGATATGTATGCTTTATATGTTGTTGTTATATGTCAATGATTGTTCCTTGATTAGGTAGTATGTTGAGTTCTTCCATGAAAAGTTCCCCTTATTTCATTGCAGAAGCCTAGTTCATGTTGTCCCTATTGGTATCGTAGGTGAGACTTCACTTCTGTAGCACGTGTTTCCGGTGGGGTTATGCTCTCTTGGAAAGGTGCCTTGGGTTTTTTTAGTCAGGATGAAGATTGAACCTATGTTATTTGAAGTGATCAAACAAAGGAGAGAGGATATTTCTTCACCTACAAACCTATAAGTAGATCTCTATTAATGCCAACCACAACCAAAATCTTGGCCTTAATTTTTATGGGCCCTATAATATCCTCAAATGTGTGGCCCATATCACTTAAAAACTAGAGCTACCTAGCCACTCCAAGATACATCCCATTTTCATTTGTTTTTATTAAAGAAAGTGGATTGACATCAATGTAGTATTCAAACTATTCTTCCATAATTGGATGAAGAAGGTTCCATTTGGTTGAAGCTCAAGGATGTGTTAACAATAAAATTAACACCCTTGAGAGTGTTGGTCTAAAAACATATTTCTATTCCTCCTGCAACATGAAGATCATAATTTTGGAACAATTGAGAGCTTCAATCTCTCCGTTGACCACTACTTCCAAAAAGGAATAAATGTTTGAAGAAAAAGGATTCTCTAAATAGGCCAATTCCATGACCACTTAAGGGACAAAACTCAGTTCCGAGAACACATATAGTGAAAAAAATACCTAACATATGTATTACTTGTCCTGGAAATACCGAATATCGAGTTTAATACCTAAAAACTAGGTCAAGTGGGTTTTCTGAAGAAAATAATAAAAAATATTCAAAAGCTTAATCCCACATTCATGGTTAAATTATTGGGTGCACAAACCCAAATTCTATATAAGGAAGGAACATGATGTGAATTAGAGGAGACAACAAGTGAAAGTAAAGGCATGCTGAAAGAATTGAGGGCTATAAATGATTTTTCTACTACAAAGGTTTTTGGGCATCAAAGGAATGGACAGTAGAGGAGAAGGTCTAGGAAATGGAGAAGGAATGAACCTTCAAGGATTGTAATTATTTCTTCATGTTCATCTATTATGAATCAATTCAGTTTTCTTCCTAATTCGTGTTCAATGTTTTCCCTTCAAGTTTTATTTTGAGTTAGAATTGGTAGGAAACTAGATCTAGCATATATTTCTTAAAGATAGTTTGGTAGGATAGTAGGAATGATTTTTGTGGTGATATTGACACGTGTGAAGGAGATTCAAAGGGCTGCAAGATTAGCTATCAAGAAACTCCATCAAAATTCAAGGCTACAAGAAGTATTCTCCTCCCTTCCTTCCCTTCTCAAACTCCATGAAATAAGGCTTGAGATATTAGAACTATTGTGATAATTGATTTCTATTTTTTCGATTGGGCTTCACTGACCCCATAGAAATAGGAGAGTAGGATACATCTTCAGTTGTAGAATACTCCACTAAAAAATTGGTGACTCCATTGGGGATTGGGGTTCAATTTTTTACTTATTTATTTCATGAAGTTTTCCTCTTTCTTGGGTGATTATTTCCTTTATATATTTCCATGCATGATTAATCTATGTCTTTAGAGACCTTATTTCATTTTTGGAGTCTAAAACCGGCCTAGATCAACCTTTACATAGTCAAAATTCTTGAATTTTTTTAGGTTTTTTGCACAAGATCTCCATTTTTTTTATATACGTAGGTCATAGTGGTGACAGGTGCGTATATATGCAGGTCAAACACATATAATTCATGTATACCTTCATATACACATGATTATTCTTAGAACAGTAGTGTATATTCATAGGGGATAATGGTGTTGGTGTAATTTGGGCTAGGAGTGTATGTTTTGAGTGCTTATTTTATGTGGTTAGCTTAGGAATCCATATAATTGGTTTTAGAGACTAGTTTTATCTAATTTGACTAATATTTTATTATTGTTTAAATATTTTAAATGTTTGTGTGCTTACTAGCTTGAAAATTGTCAAAAAACTAGGAATTGCAAATCATTGTTTTAGACCTATATTTAGGGATGGTTTTAAACTTTTCAGAATTGTATATGATATTAGATACCTATAAGGACCTATCAGGAGCATATTTGAAGAAATTAGGTTCAATTTCACTTGAATTTGGAAGTCTTAGAAACCTCCTTAAAAATCTAGGAAAATCACTTTAATTAGTAATTTTTGAGTTTTGTTCAATATTTTCTTTAAAATATTGCTCATGTATTAATGTTAGGGAATATTTACCATTTATATCCTTTATTTCACTATTAATGTCTGAAATTTTCTCTGATTTGGTCACTTTAACCACTTGTTTGCATAAGAAAATTGTCGAAAATTTGAACAACATTACACACTGTTTCAATTTATGAACCTTTATGCCGTGAATTCTGAGTTGCATGAACTTGATGACATAACATGCAACATGAAATCACATCTAATTCATAGTTAGAATCATCATTTAAATAAAATTCACAAAAAAATTCAAAAATTTGGGCCTCTCACTTAAGACAAATTCAGAAAGTTTTCCTTGAAAACATAAGAAAATGGCTTAAACAAGTAATGTTTCTTTTGGATAGACTAATTTGAATTTATTGAAGAACAATTACAGGATTTTGTTTGTCATTAACAAAAAATTTGTGATAGATTATGATTCTATCCCTATGTATCCTCTTCACTCGCACCTTCAGGCGATCTTGTGAAAGAGAAATAGGGGTCTCAAGTGTAATAGTCTAGTATTATATTTTAGCAGAATTTCAAGCCCTACGTATTCTCTTCACTAGCACTTTTGGGTGGTATTGTGAACGATAAATAGATATCTTAAGTGTAATAGGAATATTTTTAATTTTTGAAGCATATTGTCGAGCCAAGAGTATCCTCTTCACTTGCACTTTCAAGTGGTCCTGTGAAAGAGAAAGTGGATATCAAGTGTACATGCTTGTCGATTTTAGAATTTCGAAAGATATTTATAATTTTGCATTGATTTTCAAGCCCTCAATTTTGAACATTAAATTTAACATTCACAAAGAAAACATTATGCAATTGAAAAATAAAAATTGAATCATAATCCTACATTTAAACATCAGTTTGAGAGACTTATTAGAAACATTCAAACATTTTCCATTTCCAATTAGTGATAGTTGAAGCAAATTGATAACATCTTATGTTTGAAGCCAACCTCTTAAACCCTTGCTAAAAAAATTGAAAACTTCTTTTTTTTTGTTTCTAAACGTGATTCTATTTTTCAATTCACATGTTTGAAGGATCTCAAAGAACCTCTTACTCTTCCATAGTATAGAAGTTCATTGAAATAAAGGAAAGAGTAGTGAGCATTATGCATTTCATTGGTTCAACATTTTGAGTCACAAACTTTCACCATTACTCCTCGGAACTGAGAAAACTACCCTAAAATCAACACTTAATATAAAATCTATCAAGATTCTTTTTAATATCACCAACATAGATTAGGCTAGATATTTTGATTAAGATGGTGAGTTAACACTCCAAGGCCACATAACTTTGAAATTACTAGCAAAGAATGCATGTTGGGAAAGAAATTCTAGCACATGCATTAAGCATGAGTTTAATATGAATTAGTAATGGAGGTACCCCCCCTATTGCTTATTTGGTAGGATATGAGAACATTACAGTATTTTAATTGTGACAAGTCCTCGGGGTGACATCACTTTCTTGAGATATCTATTCTATGTAAGTTATCCTACACTGATGACTATCCTTCCCGACCACCGATTGTGAAGTGTCAACCATAGTTTATTTTCCTTTGAAATCACACAAATTGTTGTGAATGGGGGACACTTGCAATACCTGAGACAGACACAAGGTTATTTCAGCTCCTTGGGAGGGTGAGTATCCAAGAGATAACACTTGCAACTTTGGTGATTGAAAAATAGTGTAACTTTTTCCCATACCTTCATTATTTAGTAATTTTTTAGGCATGATGTCCCTCAGGAGCTACTAGTTTTGGAAGGACGTCTAACTCCATATTTTCACTAAACTTCAGTTTTTTGGAAAGAAGTTTGCTTTTTGATTATCTTAGGACCTTTTTAGATGTGTGGACACTTTGATTTCTATTGAGTCTAGTTTCCTTTGGGATTGTTTGATTGTATTTTCATATATACTCTAATAAAAAAATCCTTTTATTAAACTATAGAGTGATTAATGTCTCGATCTTCCTATCAAGGTGGAAACGAGGAAAGTTACCCAAGTTTGAGGCACCTAATACATTGTGGAGGAAGATACATGAACCACATATATGTGACTTAAAAACTGAACTACTTGAAAACCCAACCAAATGTTACTAAATAAGAACAACACCAAATCAATTCTCAAAATTTGTCACATCATGGATGAAACATAGATAGAATTGACGATCTTACTCTAATTGAAATTGAAACAATAGAATATCACACAGTTGTGCATGTAAATACACCCTTAACACGTCCTTTAAACTAGGTCATACTTACAGAAAGTGAGTCATTGGTTAATATTTTTTGAAAGTTGGAATAATATGAAAAACATTCACTTGACCCCTTGGCTTCGTCAAGAGTTGAAGGGACCACGTCAATGTAACCTCAAATGGTTGTAGGAGGTTATCAAAATCATGTTGTCACACCCAATAGTTGTCTAGGTTCTACTTCTGGGGAAACCCTTTACCATGGACTGCTAATATTCCTAGAAGAAATAATGCACCCTAGAACACAAATGCCAATTGGAATTATCCTTCATCGATGGGAAGAAATTCCCCATTGGTTCATCCTCTGATTTATCCTAACACAATGCCTAGGTTAAATCCACCTATCAACCCTATTCCATAATAGAGTGGTGATGTTCTAGGAAGTAATCAATATTTTTGGATCCACCCTCCGTAAGGAGAAAACATACCTTGGAATTCCAATAAAAACCAAGGACATAATCAATGGAATGGTCGGGTTCTAGGAAGTAACCAATCTTCTTTAAACCCAACTCCATAGGGAGACTGTTGGAGACATCTACCATCATACACACTCTTTCAGTCAAAATT
>LPNX010657933.1:98411-126862 GCA_001517045.1 Pseudotsuga menziesii | reverse complement strand
GGAAACCTATTTGGTATTCCGATTATTGCCAATTCATGAGTAATTTGTTAATAATTCTTTGATGATTTTGATTCCTAGTTCCTAGATCATGTGCAAGAATTAATAGAGACAATCCACCCAGTGGTCAAGTTTTAGGAAGTAACCAATCTTCTTGGGACCTAACTCCATCAAGAGGAAATCCACCCATTGATAATGTTCCAAGAAGTACCCAATATTCTTGGGGGAATCCTTCATAAGGGGGAAACACTCCTTGCAATGATAATAAAATCCAAGGACCACCTCAGTGGTGTGGTTGGATTCTAGGAAATAACCAATATCACTGGAGTTTATCCTTGCAAGAGGGAAATCCACTTTTTCATCAATGGTGTGGTCAGATTCTAGGAAATATCCAATATCCTTAGAGTCTAACCCCATAAGGGGGGAATCCACCCGTGAACCCCATTCCACAATGGAGTGGGGAGTTTCTAGAAAGTAATCAATATTTTTGGAACCAACCTGCAATACCTACATTTGATCTAGATAGGACACCACATGGACCTCATGCCAATGGTATGATGGGTTCTATCAACAACCTTTAGCAAATTAGCCATCAAATGGGACAAATATTTGTTCATACTTTGTAACGTACAACTAGACAGGATATGCATCAACATGATAAGCCTTCCCTAACTTCTAAAACACCCATATTTCAATCCATGAGCCTTAGGGGAAAGAATATAAGTATAAGGGTAAGCAGAGTGTTAATCCTTCTCAAACTCCTGAAATTATCATAGTTAAATCCATGGAACTTAGAGGAAAGAAGAAGAAATACAAGAGTAAGCAGAATGCTAACTTTAGGAAGGGAGATGCACTGAATCTAGCTCAAGACACTGGGAAACAACAATCCATTGTATTGAAGAAACCTTTTTTGTAGAACCATCATCAAATGGTTTCTACAGTGATGGTACTTTCACTAGGGGGAAACCAATCAAAATACCGGTAAGAGGGAAATGATCCCCATGTCATTGTCTTTATGTGTGACCATGAAGTGAACATTCAAATAATCTCATTCTTATGATGTTCCTTCTATTACATTGGATCAATAATAATCACAACCAATTGATTCTCTTCCCATTGATAAACCAACCATATACATAGTACCACATCCCCCCAAAGGTGTTCTACGTAGAACAATGCATAATCCTAACGCACGAGATGCTCATAATGAAAATTTTGTTGAGAAAATAGCTCAAGCACCATGTGCCATGTCCTCCATGGAGGTATTGTAATATTGTTTTGCACAAAGAAATGAACTATTGTCTTCAACTAGAGTTGTTGATCCATCCGATGCAACTCCAATCATAGTAGACTCATACCAATCAACCTATAGGATTCCTTATGAAGCTGCTTTTCAGATGAAGGTAAAATCTCATGGAAAGAATATATTTCGAACCATAGTTTATGAAGGGGCCTCAACTTGTGTCATGTCATTTAAATGTTGGAAAGAATTAGGATCACCCACCTTGGTTCAATCCCATATTTTGAAAAAATCAGTTGATGGACATCTGCTCTCTCCTCACAGGCTCGTTTTATCCTTCCCTATTGAATGGGGTGGAAAAACAGTCACAGTGGATGATGAGCCAGTAGATGCACCTATAGATTAAAATTTTCTATTAGGTTGTATTTGGATACATGCAGCGATGGTTATAGTGTCTTCAAATTCCCAAGTTATTTGGTTCCCTCATTACGGGAATTTAGTCATGATATACCAATTAGATTATTTCATGCTTGAAATTGTTAACATGTCAAATGTTCCTTTCATTAGGAATGATGTAAACGAGGATCACAACATTAGGGTAGGATCGTCCAAAAATGATTCCCTCATAGGAAACTTTATGATCCTGCAACCCTTATCTATTGTAGAAGTGGCATACCAAGCTAATCAAATGGATTCAGAAAATTTGGATCAAAATATTCCCTTGATGGAGGAATATGATCCAGTAACTTGGCCCATTTTGGTTGTGAGCTCTCACAGCTCACTTGATTTCTTGGACGGAATTTTATCATCAAATGAAACTATCCTTGAATTCATAAACATTTGGTTGCACCCCCATAAGGACATCTTTTGAGGGGACACTGGGAGCATAATTGGTTTAAATCCACCCAAGTATAAGAGCATCCTTTGTATGTTCCTCAATATTATCAGATATATTTGGAAACATGCATATAGGTTTAGGTTATCCCTCTATGAAGATGCATTTAGACCTTTTTCAACCCAAAATTTCCATAGGTTCAAACTTGTTGGAAATTGGTGGGTCAACCCATCATATCTGTATATTCCACCATTCCAACATAAATTCCTACGGAACATGGGACAACCTAGTCACCACCCCATTTCCATTTCGATGCCCATGATGAGTTATTTTCATATGACTAGGAGTCCAATTAGTCCCATCGTGACCTAGATTTTGAGACCACATATTTCTCTTCCATACAGTTCTGACCATTTCTTGATGGGATCCCTATTTCACGCCATTTTACGTAAGCATGTGCTAAAATATCCACATAAACGTGTGTGCTTACTGCTTCGATGCTTAATTATTATGTTTTGCATCTTCCTTTGCAGACACGTTTTGCTCAAGATGCCTATAAACCATTTCTTATGTTTAAGTTGACCTATACATGTGAGAACTATTTGATTCAAGTAGTTGATGGACCATGATTCATTTTGATTTATGATTTTGGTGTTTTTCACAAGAATTAGTATGAAGTAAACTGCATCGCCCCTTTCCTACTCGTTCATCGCACAAAATTGGATAATCGCAGTTACTTTGTTCTATTTCACCATCCATCAACACATAATCCTGCTTTAGATAACCAACTGATGGAGTGAACATATGTAAGAGTGTGCACAACTAGCTCAACCCTTGTTTGCAAGATGTATCTTTTCCTTGGCCTAACACATGCTCTTGAAAAACATATTATTCCCATGCAACACTCGTTCCCTCCCATGTACCATAGCATTCTTTATTCTTTTTTCAAACTAATAAATTGAAAAAGTAATAAAAATAAAAATAAAAACACAAAAATCCAAAAATGAATAATATTGAATCTATTCATAATTCATCATGGAGAAAATGGAAATAGTCAGTCCTTGTCACCCTTGAACATGACACATATCCTTGCATTAGTTATAAGTACACCATTTACATTTTCCTTAGGAAGTTGTACGAATAATTTGAATATATCTCCACCGACAGGTTATCCTTTCTGTCATCTATGGAGCTTTCGTTAATTCATATGGAATTAGTGAATTTCACAATGGTTGGTTAATCGAGTCTTATGTTACTAAGTGTCACTATGTGTCGTGTTATGTGTTCAATGGAAGTCAAACCAATGTCCTAAAATATTATTGACCAATCATGTCGGCCTTCCTTCTGTTAGTATGCAGTGTTGTATCTCGCAACTCTACCAAATTATATCAGCCTATTTATCTCAGTTTCATGTTAGTTGATGTGGGATGCATTAATTCCCTTCTTTTTTCATATAAGTTCTTATCGACACCAAATCATGATCTAGGAAATGGATCAAGGAATCCCATTGAGTACCTTGGATCTTGCAATCATTAGTAGTAAGTTTCTGTACAAATGATAGTGGGTATACATCAATGACCCATGATTTTTTGAGCCTACAAGTGTTCGACTTCAGAACATATATTCACACTTTTTAATTTGTACTCAAGTACCTTGGAGTCCATGATAATTATCAGTGGGCCTCCTCGCATGTGTTAACGGTATACATCAATGACTAGTAATCAAATAGTGTTTAAGTATGCTCTACATCAGCTCATTTATTCGCATGATATAAAATCATACTATCGTTGGTTTGTTTGAATACCTTGGGAAAGGTAGTTGTATCACTCATCGATGCACTGATCGAGTTGCGCAAGATTAAACTGCCATGTCAAGGTACCATGAAGACCTAGATATTTTTCTCAAAGTGCATGTATACTTTTTGTCATATTCACTTTTGACATGGATCCATTGTGTATTTTTAGTGGCTATTCTTGTTTACTGCTGAGCATGGGTATACCCGCGTCATGAATATATTGTAAATTTGGGTTATTTCCTTGTTTGACTTACAGGTGCTTTTCAAACTCCTACGCTCAAATTCCTACTCCTTTACCATCACACCCGTGTCACTAAAGAGTATCAATATGAAGAGTATCAAAATGAAATCAAATTATTTTCGCCCGCAACATAGATTCATACCTCACACATTAGGGGTCATATGTTAAAAATAAAATTAACACCCTTGAGTGTGTTCTTCTAAAAACATATTTCTATATTTCCTGCAACATGAAAATTAGAATTTTGGAACAATTGAGAAATCCAATCTCTCTTTTGACCACTCCTTCCACAAAGGAAGAAATTTTCTATCTATATACATTGGGGGAAAACTCATAAAGGAAAAAAGAGACATGTAGTTGGACGGTTAAAAGAGAGAATAAGTGAGGGGAAATATGGAGTGTAAGGAAGAGAATAAAGTGAACCAGTTCTGACATTTCCTATAATAGAGAGGTGTTACAAGGAATTTCTCAAGTTGAATCTGACTAAGAGAACTAGGTAGGGTTGTGTGATGCATGGAATGTGAGCTTTTTTAATTCATTATTATATATTGGTAATAGTTGATACCTTGATGGGTATGAAGCGTGAATTTAAGACTCCCTATATGCATTTTTTTATGAGAACTAAGTGTGTTAGGTATGGAAAATATTGAGGGTACTTATTTTCTTCAATATAGCTGAACTGATTGACTTCTATAGACTAAGTTTACTTGAGAGAAACTAACATATCCTAAAACCCTACTTCTCTCTAGTGGTATCATGGTTTGGATTAGGGGTGGCTTCTGAGATACAAAGGTCAAGTGTATTTAGATAAATTATGGTTGGGTGGTTTGTGGACCTTCCCAAACTAGTTTCTTATAATTATTGGCTTTTGAAAAACATATAAGTTTTTCTATTTTATTATTGGCTAGTTTTATTATGAATTTTGATTGTAAATGTCTAAGTTCATGTTACTATTTGTTTATATAGAACATATGCATATATAGGATAGAATTAGAACAATGAAGATATTTATTATAAAGGATTTCTATATTTCTACCTAAAATCATCATTGAAATCACATGCATTATATGAGCTCCATTAATCCCCCAAAGTTGGTCATTCAGGATTTCATAAAACATATGAAAGAATAAAATGATCATTTTCTAGGAAGGCATGAAGAAATAAATCCACACATTTATAGTTGAATGTGATTCTTGATAAATACATAAAAGGGAGTTCATGAAACCTCCAAGTGAACTTCAACCACTTCCAATTCAAACTGCAGTATGGATTGGAATTTATATGGATTTCATTATAGGGTTACCAAAATTTGGTGATAAATTTGCAATCATAGTTGTGATCGATATCCTTTGTAAATGTGATCATTTTAGTTCCCCACAACATCCTTTAAAGGCATCTATGGTATCTCAAGTTTACATGGATAACATATTCAAATTCCATGGTATGTCGTAAACTATTGTCATAGAGTGTTACCCACCTTCACTAGCAATTTCTTGAAAGAATTGTTTCAGCTCTAGGGAACTCAATTGAATCTCAAATTTCATATCACCCCCAAATGAATGGTCAAATTGAAGTTTTCAATAAATTTTTAGAATCATAGTTGTTGTTCTTTACTTCATAGTGACAATCTCAATGGGATTAGTGTTTACCTTTAGTAAAATGGTGGTATAATACAACGTATTATATTGGCACTTGAACGACCCCCTTTGATGTTCTCTATGGAAAAAAATTGAGGCTTCAGTATTTGTAAGACCCCCTTTCAAACTAGATATATGAACATTCTCAAGATTCTTCTAAACATTAATTTAACCCTTTTAAATGAGATTTGTTGCAATTAAAATATTAACCTATTTTTTGCATTGCAGATTGACATCAATTGTTGTTACTCTTCATCCTTTGTAGCAATCCCTTATTGACCTCATCCTTCAATGTAGTGCCACTCGAAATGTCAATAAATGTATCCATCAATTGACTACCTTGCATGCTCCCAGTGGATACTCTTCTTCCCTAAGGACCCTTGATCTATAATGGGGTTGTATGGAAGAATAAAAAACATAGCATGATTGGAAGTGGAGCTTCAAGATTTAAAGACTCCCAACCTTAACCATTTCCAAGGGACCAAAATATCCAATAGTCACTTTATATTTTTAACATAACCTCATCCACCCAACCATAAGAAAAGAAAATAAAAATGTCATCACTCGTGTTCTTTCCTTTCTTTTCTATAATTTTAAGTATTCACTACATGCCCTTTACATGATACATTTTAATTATTTTAATAACAATTTTACTATTATTCATCCTTCCATGTGTCCTTTTCTTAGACATTCTCAAAACTAATTCATTATTGAAATTACAAATTTGGGATTTTCCCTCACCTTCCAATCAACCTTCCTAAAAGTACTCCTAGTTGTTCCCTTGATTTCCTCTTTTTTTCCTACATGTGTGCGCACTTGAGTTTACTCTTCCCCTTAATTGATTCTTCCTTTTAGTTAGATTTTTCTATTATATTTATTCTCCTTAATTAAATGGATGTGTTTTGGTTCATTTTATCTTTATTTAACTAATTGTTTATCTTCTTTTCATGCATATGTTTTTTATTTAAACTAATTTATTGTTCAATTATTTTCTTTTAAAAATTCATGCTTCTACATTTTGTTTTTAACTAAATCACTTTATCTTATCTATCTTTTTATGGAAACACATCTAACCATATGAGTTCTTAACTTTTTAATGCTATAGAATTTACCAAGGTGTTGTCAAGGGTGTCATGATCCAACACGTGCCCTTCATATAGACCTTTTCCTATAGTGGGAACATTTCACAATGATGGAAACCATGTTTAATCAAGTCGTCTCTACCCTATTGAAAAATGGTCACTGAGTAATAAGGTCGACACCTTATTACGGACCTCTGAGTCAAGTCTCCTGAGTGACTGAATTTTCAGTGGCATACCCTCACAACAATATGCATTTTGTGGATAAAAGTATTGCTCACTTTTCAACCCATTGCATGGAAAATTGTGATAGTTATGACTTGCATCCCCAAATACAACCCCATTACCCATGTTTGGGCCAATTCGAAATCGACACCCCTAGAGTCTGCACACAATGAAACCCACGTGCATTAAATGGTTCTTTTGTATAAATCAAATATCCATAAACGTAAGACATAAAATAATACCATGTCCTGACTGAATCCAAATTCCCTATACTACTGGAATAACCTTATGTGATTGTACACATGTTCTTTCCTCTCACACTTAAGCAAGGGATTAAGTATTTAAGTATCAAATCTAAATACATTTACCTTTTTATCAATTTCCATGCATTATACCATTAATGGTTAGTCATCATACATAAATCCATTTATGACCATTAATTATTTCTAACATAAGTAAACATAATATGGTGATCATCATGCAACATAAATCATTTATGTTTAAACATTAAAACACATAGGATCAATCCAATTCATTTGTGGTCAAATTTTGTCAAATAACAACACGGTGCAATTAGATAAACATCTAAGAAAAATGGGGCACTACAGTCCTATGCAACTTACCAATCATCTCTAAGGTACACTAGGTTAACAACACACTCACATCTTGGGACAACATTCTTCACAATTTCAAGGGTAATATAGTAATGGCTCAAAATAGGATGAAGAAATAGGTTGATCAACATCATTCGGAATGTCATTTTGTAGAAGGAGAGTGGATATTTCTTCACTTACATCCCTATAAGTATACCTATATTAATTATAACCACCACCATAAGCTTGACCTTAATTTTTATGGGCCCTATAAGATCCTCAAACATGTCGGCCCTATCGCTTACAAACTAGAGCTACCTAGCCACTACAAGATTCATCCCATTTTTATTTTGCTTGAAGAAATTAGTTTGACATCAATGTAGTATTCGAACTAGACTTCCATAATTGGATGAAGAAGGTTCCATTTGGTTGTAGCTCAAGGTTGTCCTCAACGAAAGGGAGCATCATTTTCGGCATCACACCTTCCAAGAGGTCTTCATCTAGTGGAAATATTCCAATCCTAAGGATTCTACATGGGAACTAGCACAAATAATGAACACCAATTTCCACATCCAACCTTAAGGACAATGCTATTTTTTTTAAGGTGGGGGTGTGTTAGGGTCCTACCGTAACCCCCATAATAGATAGGTTGTTATGTATGGAGTTCATATATGTTAAAGAAGGAAATTTGAAGTAGATATAGTGTGAAATCAATATTTGTAAAAAGGCTTTCTAGAAGGTTCCACCTATTAGAAAGTCTCTATAGTGTGAAAGCAATATTCATAAGAAGACTTACTAGAAGGCTCCACCTACTAGAAATTTCCTTCACTAAGAAGGATTACTAGAAGGAGGTTTCCTATTAGAAATCCCTTCATTAGAAACTATGTATAGGAGTAGAAGAAATCAAATAAGATATCTTGTGAAGCATTTTATAATTGGAGATTGGCTTTGTTTGGAGGTTTCCCCCTCAAAGAGGTAAGTGAACATTTCTTTTATCAATAAACATATTTATACTATCATATTTTGTTATTTACAATTGTCTATTATTGTGGTAATTTTTTCTTTTCATACTAAAATCTTGCTTTAATTTAAGTATTTATTCCTTGAATTTCCAATTATGTTATCGAGGTAGACAATAGTTTTTCTTTACAAAATTTGATCAAAATTTAATTTGATAAGGTGGACCTTATCGAAAATTCCATATGTATCATTTTGATATGTCATTACAGGTTCAAATATGGATTAAAAAGGTTGTGGGCCATGTTCAACCATTACTCACATATTGAGTTGGTGTAATGCGTACCATGACCGAAGTCTTCCCAAATCCCTAGTCTCAATAGAAGTTAAGGTATATATGTTAACAAATAAAGTATATCAAACCCATAGAGTATGTTAAATAGCCAACCATTTATTTAAAAGATAAGTTCTAAATTTTGACAACTTACTAACAAGTTCTCTTCCATTTCACTCCGCACTTCAAAAATGAAGCCAATAATGATGTGAAAAAAAGATGGGTTCCTAATGCTAGACGGTTTTGTTAGGATAATTGTAATCCTCCCTTGTCCACCATAATCTAAATGTCAGTTTCCTATCTTAGGAACATATTGCCACTTCATTAGTGCCATGGAGAAGTTATATGGCGCCGACCTACCACTTGATGTGCCACTTTGCATGAGTTTAGGAGCTCTGGAGATGAACCCCTATGTTTTAGGATCCCACAACTAGTCATGGGAGTCCCACCATTAGTTCACCCTAGTCAATGTTGAGTTGTACTCTGATGGGCCACATTCAGTTCATATTTAGTTAGGTTAACACCAATTTTGCATGATTTCAGGAGATTAGGGTCCTTTTCTCACCTACCTTGGTAAGTTAATTGATTGTGAGGTGTTTCAGTTGTTCAGAGTTACACTAGTGAGCCTCCAGTGGTGATTTTTACAATAATTAGTGATGTCTAGAGTCATTCCAAGTCATAAGATTCGAATCACTCCTAAAGGATTCAAATTCTCTCTATTGTATCACCAATGTATTTCATGCAGGTTGATGATTATGAGATTAATGTTATACTTTCAAATTTTTTCCTCTTGTCTAAATAATTCCACCATGATTGTTTGACAATTCTAGAACTAAAATTCTTCTTCCTCATTCATTATTCTTTCACAGTGAGGTTAAATCTAGCATGATGATCCTATAGCTTTACTAATTTTACATGGTATCAGAGTAGGTTCTCAATCCATTTTCAATCCTTAGAAACTTCCATAGATGTACCAGAAGCAACTGAGTTCGACAAAATTCTTGGTATCTTTGCCTTGCTCCCTATGGATTTATCTAGATAATTCTAGCCAGATGTGAAGTACTGTGGTAATGTTCTCATGTCGAAGAATAGAGTTATTGACCTGTTTTTCCTTCGAATCGAATGTTTTCTGCAGGTAAATTGAAGAATTCAGAAGAATTGGGTTTCGCTTGAAGCTACGAAATGGAGAATTCAGCAGCCTTGAAACCAAGGGCCCTAACACCCTTCAATTATCTAGATTGGAGGGCAGATGTGTAGATTTTGTTGCGCAACAAATGTCTATATAGGGTCACAATAGGCTAGGACGTCAAAACCCAACATCCTTTAGAAAAATCAAAGTACCTAGACAAATTAGATGAAGCCTTTGGTTTCATGTGCATTCATATGTCTAGAGAGTTACTCTTCCACCTTGATGGATTAAAAACACCAAGGGAAGTATGGCAAAAGCGCGAATCACTGTTTGGAAAGCAGGATGAGATGAGAGACCAAATTTATGAAAATGAACTGATTTATCTTCAACCCAACAATTTCAAAACCATCCAGCAATTCTTCTCCAAGTTCAAGTCTTTGGTCATGGAGTGCAAGTAGTGTGGAATTGACAAGAAGGATGAGCAATTAGTGCTTTCCATTTTGAGAAAGTTTGGCACATAATTTTAATTATTTTTGTCCACCTTCCACTCCATACATTAGGAGAATTTTGAGGTCTAAAATGGGCCTCATAAGAGATATAATAAAATATTATGAGTTAGGCATTTTGTGGAGAAGGTATATTTACAACTCATCTCTTACACTATAACCAATGCAACTATGGTTAAGTTAAATTGAAAAGATGTCTAAAATAAAACCAATAAAAAATCAACTTTGATATAGTAAAGTATTTTTGAGTACATAAATTACTTTGAATATAATATGATGAATGTACTNTATATATATTAAAAATAAAAATTAATTTTAAAATATAAATATAAAACTATAAATTTAAAAAAAACATTTTTTAAATTTATTTTTCATCTTTTTAATACACCTTCAAAAACATGTGTAAACTCATTTTTAATAGTTTATTATAATATATATTATGTGTATCACATATCATTTTTAATGTAATAATTATTAACATCGTTGAATAAATTGAAAAAAAATGTTAACATTGGGATGAAGGAATAATACATAAATTTCTACCACAAAAAAGTTGAGTTAATATTAAGCAAACGAGATTATATGTAAATAACATTATTATTATATGTAATAAAAATTTTAATAATATAATATATTATTATGATATAATAGTTCATTCAAATTGCTACATTAAGGTTTTATATATGTATTTGGTCTTGTAACTTGAATGTATCTGTCTAATTTATGTTGGTATAGATGTAGGTGTTTCAAAGGTTAAAAGTTGATAGTAAAATATGAACCTTGAATAATACCTAAATTTAAAAGAAAACGATATTAATATTAAAATTCAACAGAATGAGAATATATGCAGTAATTTATTACAATATAATATTTTATTTTTATGAAATAAATAAATATATATTTTATATTTAAATAATAATTATAATAGATTATTATATATAGTAAGTATTTAAAAAACAAAAACTATTAATCATCAAATTGTTTTGATTAGAAGATCAAATTGATTTTATTATAAGATGTTAAGTGATTTTGTTTTTAAATAAAGATTTGACATATATATTTTAAATATTGAAAAAGCAATTACATAATTTTAGTTTTCAATAGACAATTTACTTTTTTTGTATTTGTAATTTATTTTATATTGAAATATAAAAAAGTAATTACATTTGAATAAAACATTTAGTTTTTTTGTATTTGTAATTTATTTTATATTTAAATATAAATAGTACTTTTATTTCTAAATACTTTAAGAGTACTTTAGTACATTTATATTATATTCACAAATAATCTATGAGTACTATTTTCATAATGAATACTTTACTTACAACATTGATATAGTTAACTATAGGTTTTTACTCACCATTTACAATTTGACAAAAAAGCATCTTTAACTCAACCAATGCCACCTCAACTATTATAGATGATGTCATCCTCTACAATGTGATTGGTTCTTTTAAAATGGATTTTGATAGTACATTTTTTTTTAGGCCCATTTTTTACCTCAAAATTCCCCTAATGAGATTAACAATCCCAAACTAGTGAATTCCCTCGCTTGATGCATTCATTGAATCCCTCATTCAAGAACAAGACAAGTTGATCCAAATGGGAGTGCTCAAAGCCTCCAAGAATCAAGATATTTTGGTTGGGGAGACCAAGAATGTGAAATCTAAAGGGAGACAGAAGGGGAAGGACAAAAATAATACATAAACCAAACCAAAGGAGAATAAAAATCCTTCTGATGAATCATTTGGTTCTAATAAGAATAAGAAGAAGAGGTTTGAAAAGACCAAATGCCAATATTGCAAAAGAGGAAACCATAGAGAGAACCTATGTATGAAGAAAACAATAGATCAAAAGTAAATAATTCTTGAACAACATAATATTACCCTCCCTGAAGGCACAAGGAAGACTGATTTTGAAAACAAGACTGAAGATCATAAGATATTCCATGCACTGAAGGCTGGATTCTCACAATAACAAGCCTTCCTCATTGATTCAGGAGCTTCCAACCACATGGTTGTCTCCAAAGAATCATTTTCTTCTCTAGATCTCATTGGCGGTCCTAGCATACACATGGGAGATGACTCTCAAATCCTAGTTGTTGGGAAGGGTTCAGTTCAATTTGAGCATGGAGTGTTCAATAATGTTCTCTATGTTCCCTCCTTAATAGAAAATTTGTTGTCTGTATACCAGATGACCCATACAGGTTCACCAAAGTGAGTCATATTTGAACCTAACTCAGTTGAGATCTCATAGATCTCTACTGGGAAGCTAATAGTGAAAGGAGATGTTAACCATGCCTACAATGCATATGAGTTCTCACATTTTTTGTCATTTTCACACCAAAGTGTCCTATTGACTCATGCTAATGAAAAAAGAAGAATATAGCATGAGATATTCGACCATCTTAATTTCAAATACCTCCAATAGCTACATAATAAAGAAATGGTTGACGGATTTCCTCTCATCAAGTCGTCTCAAGGTGTATGCAATGGATGCTTGGTTGGTAAGCACCTAAATCAAGGTATGAAGTCGGGAAGGCAAGAAGAGATGCCTATACACTTGATTTGGTACATACTGATGTCTCTGGACTAATTCCTACAACATCCATGCATGGATCTGAATACTTTCACACCTTGACCGATGACTACTCAAGGTATTGTTGGATCTACTTTATTAAGCAGAAGTCTAAGGTGTTTGAAACCTTCAATGTTTTCGAAGCCTTAGTTTAGAACACTCTTGGGAACAATGTCAAAGCACTTAGATCAAATAATGGAGGAGGATACATCAAAATAGAGTTTCAACAGTTGTGTGCTTCAGAGAGTGTTTAGATGCAATATTCACTCCCATAGACACCACAACAAAATGGTGTAGTTGAGAGGAAGAACCGATCACTGAAAGAGATGGCTCCCTGCCTTCTTGAAGAAAGATATCTTACACCATATATATGGCCTTAAGAATGTTGATGTATTTGTAACTTCAGAATGTATTCACTTATATATCTTATGTCTTGTACCCCGATATTTATTCTGGGATGTGTTTGTAATGTAATTGAGTCATGTCATGCCCCGATGTTCCGATCAAGAGTTTTTATAATGTAAACAAGTCATGTCAAGTCATTGTGGGTAACCCTCCTATTGTTCAAGGGCTAAAGTTCCCGCAGTTCTGGGGCACTAGGGTTGTTAGACTCACCTAGTGAAGTCAGCCCTAGTAGGGTTTTGTCAAGTCAAGAATTAGTATAAATAGAGAGCTAGCCTCTCTATTTATCACACACTCACTCACACTCAGTTATAGCACATAGCTGAGGAAGAAGAAGACACTGGGGCTAGGAAGAAAGAGGTTACTGCTGTCGAGAGATCATCTTATTGTTTTGGGATTTTCTATTTGGTGTTGATTCTATCTCTGAGGAGGTTGCGGGGTTTTCTCCATTTATGGTTTCTCTGAGGAAAAACATTGTGTTCATTGTCTCTTGTGTTTGATTGTTGTGCTTGTTATTCTCTCAGTTAAAGATCCTAATATAATGCTATCTTAATGTTACAAATCTAACATGGTCTCAGAGCTAACCTAAGAAGAAGCATTAGAGGAAATTTCAACTCAAAATGGGCCTTTTAACTTTAACTCAAATCCCATGTCATCATGTGTTAGCCAATTAAATTGCTTTAAATTTGAAATACCGTATAGGTCTTAAACATTTTTTTAATATAAATTTGGGGATAGGTATCATAAAAAAAAATTACTTTTTTTGTTTGTATTTTCGACATATATCCCCGTGTTTTTACTCAAATTTCGATCGGGAGAGCTCGTTGGATGCGAAATTAAATTCTACATCCAACAAGTACCCACTCAGAATACTTTTGACGGGCCCCGCTAACCCAAAAAAAAGAAATACCTGAAAAAATGTGATGATGATGTCATCATCACGTTTTTTCAGGTATTTCTTGTTTTTGGGGTAGCGGGGTCCGTCAAAAGTATTATGAGTCATCATCACGTTTTTTCAGGTATTTCTTGTTTTGAGGGTAGCGAGGTCCGTCAAAAGTATTTTGAGTGGATACTCATTGGATGCGGAATTTAATTCCGCATCCAACGAGCTCTCTCGATCGAAATTTGAGTAAAAACACGGGGATATATGTCGAAAATACAAACAAAAAAGTAGTTTTTTTCTTTTCTTCCTCCAAAATTAATAAATATTATTTTATTATTTTATTAATTTTTTTTAGGAGGCCCATTTTGAGTTGAAATTTCCTCTACTAACACTGTGCAACTGCGGGAACTAGGGATTCCTAATTTTTGGATCTCTCTCCACAGATTTTTAGCAAAAGAAGGTTGGATTAACTCTCCTCCCTAGGGCGCATCTTTCTGTTGAAGCAAAATCCAATTCTGAGGTTTTTCAGTTTTGGACCCGAAACTGCTACCGAAAATTAGGGCTTTCCATAGAAGTGGAATTTTTTAGCGATCCCAGTCCTGGATTGATCTCCTCCTCAAAATCGAAGTTTAGAGATCAATATCAAAGCTTTTGGTTGGATAGAACTCCGAAAAATCCAAACCCTAATCTGCTCCGGAACCAACACTATAGAATTTCAGCTCCAAATCCAGATACGACATCTTAACCTGGTAAGATCTAAATATTTTGTATTTCCATTTGAGGTTCTCAGTTAAGATGTCTCATCATACCAAGCTTGATGAAAATCTTGAGGGAGCTGATAACTTCCGAGCCTGGACGTATAGGATCTCCCTAGTCTTGGAAGTGAATGAGTTTGACTCCTACATCAATGAGGAGATCCAGTTCCAAAGAGAGATGAGGATAAGGCCTTACACAAGAAGAAGTTGGTTATGGCTAAGAGGATTATTGCTGACTCAATCAAGGATCACCTCATACCACAAGTGTCCTCCCTAAAGAGACCTAAAGCTATGTTTGATGCCCTAACCAAATTGTTTGAAGGAAAGACCATAAACCGGAAGATGACCTTAAGGAACCAGTTGAAGAATGTGAAGATACAGAATGCAGAGACCATCTAGTCTTACTTTACAAGGGTCTCGCAGATCAAAAAACAACTTGAAGTAGTAGATAAAGAAGTGGAGAATGCAGAGATTGTAATGACCACCTTGAATGGCCTCCCTAGGACATGGGACTATTTCATTCAATGGATCTGTGCCAAAAATAAGTTAGTCAAGTTCAACAGATTATGGGAAGTTCAGCAAACTATGGGAAGAATGCTCTCAAAAAAGAGTTCGAATAACAGCTCGAGAAGAAAAGATGGGAAGTGAAGATCAAGCTCTCACAGTAAAATCCAAGAAAACTAGATCTAGCCACCACAGAAGTAAGTACTATCATCAAAGTAATAACTTTAGAAATCCTAGAGATAAGTCTAAGTTCATTTGCTATACATGTGATGAAAGATAAAACTTTGTTATAGATTTTCCTAGAAACAAAAGTAGCTCTCACAAGAAGAAGCGAAACAGGAGAAGACATCATGCTCATGCTGCAGAGGCTGATGAACCTTCCACAAAGAGAAACAGACAAGTCAGTGATGATTCTTTGAGTGATGAAGAATATGTTCTGATCTCCGCTCTCACGGGAACTATCACACATGGCAGTAATGATTGGCTTATAGACAGTGGTGTTTTCAAACATATGACAGGATTCAAGGAATCCTTTGTGAAATTATCTAAACAGGAATCACCTCACACGGCGAAACTCAGAGATGACTACCAGTATCCAATAAAAGGTAGTGGTGAATCCTCATACAAGCTAGACTCTGGAAATTCTATCAAGATGAAAGATGTATTCAATGTACCTGGACTAAAGAAGAACCTCCTCTCCATATCTACATTAGATGCAAAAGGAATGAGGATTGCATTTGTAGATGGCCAAGTCCTCATGTGGCAAAAGGGAAAGTCTTTCGATGATGCAGTAATGATTGGGGAACAAAAAGGAGGACTATACAAATTGAAGGGTCAACCAGAACAAGATTTGGTTCATGACTCGATAGAACCAAATGAGGTTTGGCATAGAAGGCTTGCACATGTGCATTACAGAGCACTACCACTTGCAAGCAAAGTCACTTGAAGGTCTCCCAGAAATGCAGACAAAACATGAAGATGTATGCAAAGGATGTGCAAAAGGGAAGAACACAAAGAAGACATTTCCAAGTAGCGAAAGCAAGGCAAAAGGAATCTTGGAAATCATCCACTCCGATGTATGCGGTCCAATGTCATCCAGTTCACTAAGCGGGAATGTATACTATGTTTCTTTTATTGATGATATTTATAGAAAGGCATGGATATACTTTATGAAGAACAACGCTGAAGTATTCAGAAAGTTCAAGGAATTCAAAGCCTTGATTGAGAATCACACAGAAAAGAAGATCAAGACCTTTCGATCAGATAATGGTGGAGAATTCACATCAAATGAATTCAAATAGCTATGCAAAGACTCAGGGATTAAGAGGGAGTTATCCACTCCATATAATCCACAACAAAATGGGATTGTAAAAAGAAAGAATAGAACGATCATGGAAGCAGCAAGGGCCATGCTTCATGACCAAGATCTTCCCATGCATCTATGGGTAGAAGCTGCCAAAACAATGTTGTATGTACAGAACCATACTCCACACAGAGTATTCAAGAACAAGGCTCCTGAAAAAGTCTTCTCTGGAAAGAAACCAGAAGTCAGCCATCTCAGAATATTCAGTTGTCCTATATACATACACATTCTGAAAGAAAAGAGGACGAAGTTAGATCCTTTAGGAAATAAGAGTATATTTGTGTGACACTCTGAAAGCTCGAAGGCTTACATAATATACTTCCCAGGGTTCAAGAAGATTGACATTATCAGAGATGTAACATTTGACGAAGATTCGGCCTACATCAAATCTAGGAAGAAACGGATTGAAGAATGTGAAGAAACAAGAGCACCCATAATTCATGACACAACCATGAACAAAGAAATTCAAGAAGAAGATCGAGAATTTGAAGAACCTCAAGAACCTGTAGATCCACCTCAGGAGAAGAATCCTCATAAGAGAAAACCTGCTTGGGTACGTGAAATTATCCAAGGTGCAGAAAGATATGGAGCTTCAGAAGAAACACCCAAAGGAAGAAAGAGAACTAGGTCCTGCTCTAGTTATGTAGCCTTGCTATGTGACATTATTGATAAAGAACCTTCCAACTATGAAGAAGATACGGAAATGAAAGAATGGAAGGAGGCTGTGATCGAAGAATATCAATCGATCATGAAGAATTATGTTTGGGATGTTGTCCCAAGACCATAATAGAAGTCCATTGTAACTTCCAAATGGATCTACAAGATCAAGCATGTTGCAGATGGCAGCATCGAGAAATATAAAGCAAGATTTGTGGCTCATGGTTTCTCCCAGAAAGAAGGAATAGATTATGAAGAAACCTTTGCACCTGTATCCAGATACACTTCCATCAGATTAGTACTTGCTCTGGCTGTAGTGATGAAATGGAAGATACACCAAATGGATGTCAAGACTACTTTCTTGAATGGTGTAGTAGAAAATGATGTGTATGTAGAGCAGCCACTCGATTTTGAGACACATGACAAAGAGTCTCATGTGTGTAGATTGAAGAAAGCCCTGTACGGTTTGAAATAGGCACCTAGGACATGGTACAGCAGAATTGATGGTTTCCTATCCAGTTTGGGCTTTACCAAGAGTAAAGAAGATTCCAACCTTTACTACAAGGTTGAATATGGAAATCCAGTGATACTCCTATTGTATGTGGATGATCCGTTTGTAACATGTGTGGATGGGTTGATTCCTGATACGAAGAGGAAACTTGCTGCCGAGTTTGAAATGAAAGACTTGGGTATGATGTACTATTTCTTAGGCATGGAGGTGTGGAATAATACGCATGGAATCTTCCTTGGACAAGGGAAGTATGCAGTAGAGATTTTGAAGAGATTTGAGATGATGGACTCCAAGGCCATAACCACACCTATGGCATCGAACCTGAATCTATTGAGTGATGCTCCATCAAAAGCGGTTGATGCTACAATGTATCGTCAGATGATTGGATCCTTGATGTACCTGACAAACATGAGACCAAATATTTTCTTTGTTGTGAACACCTTGAGCAAGTTCCTGACAAATCCGAGACATGTTCACTTGATTGCTACAAAGCATATTCTGAGGTACCTGAAGGGTACAGTTGATTATGGGCTCAAGTACGTGGCGAAGCAGAAGATTAACCTAGAGGGTTATGTTGATTCAGATTGGGCAGGCAGTGCCATTGATAGGAATAGCACTTTAGGATGTTGCTTCAGTATGGGATCAGGTATGATCTCTTGGTTTAGCAGGAAGCAGTCCTATGTGGCACTGAGTACAGCTGAAGCAGAATATGTCACAGCTTGTTTAGTTAATTGTGAGGCAGTGTGGCTGAGAAATCTACTATCTGATTTATTTGATCTCCAGTTGGATGCTACTTGTATATATTGCAACAACCAGAGTTGTGTGAAGTTGTCAGAGAACCCAGTGTTCCATGACAAGTCAAAGCATATCGAGATCAAGTATGACTATATCAGGGATATGGTGTAAAGAGGAGCAGTGAAGCTCCGGTATGTTGCGACGAACGAACAGATAGCTGATGTGTTTACGAAGCCATTGGCTAGAGTGAAGTTTGATTACTTCAAGGAGAAGCTTTGTGTTCTCCAGATCAAAGTTCCCTCCAAGGGGAAATGATGAGACCTAGATCCATTCTGACATTGTGACTGTAGAATTGGTTCCTACATGATCAGATGTAAGGGATGAATGTCATTATTGGAATGGAGGCACCTGGTCAGTTACCAGGAATACTCAGTCTAGGACTGAGGGCCATTCTGATATGACTGTAGGATGTAGTATTACATGATCAGATGTGAGTGCATGGCCATTTTGATGTGATTGAGGGATGTGTTCCCACTTGATCAGATATAAGGGTTGATGCCATTCTCTAGGAGAATGGAGGCACCTGGTCAGTTACCAAGAACCCTCAATCTGGGACTGAGAGCCCTTTCGATGCGATGTGTTTACACATGGTCGAATGTAAGTGTAGAGCATTTCTGACAAGATGAGGTTGGATGTAAGTGCTGAGCCATTCTGGCGCAATGTGTTTATGCATGGTCAGATGTGAGTGCTGTGCCTTTCTGACAAGATGGGGTCGGATGTAAGTGCAGAGCCTTTCCAACAAGATGAGGTCGGATGTAAGTGCTGAGGCATTCTGGCGCGATGTGTTTACACATGGTTAGATGTGAGTGCTGGGCCTTTCTAACAAGATGAGGTCAGATGTGAGTGTTGGGCATGCCTTTCTGACAAGATGAGGTCAAATGTAATAGTTGTTCGGGACATTATGACTTAGGGTTAGATATAAGTGTTGAAGACCTACATGAAGGGTAGGCCTACAACTAGCATGAAAAGGGGCTGGCTCTGTAGAACTTCATGTGACAAGAAGAATCGAGAGATAGGACACCATTATGAGATAGCACCGATGATGATGATCCAGACTTGATGATGATCCAGATCAAGTGATGATCCAGATGTGATGATGATCTAGAGTTGATGATGATCCAAATCAAGTGATGATATAGATTTGATGATGATACAGTGATGATGATCCAGCAGTGATGATCTAGCAGTCGTGATGATCCAGATCCCGTGATGAAGAATACTTGAAGAAGAAGATGACTTGAAGATGAAGGTGACTTAAAGATGAAGAAGACTTGAAGATGAAGATGATGAGATGATCCAGTCGATACAGAGAAGAATCCCAGTGTTGAAAATTGTGTCGAAAGAATACCTTCCTAGCTAAGAGGGAGTGTTGATGTATTTGTAACTTCGGAATGTATTCGCTTATATATCTTATGTCTTGTACCCCGATGTTTATTCCAGGATGTGTCTGTAATGTAATTAAGTTGTGGCATTCCCCAATGTTCCAATCGGTAGTTTCTATAATGTAAACAAGTCATGTCAAGTCATTGTGGGTAACCCTCCTATTGTTCAAGGGTTAAAGTCCCCACAGTTCCGTGGCACTAGGGTTGTTAGACTCACCTAGTGAAGTCGGCCCTAGTAAGGTTTTGTCAAGTCAAGAATTAGTATAAATAGAGAGCTAGCCTCTCTATTTATCTCACACTTAGTTGTAGCACATAGTTGAGGAAGAAGAAGACACTGGGGTGAGGAAGAAAGAGGTTACTGCGGTCGGGAGATCATCTTACTGTTTTGGGATTTTCTAATTGGTGTTGATTCTATCTCTGAGGAAGTTGTGGGGTTTTATCCATTTATGGTTTCCCCAAGGAAAAACACTGTGTTCATTGTCTCTTGTGCTTGATTGTTGTGCTTGTTATTCTCTCAGTTAAAGATCCTAATATAATGCTAGCTTAATGTTAAAAATCTAACAAAGAAGTGAACTATGCTTCATACATACATAATAGAGTACATCACATGTCAGTGGTTGGGGTCACTCCATTCAAAGAATTGATGGGAAATAATACTAATGTCTCACATATGAGGGTTTTTTGGCTCCAAAACATGGGCTAGAATTCCATTTGACAAGAGGAAATCCTTCCAACCTCAAAGTAGCGAATGCATTCTGTTGGGATATGCATAGGATGCAAAAGCTTACAAGCTGATGGAGATTGCAACCTAAATATTCTTCATAGAACAGAGTGTCCAATTCAATGAAGATTCATTGCATGAACTACAACCGACTGAAGAGGAAGGTATAAGTGATCAATATATTCCAATTGCATGTGATGTTGTTTTTACTAATATTTCAGATTCAAAGTCCAAAGAAGAGGATCAAGAGGAACCAGATCTTGATCTTGAGAATGAAGATCAAGCAGATACAAATTTAGATCCAACTCTTTCTCCCAATCCAAGGCTGAAATGGCCCAAAAACTCATTGAATATGTTGGGAACAATGTTGCAGATCCACTTGATAGAAGGAGAAAAATATCTCAATTTTTAGATGAAAACCTTACACTTTGTCATACAGATCCACTTCTCCCAGAGAGGTGCTACATGATTCTAGGGTCTGATCCTCAGTCCTATAAATAGGATTTCCAGGATCTAAGGTGGAAGGCCTCTATGGATGATGAAAATGATTCTCTACAGAACAACAAGATATGGGATCTTTCCTACTTACCTTTAGGGAGAAAGCTTGTCCAATTCAAATGGGTCTACAAAACCAAACTAGCAGCAGATGAATCTACTACAAAGTACAAGGATAGGTTAGTTGCAAAGGGGTACTCACATATTCATGGGTTGGACTACAATGAGACATTCTCCTCTGTTGTAAGAATGGATTCCATAAAGTTGGTTTTGGCCATTGCAGCTTCGAAGAAATGGGAGGTACATCACATGGATGTGAAGAGTTTCTTCCTTCATGGTGACCTGGAAGAAGAGATATAAATGATACATCCTCAGGGGTACACTAAAGATTCCTCCTTGTTTTGCAAACTAGGGAAATATTTGTATAAGATCAAGCAAGCCCCAAGGAAATGGTGCATTCTTACTATCACAAAAATTTGAAAGGTGCAAGTCTGACTACAATGTCTACATGCAGCAGAAGGGATGTAACTTGATATTGATTGTCCTATATGTGGATGACTTGCTTGTTACTAGTGGTTCACCTATTGGATTGAGGAAAATCAAGCCATATTTGAGAAAGGAATTCTCCATGATAGATCTAGGGTTGACGAGGCAATTTATTGGCCTTGAAGTGAATAAAACATCTTCAGGGATCATGATTACTCAATCCATATATGTAGGTTATTTTCTCAAGAGATTCCATATGATTGATTGCAAAGAAACATCTTTCCCCTTCCTACTAGGTATCATATTGGAAGAAGGTGGTTCTACACCCTTGGTTGATAGTACTCTCTACATACAATTGATTGGTATCTTATAGTACCTTACTCATTCGAGACCAGACTTTTCATATGTTGTAAATGTTGTTTCTAGGTTCATGCAAGAGCCACATGAGCTACATTGGAAGGAAGCAAAGCACATATTGCATTATGTGTAGGGTACTAGAGAGTTTGGGATTCATTATTTTGCTAGTGGTCAGCTAGATATGATTGGTTTTACTGATTCAGAATGGGATGGAGATAGTACTGACACAAAATATACTTCAGGATTTGTGTTCATGTTGGGATTTGGACCAATCTATTGGTCAAGCAAGAAGCAAGTAGTTATTTCTCTCTCTTTAGCAGAAGCAGAGTATTGAGGGGTTGTAAATGCAGTTATTCAGGAGGTTTGACTACATTGGACTCTGACAGGGTTTGGCTTCCACACTTCTCCTTCATCAACCATTTTCTGTGATAATCAAAGTGTAATTAAAATTTCCATTGGTCCAGTACAGAAGAAGCAGACCAAACACATAGAATTCCATATGCACTACAATCGGGAAATAGTACATAGTAAGTCTATCATTCTGCATACTTCCCTATAGAGGAGTAGGTTGTAGACATATTCACAAAATATTTCACTAAAAAGAGATTTGTTCATCTCAGATCTATTCTTGGTGTGAAGGTTTGATTTATTTTTTTGTTCCTGGTTCACTATTCATTTTTAGGGGGGGAGGTTTCCCATGAGGTTTTCCCCATTTCCTCGGTTTATTAAGCAATTACTTTTTTCATTAAATTGTATGGTGACCTTTGGTCTCAGTTGCTAGGGCTAGGTTTTCCAAGTTTCAATTAAGCAGTGGTGTTAGGATTATTGTAATCCTCCATTTTAAACCATAGTCTAAATGTCAGTTTACTAGCTTAGGAACATGTTGCCACTTCATTAGTTCCATGGAGAAGTCATATGGGGCCCACCTACAACTTGGTGTGCCACTTTGCATGAGTTTAGGAGCTCCATAGACCAATGCATACATTTTAGGATCCCACACTAAGTCATGGGAGTCCCACAATTAGTTCACCCTAGACATGTGGCCACATTTAGTTCATCTTAAGTTAGCCTAACACCACTTTTGCATGATTTAAGGATATTAGGCACATTTTTTTCACCTACCTTGTTCAGTTAACTGATTGTGAGGAGTTACAGTTGTCCAGAGTTACATAGTGAGCCTCAGGTGGTGATTTTTCCATAGTTAGTGATGTCTGGAGTTAGTCCAATTCATGAGATTCGAATCACTCCTAGAGGATACGAATTATCTCTATTGTATCACCAATGTATTTCATACAAGCTAATGATTATGAGATTAATGTTATGCTATCAAATTTTTTCCTCTTGTGTGAATAATTTTACCATGATTGTTTGATTATTCTATCACTGAAATTATTCTTCCTCATTCATTCATCTTTCACAAAGAGGTTCAATTCTGCTTGATGATCGTGTAGCTTTGCTGATTTTACAGGTTTCCCCAAAGAACTTTCAAAAATACATATCTTTTGTTTAGAATATGTTTGAAGAAAATTGTAGTGCAACAAAATGGTTGTAATAATATGATTATAAAAAAATCAATGGTGTATAAAATATCTATAAACATTACCGAAGTGGGATAAAAATTATTTTATATGTTTTAGTTTTAAATTAGTTTAATTAATATTATAGATATTAATACTTCTTGAAAGTTAAAATTGGCTCATGAGATTGCAAGGAACAAAATACATAAATATTACAAGAGGAAATGTTTCCTACTTGTGACATGTGCTCTAGAGAAGCACTTGTAAGATTCAAGGTCACAAAGAAATGCATAATGGATGCGAGCTCAAGGGTGACTATTAGTTTCAATTTCCCGGACCCGGTTTATCCAAATTTGGATTAAGCGACAGTGTCAGGATTATTGTAATCCTCCCTTGTCAACCATAGTCTAAATGTCAATTTCCTAGCTTATGAACATGTTGCCACTTAATTAGTGCCATGGAGAAGTTATTTGGCCCACCTACCACTTGATGCACCACTTTGCATGAGTTTAGAAGCTCCATAGTGTTATAGCATAAAATGACACATCTCTTCATGTGGCCACTTTCCCATGATTTCGTTGCATGTCGACACTTCCATTATGACACTTCATGAAAGTCGCTGAAATTTACTAAAAAACACCTATATTGGAAGATCCATATCCGGAGTTTTGTAACTCTGTTTGACCTTTTCTCTATACCATTAGAAAGGTATCTGAGTAAGGAACAACTTTGCAGAAGACTCCAAATGCTCAAAATGCATGGAAGAATGCTAAACATTATATTTTTTTTATGTAACCCTGAATTTGCTTAAGCAAACCTACGTTTTCCGCTATGCATTTGCGACTTTTCCTTCATGGTACCCATGGTTACCTTTTGTAGTGGTCAAAAATAATAAAAATATCAAAATCTCGAATTTGGGGTGGTTTGAGAGGTTGTGGAACTGAATTGGGAAGTTTTAACTGACCCCTATTCGACTCTATCTCTTCATAAATGTATAAATAAAAGAAGAGAGGTCCATGAGAGGAGACTTGAACTTTTGCGTTGTTATGTTGGAGGAATTAGGACTCTCATCCCCCCCATATTTTCCCTAGATGCCATATCCTTGTGTTGTAGAGCTTGGAGGCTGAGTTCCTTGGAGAAGAGAAGCAAAAGAACTAGATCAAGGTTTCGTGAGGTGCTTAGCTTGAGGAGAAGGTAACCTTTGTACTTCTTCCATGATTAATAAAGATGTGATGCTCTTCCTCTTCCAATCATTGTGTAATGGATATGGAATCTCAGTTTATGATCAAATGTTTATGTTAATCATATTAGGGTTTCATATTGCTTTGATTATCATTGCTTTACATGTAGTTATTTTGGTTTGAGGAAGGTATAATTTGTTTTACAGGTCTCTTAGAGAAACAGGAGTAAGAGGAGGATTGAAGGGTTGCTTGGATCAACCTTCATTTGAATAAGGTATAAACCATTCGTATCTTTGAATCTTGTTTACATTTACTTGTAGAACTATATGCATTTATCTTTCAACCCTAGTATGTTGATGGCCTCTTAACCCTCAACAATAGGAACACTTTCATCTACAACAGAACTAGTGACTCTGCTTGGGAGAGCCTTGTCTGTTTGAGGTTTCTTTGAATTATTTCCAGTATTGTTTAAGGTTTCAAGTCCTTTTTACAACTTAGGGGAAACTCTTAGACTTGTTAAAATATCTCCCCTTCCTTTCTAGGTCAATTTTTGGCCCTTTTGGAGCTTTCTACCACCCATTCGCAGGTTATAGACTGAACACTTGCGACTTTGGGACACATTTGCGACCTACCCTTCATGAAGCCTGCGAATTCCCTCCTAACACTAGTACAAAATGAGGAATTAGCTACTAGGTGACTAAAATTTCTAGTCACCACAGATTTTCCAAGTGATTTACTACTAAATATGAGCAATTTTGATTGACCCAACTATAAACGACTAAAATTAATGACTAATTTAGTCACCAATTAACAAATATGACTAGATAATAAGTGACAGAGTTAAAAATGACTAAAATAAATGACTAATTTAGTCACGGCATAAAAATGACTAGCTAGAAGAATATGAATTAGTCATTTATGTTAGTCATTTTTAATTGTGTCATGGAAAATTGCAAATTTGGCAATGAAGTGTAATTTTTGTAAGTTGTCTACCTTCTATTAGTAATATTAGTGCCATGCACCTTGATCTTCAGAGATCCAACAAAGCAATTGCATGAATTTTCTCTTGACCATCTTTATTCCTGCTGCATCATTGAAACAAACCCGGTTAAGCACGTTCCAAAGGAAAATTATGTTCCTATGTCAATTATGAATTAGGTACTAGAACTAGTACCGTATCGTTACCTAGATAGAAGCATCAAAGCCCTACATCCCCTCAAGAACAGGCCATTCGAATGCACCTCCTCCACATAGACTTACCAAATGCATCCAATGCATGGCCAAAATAACACGTCAACTTCGTATTTCTAGGCTGAAGGTATCGTTCGACCCCCGCTCCCTTGTTTTTGCACTTGATACCCTATTTTTGTAGACAATAAGTCGGTTCAGGATCTTGTAGTGACTAGCCAGAGCGCTTCAAAGGTATGGTTCTTACTACTCTGACTGTGTTCATCACTCCAATCAATAACCAATTGTTATCGTTTTTTACAAGTCTCAATGCTGCTGAAGTTACTGCTTCTAGTATTTTACATTTGCAATTATCACCATCTCCAGCCTATGCGCTCATAACCATATGCATTTTGAGCTTTCAACCTGGGAAAAGCATGAACACCCTCCTCACACCCTCTTGCAATGCCACTATTTTCAAAGGTCACTAGTTTTTGCACATCGACATTCCTCACACACTCCAAAGGAAAACTGAAGCAGACATTAGAAGAAGTGATTAAACTTTGCAAGGAGGTTTACTTGTTTCTTAGATTGTGGCAAGTTTTATGTAATGGAACAAATATTGTGCCCCAAAAGTTTAAAGGATTCGAATCATCCAGGTGTTGGAATCTAATACCATATATGGATTCTTTGATGGGGCCGAGCAGGATGGAAATTGTGGTACTGGCATGATCCTCCGTATAATATATGACTCTCATAGTTTCAATCTAAGGATGGGTGTTGGGAGTGGCACTAATACTTTTTCTGAACTTTTAGCCTTATGGGGGCTTTTATGGTTCACAATATATATATATATATTCTCTAGCTTTTTATTTTTGGCGAATCAAATGTCATAATTGATTGGTCCAAAGGTCTCACCAATTTGCATTCACTGATTTATGATTGTTGGTTGAAAAGGATTGGGCTCCTAAAGAATTGTTTTCTTTCTTTATCCTTCGGGCACCTATACAGGGAGTTCAATTCTGACGCGGACAACCTATCAAATCTTGTGATAGGAGACTGCCCTAGTATTCTTCACTTATGTAAGTACTCAAACAGAATCATGATTACTGAAGGTCGCTTTACCTGCTTCTAGTTTCTCCATTCTAGTTTTGTCTTGGACTGTTTTAGGTTGTATCTGCATGACAACTCTCTGGAGCCCTGCTATTTTTTGTCTCACAGTTATTTTTCCTTTTCCGCATTTTTGCTTTCTACAGGTTGATGGGTAGAATCCCTCTCATTTATTTTTGGATATTGTAATGTTTTGCCTAGGGCTTCAATATTGTCTTCTATCCTACTTTGAAGGGGATTTTACATCAACAACTATGATGTAATTTTGATTCTTATGAATAACAAATTATAGATTTTTTTACAATGAAAAAAAACCATTAATATAGAAAGATTCCACCACGTTTCTTTCTATATTTAGAAAAACAATTTAAAAAGCTATATTTTAACAAAATATATAATCTAAATTTCAATAAATTATAACAAAACATATAATTTATATTTCAATAAATAGAGATTCCATAATTTTTTCATTTACACCTTGGAAAAAACACAATTTAAAACAACCTATTTTGACAAATATGTAATATATATTTTTATGTATAAATTTGTTTCCATTTTTCTTGTTTAACCCGTGCTTTAGGTTGTTTCCTTTTTAAGCTTCAGATTGAATTGCTTTATGTTGTTTCCTTTTAATACTTTTGTACACTTTGGATTGAATAGGGAATGGAGAGAACCAACAATGGTAGGAGGGAAATCACAATCACAATCTTTTCATTTCAGCATTTATGGCATTTCTGCTTCTGCAATTTCCTCTCCTCTTTCCATGGCCATGTAATTTCTGCTTGCTGGTCCATCTTCTCACCTTTTAAGATGGATCATATCTTCTCATTTGGTGTGTTGTGTCTTTCTTGAATCTGGATGTCAGTGTTTGAGTCTCGAGAGTAGGCATCTCTTCCTGCCTCTATTTGTGATAGAGAACGGTGGTCGCCTCGAGGGAAAATGGATTAGGTGGTTGGATATGATTCTTTCTATGATATTTATTTATGGTCGTACGTATGTTTTCTCCCCATTCGTCTTTTC
>LPNX010657933.1:55199-91218 GCA_001517045.1 Pseudotsuga menziesii | reverse complement strand
GTTAATAATTTGAATTAGTATGTACTGAATGTAGGTTTTCTTCCTGGAGAAATGAGGCTTATAACCAATATATGTGCTGATCCAAGCAGCAGAGAACAACTTGTGAACACATAAACCCTTTTTTCAATTTTAAAACTTCCATGGTTGTTTCTTAATATTGACAGCCAATCTGATATCATCAGGAAGACAAAGTGCAAATTTATCAGTATGTTTCCTAAGATAGGGATCAAAGCAATGAGTGAAAACACTCTCGAGGTTTTGGACCTAGAATTGCAAGATCAGAGTGCTGATGTCCGAGCTGAAGCTGTTGCATCTATGCCTATTCTTGCATTCAATCCTAGCTATGATATTATTACAGCCATGTATAAAAGATTGGAGTAGGTGCTGCTTAAAATACAGTTAGGCATTATTAACCTCAATCCAACTTCCGTACTTATCAGTTACTGATACTGGCTTTCTGATATTTCAAGGTTTTGGTTCAAGACAAATCTGACAAAGTTCGTGAAATTGTAGCTCATGATATTGGATACATCGCATGTATCTCTGCTACTCTTTTAGAAACCAATTATGTAACTGGCTGTCTGTGTCGACTCCACCAAAATGTTGGTTCAGAAGTGAATTTGGGAAACATAGATATTCTTATATACGGATTCTTTTTCCCTCAGTGTGATAAAAAAGTTTCAGCAAACTCAGGGAAAAGTGACATTGATGTAACTTTACATCAGATAAGAGGGAAAGACAGTCTTACTAATGCATTTGTTTTAGAGTTTGCTTTGAGTATTTGTTAGTCTCTCTTTTCTCGACTTCTTTTTAGTGAATCATCAGAGCAAGTCCAAGTTGCTGCTGTGGGATGCATTTCTCGTCTGTTATGCCATGCAATCAAAAGTGGCCTTCTAGGAACAAAACCTTTGTGGATAAAATGCTTAGAGATCCTTCCACTTTATGAGAAGAAGGCTGTGAGGAGATCATTTTGTTTGCAAATCCATTGCTTCATTGAGAAGAATGTCATGGATAGTTTGTTTGAAGATGATGACACATGTAACAAAACGAAAGAAGAAAATATGCTTGGAATATTGAAACATGCCTTGGTAGCCACTGAGGATCTGGATGTGTTTGAGACTTTGGTGGAAACAATAGCAGAAATTATGAAAGTGGCTGATGTCAATGGATATTTGTTTTTTTCTCTTTTGCTTTTATGATTGATCAGCTTGACAATTCAAATATTTGGGTAAGAGCTACAGCTGCTCAGTTAATACATAAATCTGCTGCTATTAAACAGAAAGGCGGAATCAGATCAATCCTTTCTAAATTTGGTGGAATTAGAGATGAGTTGTTTGAATACCTGAAAGCAAGGCTTGTTACCCGTACAATCATGGTAAGTGAATTTGCAGAGGCCATTTTGGGTATACCAAGTGTAGATCTTGTTCAGGAGATGGTCCCTGTAGTTCTTCCAAAGCTTGTAGTATTACAACAGCAGAATTGCCACGCATTGGCTACTTTGCAGGAACTGGCAATACGATTAAATACAAGTTTGCCAATTTTGCTGCTGGAATGGTGTCACAAGGTGCTATCATTTGTGTTTATTCATTCAGATGCAAAGGAACTGGTTGCTGTAATGCAATTCTATGAAACCCAGACGGGATCTGATACTAGAGAGATTTTTACTGCTATGTTGCCAGTTCTGCTCGAGGAGTTTGTACACTTCCTTGGGGATTCACACAGTGATGATACTGACGAAAGGTGATTATATTCCATATTCAGAAATTTAAAAAACTATAACTTTTCCATATTTATCATTGGCCCTTTACTGATACGACATATGAGTACTATGTGCCAGAAGCTTTAATTTGAAGGATTCAGGTCAAATTTTAATACCTAAAAACTTGAAGTTGATCAAGTTTTATGATCATATTAATCCATAAACTTCAATATTTCTTTCTCTTTTATTCCTTTATGGGATTATTCTATGCTTTGTATTTTTTCTTGTATATATGCTGTTGTAGATTTGTGTACTTGTTCTTTCCTCTTAGAAGAATTATATTATTCCTTTACTTTGGAGTTTACATACGTGGTTTTTTTAATGTGCTTTGTGACTATGTTAACTGTGACCTTATTTAAAAAGGCTCGTGCACGAGTATATCAGTGCACTGGAAGCAAAAACAATATTAAAGTACAAAATTATGGTTCAGATGATCTGCTCTTTTTCAGCTTTATGTTGTTGCCATCTGGTATAAGCATAAATAAGCATTTTGGTATGTATGCTCACAACTGGGGAGATTGCATTACAAGAAGTCAACCTTCACGACACTTGCATGTGATGATGTCTTTTGCTCGATGTATAGTTATAGTATTTCTTTCTTATTTCCCATTGTAATTAGATGTTAAATATGAAATATTTGAATTATTTTCAACTTGTAGCAAGCAAATTATGATCTTGATGGCATCAAATTGGATCAAGGAGACTTGGGGAATGTGCTCTCCATACCAGAAAGCAAACATTTGTTCAACTCAATAGATTTATATCACAAGTATCCTCCTGCACCTCATCTTAAGCCAGCTTTTCTTGATACTCAGCATAGTATTTATTCATCTCATGTCAAATATTTTTGCTAGAAATGGTTGTTAAATATTTTGTTGATTCTTAGCATGGATTTGATTCACCACATGTCAAATACTATTGCACTATATATTTGATCCAAGAAATCTCCACTGAACCTTACTACCTCCATTTGAAAAAGTAATTCACTTCAGTAATTCATCCATTTCTGTAATACCAGGTAACTAGTCATAAGAACTCATCAAAATACCATCAAATATAATGCATATATTTTCCCATCATGCTTCCTAGATCCTGGAGGCTATGCATGTTTTCCCCATGCAAGCAGTGCTACTTTTGTCCATTATGTTTTAACTAACTCAAGCAATATCAGATTTCAAAACAGACCCCACTCCAGCTCTCACAGATAACTCATACATATCCATTACAATCTCCTTCAACCCACCTCCTCTCCCTAGGCTAGACTCTTCTCAACCCACCATCCACGTTCATTTTAAATTTTTAACCATGCATTAGATGACATAAACATCAAGAAACTTAAGGTCAAGGTCATCAATATTGATCGATAAGGCCCCTATTGACAAAGCTAAATTGTTTTCCAAATAACATGGTTAAGACACACTAGAAGTTTTCCCCCACACAACACAGATCTATGCCCCCATTCCACAGACAGCCATTGTCCTTGCAATGCCTAGTTTGAGAAGGAATTTTAAGGCCCTCCATAAAGACACTTTCTGTACCATCCACCTTTACCCATTTAGGAAGAAGGCAGTAAAAATTATAGTGTTCATTCCTTAAGAGAGAGAAATGCATATTTTCTGAAAACAAGAGGAAATTATGATAGATAGCTATCTAGATAAAGAAATAGATTTTATTAAAGATGTCCACTAGATGAAGGATCTATGGCACTTAAGAGTTACAGCTTGAAGCAGCCCGCCTTTCTGGATCCCAGAAAACAGATATCCATGAGGACCAGGTATAGATAAGAAAAGATATTATTTTATTAATGTCTGGCAATTGGCCACAAACGCAGGTCAATAGAACTAAGCACAAAGTTGACAGAGCAATATGCTCCAGTTCCCCTTTGTAGACCTCGGGAGCTTGAGTTTTCTGTTGTACTTGGACACCTAGAACCTTGCAATTGTGAACTTCCTCTGCTTGCTTCTTGCAGCTCTTCTAAGAACAAAGCTAACAGAGAAATATGCTCTGGTCCCCCATTGTGTCTGCAATGTGCATTTGTTTTTGTGAAGCACTTGAATTGATGGCTGTAGCGTGGTTCTACAATGAACAATGTTTAAGTTATTTGTTAAATCTATTCTTTCCTTTGTTGTTCTCAAGTACGATATTCGGATGTTAATTTTGTTTATTATAAAGCCTATTGGGGCAAGCTCTTTGTGATTTGATGGTGATGCAATTCATGGACTGTTTTATTAATTTTCTGGTTTATGTCATAACTGAAATTGTGTGCCCAAAGATTTGAAAGCAGTTAAATGTGGCAAATATGACTGTGCAGAAACAAAAGCTTCCTCATGGGGTTCACCAGGATGCAGCAGTAGCACAGATACACACATTCAGGAAACTGAGGTAATGATTTGGTTGGTGAATAAGATTTCAACGTTATCTAATATTTGACAGGCTTTTAACATAAGGCCCTTTTGAATTTTTGTTTACAAGAAGTCATTATATCATTCTGTATTATGATTCTTATTTGAGAATATTTTCAATATGGAGCCATGATTTTAGCATTTGGAATTGTGTGTTTTGGCTAGGCTCCATGTGGCACTTCAGATGCTGCAAAAGAAACAGAGTCCCCGTTTTCAAGCCTTGCTTCGGGTTACAAGAGGTCCTTGGAAGAATAAACTTACCAATGACATTAAAAGCTTCTCTCATGAATTAGATCCTAGAGGAGTTCGACCTTTTCCATCTTGGAAACCACGCAAATTTAACAATCTACAGGTCAACAATCCTTTTTATATTTGAAATGCATAAAGCATAAGACTATTCCAGTATTATTTTGTTCTTGTTTTGGAAATGGCTTGGAAAATAAATAGGAAGAGTCGCAATTAACGACGGGGTTCATCTAAATCTGCTAATATCAAAATTTGGCCTATGGAATTGGATTCTTGAAAATTTTGTTTCATGTTACAGGCGATTGAGCTAAGAGCTGACACTTGTGTTTGTTTGATGCAGGGTGATATTTGGCATGATTGTGTCTTTGCCAATAACGCTATTATACTATGTGCTTCTTGTGTCTTTAACCTCAAAGCCTCAATGAATCTTAGATTTACTAGTGGCATGAAGCCTGCTGATAATTCCATGAAATTGTACTCGCTGAATCGATACTTTCTCTAGATTCTAAATGGTTTGAATGAGTGTGATTTAATAACTTTCCCTCCATCTTTTCTAGGAGAATATAGTTATCTAAGGTGCAATGGTTTACTGTTGTTTTCATATCCTTCAATGCAGCTGCAACTTTTGAATAACGGGTTCAGATTGTTGAAGATTGGTGGTACCCTTGTTTACAACACTTGCAAGTAAAAATGCATACCCTTGTATTCTTCTTTAAACACGTCAAATTGCATTTTTGTGCATTCATGTCATGGAATATCCCAGTCCTTAAACTGGTTGATAACTCTAGCTATTCTTTGGTCTCTTTTCCATGCATCTTGACAACAGCACAAAATGAAGGTGTTGTAAAGCAATTCCTTGCTGTAACTCCTAATGCTGGTAAGGAAGCTATGTTAAGCCTCATATGACAAGACAAGACAGAAACAAGGGATTACTTGAATTCAGGAGATGGCATTCCCTTCCCTTTGTGGAACAACATACAAAAGAGGGAATCAAATGTCCAATTTCACCTGAAATGGATTGTGAACTTCTCCTTTCTTTTAGTTCTGAAGGAATTTACTAAGTCAAAGAGGGAGTTAGCTAATTTTCTGTTAGGATTTAAACTGTGTGCCTTAGGAATTACATGGTTATATAAATTAATATTATGCAGAATGTTTGCTTAGTCTTTTGTTTATATGTGATGCTTATCAAAAACGTATCTTACTCTATTGTGTCATCATTACATAACATGTTTATTTCACTCATTTATAAATCAGTACGAGACTTTCATGGTTCTAACTTGGAATTTATTTCCAGTTTTGTGGCAGTTGCCTCATTGCTATCTGGATTACTTTTATATGATGTTTTCTGGGTGTTTGGGTCTTCCCATGTCTTTGGTGACAATGTCATGGTTACTGTAAGTATCAACTGAAGACAGATCTCGATATTGAACATTCATCCAATACCTAGATACAATTTGCACACATTCTACTTTACAATATAAATAATATTTCAATTTTAAGTGTTTATACAATTTGCAAATGTGTATTATTCATATAGTTTGAGGCTGTTATAAGCATGTACAATGTAATCTGGCATTTATATATATATTTTTTTAAACACTTACAGCCGTCGGTTAAGCGACGGCCTGTAGGTGATTTTTTTTTAAAACATTGATAGCTGTCGGATAACTGACGCTTTATATGTCGAAAAACCGACGCTTTAGATTTAACCCCGTCGGTTAAGCGACGGCTTGCAGGTATTATTTTTTTTTAAAACATTGATAGTCGTTGGACAACTGACGCTTTATATGTCGGAAAATCGACGCTTTAGATTTAACCCCGTCGGTTAAGCGACGGCTTGCAGGTGATTTTTTTAAAATTTAATATGAATTAGATGTCGGATAACCGACGATTTACATTTAACCGACGGTAAATTGAGCTATCGTTTAACTGACGGATTGGAGAGATGTCGGATAACCGACGAAAATCCACCAACGCTTAAAAAAATCATAGTGTCGTACATGCGACAGGGAAGTGTCGAAAATTCGACAGTAAGGCCGTCGGATTTTTGGTCGAAATGTAGTAGTGACACTTGGCTTCTCTAGCAAGTTTACAAAGGATAATGGTGAATATTAATTGTGAAATACCTCCCTGAGCTGGTTAAGATTATTAATGACAACTATATATATGCACGGGTGGCAAAGTTTGGTGATAAGTCCTGTATTTTGTTTTTGCAATGATTTATGGAGTTTGAGGATATGCCCTTATCTGAAATCCTTATGGCATGCTTAGGTGGCAAGGTGGGGTGCACAACTTTTGAAGAGAAATGTTTTGACCATGTCATTTGCACCAAGGGATTCACAAGAAGCCTAAGTGCGGTTTTCTTTGGAGCGAGGCGTGCCTGCTGTGATTGGTGTAATGGGGACATAGCAGCTTCCTTACCCTTCCCATAGTAGGGATCGAAACGTCGAGATTTGCGAAATCATCCAACGCAACTCCTTCTTATTTACAATTCTCCACTGCGTAAATGACTACTTTCATAAATACTAATTACTGGTAAGTTGTAATAGTGATAATTATGTAGTTTGTAGATTGATATCTATCATAAATTTGTTTGAATATCATCATTATCAAGCAATAACAACTTCTTAAAGGGTGCTAGCTCAATGGTAGAGCGCCTGCCTAATTATGGGTAGGAGGTTGGTGGTTCGATTCCTCTGTGCCCTATCATAAATTTGTGACTACAAAAATGACTAAATTCACATATATACGACTATTAGTAGCTAATTTCTCGTATCTTAGTCGTATTTAGCTTAGTCATTAATATGTTAACTTGTAGTAGTTTATTTAGTCGTATATTTGGTCATTAATGGTTGCAATCAGTGACTAAATCAGCGACTAAATCAATGATTAACTCTGTGACTAAATCAATGACTAAATCCATGACTAAATCATTAACTATCAATGACTAAATCAATGACTACTAAGTCAAGCTATTAATGACTAGTGAAATACAACTAGCTATAAGATAGTGGTAATTTGCTACTATTAGTCATCGATTCAAAAATAGTCGTTTATAGCCTGATTTTAGTCATTTTTTTAGTCATTAATTTCTCATTTTCTACTAGTGTAAAATGCACGAATTTCGTAAAGGCAACTCACCAATTCCCTTGAAAGTGTGTTTTTTTCCCAATTTTTTGGGTTTTGGGGTGTTTTGAGAGTTGTTTGTGGGGTCTTCAAGGGTCCTCTGCAGGTGCATGACTCCAGGGAGTTAGTGTCATCTCTTTGGAGTTATTTTATCTATTTTGTAAGTCTCTTTCAAGTCTTTGAACTTGTTTTGATGCCTCCCCCCACCTCCTTCTTTGGTTTGACCTTGATTGGACAATGTGTTGAGCAGCCTCTATTTGCAGGTGTTTACAGGTTTAGATTGATTCTTCAAACTTCTTGGCCTTATTTTATGTCAATCTTATTTCTTAGTCTCTTCATGGCAAAGTGTTTGTCTTTCCTACCTTTGTAAGCCTTCCTTCCAAGTGAAGTTATATCAGGTCTTAGGGCCCCTAGGGCCTGTTTAAGGGGTGTAGAGTAGTAGTATATTTGTTATTGTTTGTATTGCTAGGCTTGAATTAGTTGATAGGCTATTTTTTTCTTTTTCATTTATAAAGGAAAAAGAAAAAGAACATATAGTTGCTTTCTATTCATATATATTAGGGTTTTATTCTAAATTGCATTGCATGTTATTGTTCTTGAAAAAATAAAAAGAAGTTGCTCTTTTGTGGTTTTCAATTTTTTAGTTTGAAAAGAAAGAGAAGTAGGTTTGATTTTTCATTTCACGTTCTCTTTTTTTTAGTCATTTTGTTTCTACTTTCAAGTCCAAACTCCATTGGTTTCACCTCCGCCACCCTTTGAGTAATCAACAACCCTTTAAAATAAATGCTTAATATCTAAAATATATTAGTAATTGTTTGTTTCTAGGGACGACACACACTAGTCTAGGCTAGTGTTTTGGGTTAGGGATATCTTAACTACCTAAAACTTTAAACTCAAACATAGTGTCCTATCTTTTAGGAAATCCAACTTCATTGAGAAAGATACCAGAAAGCTCCTCTCACACAAGAGTCAAGCACGAGTTCATGTGATACTAAGTTGTTGGAAATACCCATCCTCTTCTCAGTAAAGTATACACTAGAGTTGTTTCACATTTAGGGACTTACTCGGTACCTCCTTCCGGCCCCATGTGGTGCCTAAAACTATTTAGGTTTCGGGCTTAGCTACTCTTCCCATGTGCATCGACTGGACTAACGACTGTTCCAATGAACTTTCTGCGTGATTTTGGTTGCCTTAGTATCTTTCCTGCTAGAATCTTACACAGGTGCCAATGGAAGGCTATTTCCATTGCTCCTATGGTAGACTTGGAAGGTAACCTCGGTTGACAATTTGGGATGGCGGTTGGGTGATTCCAGTGCTTGCACCTAGAGAAATCTTCACGAGATTCGAAGTAACTACTCTCTGGTCTTCATCGGTTAGTTATGGGCCCTCATCATCCCAAAATTTCCTTTGGAAGGTACCTCTGTTTTCCTTGTTTGATACTTAGGTATTTTCTGCTATAGGTGTGTTTTTGTGCTGTTGGTTTCCAGTCGACCTCAAACTTTGTATTCTTGTTTGAAACTATGTATAACACCCCTACGGACACCAACCAGGAGATCCCCATGTTGCGAGCTCCTTGTACTTTTCCTCTAACCGAGAATGTTGGTGTTCCTTTGATGGCCACCTTAAATCTACCTGGATTCACCCTAGGGATACCGATGTGGTTGTTTTCCACTCCAACTGTCCTGAATGCTCTTGATTCTTCTCAAGTAAGCTCCTTATATCAAGGTCATCAAAACATTTCTTCCCCTTCACATGTAGCAACTTCTCCTCCTCCTTCTATTTCATGCGGTGAAAGTAATGATACTAGTAACTGACAATCTAAAAGGACTAAAACTTGGAATAATAGGAAGAAGACACATAAGAAAGGGGGAACCCACCCAGACTCTACAGGTCATGATGGGATCACCCATCCAACCTCTGCAGTTCATGTTGGATCCAATTACCCAACCTCTGCAGGTCGTGATGGGAAACCCTATCCAACCTTTGCAGGTCATGTTGGATATAAGCACTCAACCTCTGCAAGTCAAGTTGACCTTGATCACTCAACCTATGTAGTTCATTCTGGTGGAACCCCTACAACCTATGCAGGCCATGTTGGACCCACTCACCCAACCTCTGTAGGTCATGATGGGGTCACCCTTCCAGCTGTTGGTGGTCATGTTGGGATACCATCCTCAACCTCCGCATGTCAAGCTGTCCCTAAACACCCACTTTCTCTAGGTCAGGTTGTGGTCATCCATCCAACCTATGAAGGTCATGTTGGACCCAACAACCCAGCCTCTGCAAGTCATGTTGGGGGCACACACTCAAACTCTGCAAAGCATGTTGATCCTAACCACTCCGCCTCTGTAGGTCATGCTGGTGGAACCCTTCCAACCTCTGCAGGTCATGTTGGACCTAGTCACTCAGCCTTTAGTGGTCATGTTTGGGGCAGTCACCCAGCCTATGGTGGTCATGTTGGGGGGAAACAATCATCCATTGCTAGTCATGTTGACACTATCAAGAAAACCAACCGTTTGAAATGCAAGCTCAAGTTCCCTTGTAGGATTTGTGAGGGATACCACCTTACTCATCAGTGCCCTGCTATCGCAAAGGTTCAGAGAGTTTGGTTCCAAGGACATCTCGTTCCTAAACGACCTGAAGTTTCTCAACAACCTATTCAACCTTCGGTTAATAAAGTGGTTGAACCATTGTCATTTTTGGTCGATCCCACTCTCCCTTTGGAGAGTGACCTTTACCAAGTGATTGAACCGATGCAATCTTAGGTCAGTCCCACTCTTCCTTCAGAGAGTGATTTCCATTAAGCGATTGAGTCGATTCCTACTTCAATCAATCCCACTCTTCCTTTGGAGAGTGAATCTTTTGTTAGTCATTTTCTTCACTGCCAGTTCAGAACCTTCTGGACAAGGGGGCACTGACCTTGCTTCGGATGAACCCCCACCAAGCTCTCGGATTGCTTCCTTTGATTGGGATAGCCTAGTTGAGTTGTGCCTTGCTTTTGTTGCACTTTTACAGATAAAGGTCAAAGTTGGACATTGCATGATTACTCATTCTATTGTTGATGAAGGAGCCTCAGTTAGTATTTTATATGCACGTGCTGGGGGACGCATGGGATCTCCCAGCCTTATGTCGACTGATAGTCAGTTACTAGCTTTTGATAAAAGAACTAGTATATAACTTTGGGAATCCTTGCTAAAACACCTTTTACTTTAAGTGGGAAGACTGTCTTAGTTAATTTCATGGTGATAGAAGACCCCTTGGACTTCAATATGCTCCTTGGGAGTGATTATGTTTATGCCATGCAGGTTGTGGTGTCAACGTTCCCATCGTGTGATGTACTTTAACGATGATGGAGACATTGTCACTATTGATCAATTAGATTTTCTTGATCCCTCTCCTGACTCGACTAGAGACCAGGTATTTCTTTTATTGATTACCAGTGTCTCGATAGACATTACCTCGCCACAGGTGAGATATTTGGCCTCATATCCCTCGTGCTCAATTACTACTGAGAAGAAGCCTCTATGTTCATGCTTACCTTCTCGGGACTTTGTTTGAGTAGTTAACCAGGTGAGTCATCCTATATAGACTATGGAGCCTACTCTCCACTTTGTTGAGCCATTTGAAAGTTCAAACATGTGTTCTATCTGGGATGGTCTACTTCCTTCTAATGAAGTATTCCTAGAGTATTTGATACAGTCTAACTTTCTTATGGATGTTGGTTCAGTTGTGACTAAGTCTAACCCTGACCTACTTGATAAGCCTGATATTTCCATTGATCGATCTCTTTATGTTGGTCTTGTTGAGTCTTTGGACTCTCCCTTTGAACGGCAAGTCAGTTCTCCTTATGAGTTTGATTGTTCTTATAGATTTCTCAACACCTGTGATACTGAGTTTGTTCCTATAGACTCTATCTCACATGTTGATTTTTTCTTTCCTTATGAGGTTGATCTTACTAATTATAAACCCTCGAGCCTTGGCATTATTGAGTCCTCTTCGGTTGATTCTTCCTTGATTACGCCTTTTGTAGAAGATAGCAAAGTTGCACGTGTTTCTGCCAAAGTGACCTGCATTGGATCTTTTCTTCTGAATTTGATCATGATATTGTTGTTTCTTGGAGACAGGATTTGTAGTTGGATTCACAACTATTTACTGGCTTCGCCTTGTTGTTCAGACTGTAAATCCATTTGTATGTACCCTGCTCGCGCTTTTGAATTTGATGGTGGCTTCCACACTTTCAGCTCATTGTATAAGCCCCCATCACCGCTCTTGTCATTGCTCAGCCTTGTACCATTTTTCCTTTGCAACTTGACACATTTTTTCCTTGAGGAGACGTCCCCCGATGTCTTTATCTTTCTCATGTTCATTGCATTATGCTTAGGTATGTTCCTCACGCTTGGAACTAGTTTCTCCTGCCTCTGACACTCATCTCCTCGCATTTAGAGAATTATTTATGCTCTCCTTTGAGCTCGTTAAAAACAATAAGGAGGCCGCGAGTTGACTTTTCCAGACTCGTTAAAACTTCACGAGAAAGATATGGAGTTATCTTTAAGCCCTGGTCTAAATCCTTAAAATTGACTAGATAGTCGAGTTAACTTGTTTGTTCAAACTTGTTAAGGTAAATTGAACAATCATCCACATCGGTGGTAGGTTATCTCTTTTTCGGGCCATGGGGATTACTTACGAAAAATGAATACTCTATTTTCTTTGGAATCTAGAAGAGTATCTTCGGGGATAGGTTTATCTCTTTTCCGGACCTAGAGGACTAAACTTACGGAAAATAACCCATTTAGTTTTCTCTTTTGCGTGCTCTGGACCTAAACATGAAAAATATTTCAAGCATACTTTATGTCTTTACCATGCTTGCTAAACCCTAAGAACAAAACATCAAGTTTACAGTTGTTTGTAACATTCTCGTAAATAAATGGAACTTTTTTAGTGATCTTGCTTCCCTTCACACTCGTTAAAACTAAAGCGTCTCTGCTTGATTTTGAAGGAGCGTCGGTTTGGTGATAGTTTACCCATTTTTCAGACCTTTCTGACTAAGTACAAAAAAAGGTGCACCTTAGTTTTCCTGAACTAAGAGAGTTCTCCTCTGGATTGTTTTATACTTTTTGAACTCAGGAGACTAAATTTACAAAAAAACACCCCCCTAGAGTCTTCTTTGACGTTTTCAGACTCTCAAAACTATGAAAGCATCGTCGAGCATCCACTAATTCGGGCTCGTAAAATCCACAAATCAGTGCTTTATCAAGCATTCTTATGTCTCTTCTTCAAGCTTGGCAACAACGAAGAAGGTCTTGAGTTTGTTTTCTTAGACTCGTTAAACCTTTACAAAAAAGAAAGGAAGGGGAAGTTCATTCACATGTTTTTTACACCATGGCGGCAAATCTTGTCTTCTTGAACAAAGCACCAGTTTTGATTCTATCAACAGTTGGGTCCTAATATTTTGACCTTATCCAGATTCAGAGTTTCTTACTCCACTAGTTGGCTTATTTTCCAATTAGATGGGGAATCTGTCAATGTCTCCTACATTGCATAGTTGCATCGTTGGTCCTTTTGTGTCAAAAGTTTCCTAAGACACTTTTGTGTCGTTCTCACTGTTCAATGATAAACCTTTGTCAGGCATTCTGCAGTTTCCTTGACCTTTTGTGTCGATAATTCACTGGTATCAGTTCATTGCATCCAGTCTTTAGCGATCCTTGCTCCAAAACTTTGTTCCGGTTCTAGATCCAATCAGTCTTTGACTTACCTCATGTTAGATGATGAAGGATGCCTTAATTCCTTCCTTTCAATGAATCTCTTCCTATCGACGTCAACACATCTTGCACTGGGAATGATATTTAAAATTTATGACAGTGCCTTGGGGATTGCAGTCATCAATGGCAATTCCCCTTGCTATTGAGTAGTGGGAATACCTTAATGTCTCCTACTCGATGGATTCTTCAAGTGTTCGACTTCAAGGCTTTGTATTCACACTTGTTAGAATGTACTAGGTACCTTGGGGACCATTTTTGTTAATGGTGGTTTCCCTCACGTTTGTTAATGGTTCTCATCACTGACCGGTAATCAAATAGTTTCCTCCATGTTCGACTTCGGTTCCTTTATTTGCATGGTTAGGATTCGTACCTTTGGGCGGTTTGGATTGAAGACCTTGGGCCGGCAGTAGCATCGTTATATTTTTCTATTGCCCGAATTGCGCAAGAACTTGTCACACTTTATACGACATTTGTTAAGACATAGATCCACCTTGTATTTGTGTGGCTATGATCAATTATTGAGCATGGATCCACCTTTTTCACTTGTAGCCATGACTCTTTTAGGTTTGATATGGTGCCTTTTTGCATATTCTGCGACCATGCTAGTTACATTAGTTATACACATGTTGGATCCGCTTGTAAAATTATGGCGATGATTTGTATATGGACCTATATGTCCCAGAGTTCAATTTTTTTCTGACATTTATCTCTCTTTCAGGTACCTCTCTTTGAACCTTTCGATCCTGGATTCTCTACTCTCTCCATGACTTAGTTGTTTCCTTTTATAATGTATTTCGACTATCGTCTTCTCCTCTAACCTCATACATTAGGGGGGTTTTGTTATAGCCTAAAATGACACATCTCTTCCTGTTACCACTTTCCCATGATTTCGTCACATGTCGACACTTCATGAAAGTCACTGAAAAAACACCTAGATTGGAGGAGCCATATATGGAATTCTGTAAATCTGTTTGACCTATTATCTAGACCATTGGAAAGGTATTTGAATTCGGAACAACTTTGTAGAAGAATCCAAATCCTAGAAATGCCCAGAAGCACCCTAAAAATGAGATTTTTTATGTAACCGCGACTTTGCTTAAACAAACCTGCGTTTTCAACTATGCATTCGCGACTTTTCCTTCATGGTACCTGCGATTACCTCCTGTAGTGGTAAAAAATAATAAAAATAAAAAAATATCGAATTAGGGGTGGTTTGAGAGGTTGTGGAACTAAATTGGGAAGTTGTAACTAACCCCTATTCGACCCAATCTCTTCATAAATGTATAAATAGAGGGAGAGAGATCCATGAGAGAGGACTTGAACTTTTGCATTGTTATACTAGAGGAATTGAGACTCTCAAACCCCCACCTTTTCCCTAGATGTCATCTCCTTGTGTTGCAAATCTTAGAGCCTGAGTTCCTTAGAGAAGAGAAGAAGAAGAACCATATCAAGGTTTCGTGACAATCCTAGCTTGAGGAGAAGGTTACCTTTGTACTTCTTCCATGATTAATAAAGATGTGATGCTCTTCCTCTTCCAATCATTGTGTAATTGATATTGAATCTCTGTTTATGATCAGATGTTTAAGTTAATCAGATTAGGGTTTCATATTGCTTTGATTATCATTGCTTTACATGTGGTCATATTGGTTTGAGAAAGGTATAATTTGTTTTGCAAGTCTCTTGGAGCAAGAGGAGCAAGAGGAGGATTGAAGGGCTGCTTGGATCAACCTTCATTTGAATAAGGTATGAACCATTTGTATCTTTGAATCTTGTTTACATTTACTTGCAAAACTATATGCATTTATCTTTCAACCCTAGTATGTTAATGGCCTCTTAACCCCCAACCATAGGAACACTTTCCTCTACAACACATAGACCAATCCATAGATTTTAGGATCCCAGACTGAGTCATGGAAGTCCCACCATCACTTTACCCTAGTCAGTGTTGAATCGTGCTCCAATGGGCCACATTCAGGTCATCTTCAGTTAGTCTAATGCTACTTTTGCATGACTTAAGGAGATTATGCACATTTTCTCACCTACGTTGGCCAGTTAACTAATTGTGAGAAGTTTCAGTTGTCTGGAGTTACACTAATGAGCCTCCAGTGGTGATTTTTCCACAGTTAATGATGCCTAAAGTTAGTTCAAGTCATGAGATTCGAATCACTCCTAGAGGATACAAATTGTCTCTATTGTATCACCACTATATTTCATACAAGCTAATGATTATGAGATTAATGTTATGCTGTCAAAGTTTTTCCTCTTGTCTGAGTAATTTCACCATGATTGTTTGACAATTATAGCATTGAAATTATTTTCCCTCATTCATTCATCTTTCACAGTGAGGTTCAATCTAGCTTGATGATCCTATAGCTTTGCTAATTTTATAGGTCTCCCCAAAGGACTTTCAAAAATACATATCATTTGTTTAGAAGATGTTTGGAGCAAATTGTAGTGCGACAAAATGGTTGTAAGAATATGATTATAAAATAATCAATGGTGTATAAAATATCTAAAAATACTAGTGAAGAGGGATAAAAAAATATTTTATACGTTTTAGTTTTAAATTAGTTTAATTAATATTATAGATATTAATACTTATTGAAAGTTAAAATTGGCTCATGAGATTGCAAGGAACATAATACATAAAGATTACAAGAGGAAACATTTTGTGGTTGTGATATGTGCTCGAGAGAAGCACTTGTAAGATTCAAGGTCACAAGGAAATGCATAATGGATGCGAGCTCATGACAATCATTAAGTTTGCAATGTCTGGTAGGTCTATTATGTAAGCTTGGAATCTTTCCATGGGGCCTCTTCCTACTAGTACTGAATACCGAATAGATGGAAGTAAGAGCTAATAAACCCGGTTCATGTTAATTAGAGGAATTATCCTTTGGTAATTGATTGATGAAGGTGAGACATCCCTATAAGGAAAAGGGCTAAGCATCTTTCAACCTTATAAGCCATGAGTGTCTAGAGGGACCCAAGTGAATCTTTGAAGAGACAAAAGAACCATAAACTAATCTCATAGTAGGGAGATTGTTAAAATACAAAATGGTCCTCAATCTTAGGTTCCAAGGAGTAGATATGGAAAATGAAGTGCTCTTGAATATATTGGTGTTTTGTTTTAATGCAAAGATTGCGGAAACAACCTTTAAGTAGTATGTTAGAGGGGCCCTCAAGTTGCAAGGTAATTGCAGTTGGTGTACATTGGAGGCTAAATGAACCCATCACTACACTAGAGATACAAGTCTTAGTAGTGTTGAAGTTCAATATAGAGTAGTTCTCTAAACTCAAACCATGTGGAATGAAGGTAGGTTCTATGGATCTCAATCTCATCCTTCAAGAGATCGAGAGAAACCATTGAAAATCTATGTCGAGGTGGTTTATAAATATCAAGGCTAATGAGGTGAAGCAATCAAGAGGCTCTTGCATACCAACATGAATCGATCCCATGTTATCCATGCTCCATAGAAGACTATAGAGAAAGATATGGATATCTAAGAAGACCACTATGTTGGTTGCCTATCCATCCAAGCCTTTGTATTAACGTAACCACATGAAAGATAACCGAACCAATGAGTGGGGTTCTGCCTAGTTCTTCCAAGATCATTAGAAATTGATCCCTTGGCAAAAAAATGTTTGGATAACATCATGACAAGTAATCTTTATTCCATGTTTCATTGGACTCCTCAAAGGTATGGTCCTCAAACATCACACCCATAAAAAAGGGTAGGTGCAACCAATGAGTGAAACAGTCAAATCTTCAACCGAATGTCCTAAAATTGAAGTTGAAAACATTGTTTTTCAAGAGCGGCAAGAGTTGCATATCCCTTTCTCATTCTAGCATCAACTACATGAGTTAAGTTAAAGCTTGGTCTAAAGAAAAAGAACCCCACATAACTACACAAATACTTCTTCTCCCTTATATAAGTAAGAATCCACATTACTCCAAATACTTCTTCTCTCTTATGTAAGTAAGAATCCACATTACTCCTTTTTAGGGATGTTAGAGGCCATGACTTTTGCTTTCCAAAGATTAACTTCAAGCTAATAAGTCCTATAAAAAATATGTTGAGTTGTCTTTGAAGACCACTATATAAATAGAACATGAAAATGATATCATCTATTTTACAAATAAGAAAATAGCAATAAAAACTTTGAAAAATAAATAACCATGTAATAGACTCAATAAATAAATATATATTGATTTGCTTTATAAAAACTCAACTTTGATTTACACATGACTCTAGCAATCATGGTAGCAATGTCCACTAAAGCAAACCTGCTCATATACTTTAGTACGCATCTACCCACTTGTTACCCTTTTTCTTTTGTGATATGCTTTTTGTACAAATTGTTTTGTTTTAAGCTTTAAATATTCGGAAACATTTATAGCTAATCAATGTTCCTCCAAAAGAAAAAGACAAGCAATGATGACGATCACACACAAGGGAGAACTTTAATTTCATTAAACTTCGTATATATGCTAAGCCATCATAAAGCAATGACATCGCCTTGGATGGATCATGGCAAACAGAGAATATGATGGCAAGCAAATAATGAAAGAATATTTGGCACGACCTAAGAGACTGTTACATGGCCCATTCGGGTATTTAAGTCTGCTTCAATCACTGCTGAATATTTGGCAGCCATTGGTGACCTAAGTTGTTGTGACATGGGCCATTAATGGCATTTAAGTTCATATTTATATTTAATTTTCTATTAATGATATTTTCTTACTGTGTTCAATCCAGTAAATATGTATTTAATGTTGTTACTACAAGATAACGATGCATTTAATATTACTGCTACAAAAATCTGATCCAATAATTAATCTAACAATTCAAAATTACTAGTTAATAATAACATTAAATACATTACTTCTTCTTGGGGATGGTCATTAAGCCCCCCTCCTTTTTTTTCCTAGTAGGCGTAGCATTATTACATTTAATGCCCATTAATTAATTAAAAGGATTATTCCACATGATGCAATTGGGAAGCCAAAAAACTGAACTCAACTTGCGTTCAAACCCTAATGAAAACCAGCAAATTACACTTACAAAATTTAATAAAGAAGATTCAACTGTTGCACACTGTCACAGAAGCTCCTGAATAAATAACTCCCAATTCCTGTGTCCTTTTCCCAACAGCAAAGACGCGTAATAAATTAATAACTCCTAATTCCTCTGCTTTCCCAACAGCAGGCGTTTGCAGGTGTTGAGTACGCCCCTTTTCCTCCTGTTCTTCTTCTTCCCAGCGGAGCCATCTTCTTCTTCGCCGGCGGGAGCAATTCTACTGTAACTCATGGAGTTGGATCTGCTTAAACTCTCATCCTCCGCCGCCGCATCCACCTCCTCCCGCCGCCAATCAGCCGCGTAGAAATCCACAGACGGTTTTGCCATTGAAGGAGGTCCAGCCTTCCGCATAGAAAAAGCTCTCTTCACTGTCGCCACCGCGCCGTGCAAAGGATCGTCGGCTCTGTTAGAAATCTTATGTTGCTTCATGGATTCCTTCAACGAAAGAGCTCGAGAGAGCATAAATCCGATCTGAGCAGAGGGGTCTGCGGCTCCTTTTTCTTCCTTGACGAAATCTGGATCTCTGCCACGGTGGTTCTTGACGGAATCAAATGTCCATTTGGCTGATCCTTTCACGCCTGGCTTCACTTCCGCGCTGAAATCCTTCCATTTGGGCTCGTCCAAATCGACTGATCGAGAGCCGCGGATTCTGCTGTAACCCTGCATTCTCTCTTTCCTGTAATTAACGAGTTGCCGCTGGAAGAAATGCGCTAAATCTAACAAATATAAACGGCAATATATTGGAGTGTATGTATGGGCGGTACCACACTGCCCTTATGTTGTTGTTGGCCAATAACTTCAACTCCATCCATCGACTTTGACTTATATGAACGTGTTAGGTAGGAAATTGAGTCCCCCTAGCAATTGAACAAGGTCCTCGCCACAACCCCACCGCCACTTCCAACTTCGAGACCACGACGAATATGGGGGTTTTGTCCCCTAGCTTAATAGTGGATTATACTATCACTCCCATGAATCTTGCATTTTCTCGGTTACAGTATTTCATGTAAGTACAAGGGAATCCAATGTTCCCTAGCATATAATCCGTTATTATTACTATTATAGTGGTCTCGTCCTAAAATCATGAATGGCCAACAATTTGGAAGATAATGATAATGAAGATAAAATGTCCACATGTGGACAATATTTTTCGGCACATTCAAGTTCGATTTAGGCTACGTTGGATTACCATGGATCTTTGATAAATTTCATAAATGACCCTTGACAAATTATATAGCTTGTATTTGCATTTTTTGTTTGATAAATATATATATTATTGTGTTGAAGGGTGCAATTTAGAGTCACTAAAGGGAGATGTGTAACTCTTTTATGTGTTCATCATAAAGTTGACAAACGGTTTTTTTTTAAATAATAAAATATTATAAAATAATAACATGGAGTCAAATTATTTACAACGGCAGATATTTATTGTTGCGTAACTCCTTCCGTGTTCATCATAGAGTTGACACGTGTCTTTAAAAAAAAAATTAGAATAATAACATGTAGGTTCAAATTAGAGTCAAAACATTTACAATGACAGATATTTTAAAAACACAAATTAGATAAATTGGAGATGTGTAACTCTTTCCATGCTCATCCTAGAGTTGGCATGTGCCATTTTAAAGCAGATATTTTAAAAAACAAACTAGATAAATTGGAGATGTGTAACTCTTTCCATACTCATCTTAGAGTTGACATGTATCTTTTAAAAAAAAATAAAGCAATATTATAAAATAATAATATGTCCATTCAAATTAGATTTAAAACATTTACAACCACATAAAAAAAACACACATTTACACTTTAAACACAGGTTTACATCTCAAAAGATTTGATCTCTAACACTTGCTAAATCTTTTTTAANTATATAATCCTTTTACATAAACAAAATTTACTAAAATCATAAATGACTAGAATTAGAATTTGAAGGATAATGATAATGCAACCAAAGTATTATTTATATAATTTTCATTCTTACGATATTTGCAAAGTCTTTTCACATATATTTGTGAAGTGTTTTCACTTAAAATTAGACGTAAAATTTGAATATGGGGTTTGGAGTAATTTTCGATGATTTTTATCGTTTTATGGGTTACTTTTTATGATTTTTTTCATAAACATTTATTTGTTAATTTTTAATTTTTTTTCAAAATGATTTATTCAAAAAAAATTTCTTAATTTTGTTTATCAACATTATTTTAGAAAGAATATATTTTTTTTTATAAATTTCAATCTTTTTATATTTTATGTTTAGAAATTTAAGAATTAGTAAAATTTATCAAATTTTTTACATTCTAAACAACTTATGGATTTTTAAAAGTTCACTTTTTTTAATGATAAAGAAAATTTAACATGTATTAATTGTTTTTATAATAAAAAGAAAATTGGAATTCAAATACTTTTCTTCACACACATAAACAAGAGCTTTATATCTACAAGGTTTGAACATGCATTGTTTTCATGGTGATGCCCTATCCAAACTATTAGGCCACATCCTATGATATAGAATTATATGATCATTAACAAGTATGAAATTTCAACATAAGTGTTGAAAAACTGCTACAAATACGTTAAAACATGTCAAGAATTTGGATAATTTGGATAACTATAACCCTTGAAACCCAAAATCATGAAAACCAACAGTTGTAAGAGTTTCTCCACTCTTTATATCAATGTATTATCTTTTCTCTTTACAATACAATATTGTAGCATCCGAACCCTAATCCATTAGCCCGGATTAGATAACAACCATTCTTGGCCCAATCCTAGACTAACCCAAGTTCGTATCACATCATACCCATGAATGTTAAGTTTTTAATGGTTATATCAAATCTTATAACATTTAGCATCATAACAGCATAACCATAAGCAAAAGGATCACTAAAAGATAGACAAGCACAACCACACAAAAGAACACAAACATTTATCCTGGGAAACCCTCATGGGGAAGAAAACCCAGCAAAACTTCCTCTGTATAAGATGTATAAAAAGTCCAAGACAAGACCCCAGACATTTGCGGCTCCGTCCAGCAAAGCTCTCTCTCTCTCTCTCTCTCTCTCTCTCTCTCTCTCTCTCTCCTATGCACTATACACAAGTGAGTGTGTGTTCAAATGAGGAACACATATCCTCTATTTATACTTTTTTCGCCATTTGACTTTTAACCTAACAACTCGGCCCCACTTAACTAAGTGGGCCGACTTCACTTAGGAAGACTCAATACAATATATTATTATATTCATTAGGGTACTATTGACCCGACTTGCAATGGAGGCTTTACCTCATGACTCTATGATGACCAATTACAATAGTAACACCCAGCGAGAGGAATAATAACATCTCCCTTGGGTTACATTAGAATATCCTTTGAAGTTACAATATTCAACACTCTCCTTTAATGAGAAGGTTATTCTACTAACAACACCATCATAGACTATAGGAGAACATAGAGACAATATATGCAACATCATCGAGGTTATACATCTATACATCATAGGAATTTTTCAACATTCATTAGTAACTAGAACAATTACTCTTCAATGCCTCCATCTTCTGCATCACACAATCACCTGATCCTTTTGCAGCAACGCTTTGACCTTTCAATGCTTCGTAGCAACACTTCGATCTTCTAATCCTTTCCAGTAGTACTTCAATCTTCTAATCCTTTGCAACAACACTTCGATCTTCTGATCCTTTGCATCATCACTTCGATCTTCTGGATCCTTTGCAAAAACACTTCGATCTTCCAATCCTTTGCAGCAGCACTTCAATCTTTTGATCCTTTGCAGCAACACTTCGATCTTCTGATCCTTTGCAGCAACACTTCGATCTTCTCAATACTTTTGCAGCATCATTTCGATCTTTTGATCCTTTGCAGCAACACTTCGATCTTCTCGATCCTTTTGCAGCAGCACTTCGATCCTTCTTGATCCTTTGCAACCGCACTTTGATCATTTTGCAGCAGCACTTCGATCCTTTTGGATTCTGTAGTCGCACTTCAATATAGTTGATCCTTTGTCACCACGCAACCTACAGTACACATGATTTATTTGTGAGATGATCAATCCCGATCACTTTAGGAAATAATTCTAAGGACGAGGCAATCCTCCATCAACATGATCCATGATATTGATTAGCTGAATTGTCTACAACTAAATGTAGATATCGACCACACTTGGTGCAGGCCCTATTGTCCATGAGGACTCATCGTAGACCATTCATACCACTCAGGTTAGGAACACTCCTAAGTGAGTGTTATACTACGGTATCTACACTCACATGTAGGTATACTCTACCATGTAAAAGTATCGTCTGCAAAGAAGATCTTGACCGCATACAAAATGTCATCCCTCATCATTGAACATCCTTACCACTGAGGTTAGGACCACTCCCAAGTGAGTGTCATACTACGGCGTCCGCGAGGATTCATCATAGAGCATTCATACCACTAAGGTTAGGACCACTCTCATGAACAAAGTGTTATACCTGCCATCTTGAAGAGAGGATACTATTGTCCACAAGTGAATGTCAGAACTTGTTGGCATCTTCAGGCGCACTTGGCCTCTTTCATGTTGGAGCATCACTATCATCCCATCATCGATGTCAGTCTTATCATCACTCCCCATTTTCGTGGAGGATCCATATTATCAACCTACTCCCCCTTTGTCCGAGGAGAGTTCGTATCTACGACCTGCTCTTCCTTTTCGAGGATATTCCATATCTTCAACCTGTTGCTCCTTTCCAAAGAGAGCCCATATCTTTGACTTGTTCTTCCTTTTTGAAGAGAGTCTATATCTTCGACTTGTTCTTCCTTTCTGAAGAGAATCCATATCTTTGACTTGTTCTTCCTTTCTAAAGAGAGTCCATATCTTTGACTTGTTCTTCCTTTCCGAAGAGAGTCCATATATTTGACTTATTCTTCCTTTTCGAAGAGATTCCAAAGCTTCCACTTGTTTCTCCTTTCTGAGAAGGGTATGTATCTTCGACATGTTTCTCCTCAATGAGAAGGGTCTATATAATCATTGCCTTCCTTTTGAGGAAAGTCTGTAGTATCATCATCATTGTTCCTCCTTGCGAGGAAAGTATTTTCGAACTACACCAAGCTTGTCACGGAAGCTTGCTCACCACATCAACAACTTTCTCATCGGTACTCACATACTAGAGTTTTATATCTCCCTTCAGTACCATATCCCACATGATTCTCTGTCATCTTTATGCCACTCTGGTTATCACAAATAATTACTGTGGTATCAAACTTCATGTCAAATAGTCCTGACATTAGTTTTCCAAAGCCATATGGATTCCCAAATAGTAGAGCAAGTTGCAATGTACTCTATTTTAGCTGTACTGAGTACAACACTAGATTGTTTCTTACTAAACCATGAGATCATGGAGGATCTTAGACAATAACATCCACCTAAGGTTCTCTTTTTGTTTGTGGAACTTCCTACCCAATTTGAATCAGTATATCCATATAATTTGTAGTCATGATCTCTACCATAGTAAATTCCCAAGTCTAGTGTACCTTTTGGGTACCTCATCACATGCTTTGCAACTATCACGTGAACACATCTAGGTTTAACTAGATACTGACTCGAGGTGTTCACCGTAGCAAAGCATATATTTGGCCTTGTATTCGTCAGATTCATCAATGACCCAATAATCTGTCTATACTGAGTCATATCCACTAACTCTGATGTCTCATCAGACAACATCTTTAGGTTGGTGTCCATGGGTGTGTCCATGTCTTTACAACCCAACATATCAAATCTTCTTAACATTTCAATAACATACTTTCCCTGGTTCAGAAATATTCCTTCTGGGCTCTGCCACACTTCCATCCCTAGGAAACAATGCATCCATCCAATATTTTTCATCTCGACTTCGTCACTAGATTCTTCTTGCAATCTGTGATATGTTTCTCATTTCTAGTCAGAAATAGATCATCCACATACAACAATAGTATGTCAAGTTCAGCATCCATAAGCTTGAGGGAAAGGTTAGGATCAACTTTACTTTTGGTAAAGTCCATGCTTGTCAAGAAGCTATCTATTTTTCCATACCAAGCTCTAGGAGCTTGCTTCAGTCCATACAAAGCCTTCTTCAGCTTGCATACATGAGTCGCTATGTTTCGACTTCAAATCCTTATGGTTTTTCGATGTAAACCTCTACCTCAATCACACCATTAAGGAAGGTTGTCTTAAAATCCATCTGGTGTAAGTCCCACTTCATCATGGAAGAAAGTGCCATGATAGTTCTGATGGAAGTGTACCTTGATCTTGGAGAAAATGTCTCTTCATACTTAATTCCCTTTCTCTGAGAGAATCCTTTAGCCATAAATCTCGCCTTCTATCAGCGACATGTTTTATCTTATAGATCCACTTAGATGATACCACACTCTTTCTTTTTGGTTTGGTTACTATATCCCAAACATGACTGGTATTCTTCACTCGTTTCTTCTATCATGACTTCATCTTGTCAGCTCATCGACATATCCCAGTCTTCCACATTCAACATTGAAGGTTGGAACCCACTTTACTCTTGGTAAATACTTAGTCCATCTGTAAGATGCCCATCCTGTCGTATCATGTTGAACTCAGATCTCTTCTGTAGTCACTCTCCTTAAAGAGGAGCATCATCCTCCCTCTACATTTTGTATAGGAGTGACAGGTAGCATCCTCTGCTACCGATCTTCTATGTATCTATATTAGGTTACTAGATACTAAGATTCCTTTGAACTTTGTCAAAAATTTCCTCTTTCACCCAAATGCAAGCTTGATGTCTTCTATAGGTTTCCATCTTCAACCTTATAGAAAGGGTCAAGATATTCATCACTCTAGGTTATCTTCAAGCTCCTTATGTAACTGGATGTGCTTATCTAGGGGTGCCTTCTAAGCTCATAAAAATCCTATTCTGTATAGGTGGTTCTTTGCTCAATATATAATTCTACTGGAGAAGTGTGTCTGGTCAATAGAGTATGTCATGCCATAGTATATCTTTCTGAGACAAACCACAAACCTTGCTTTGTATACTTGTTCTTGTAGATCCATATGGAATACACTACGAACTTCCCTTCAAGTCTTGGAACCATTTCCTAGACATCATTCCTCATGATGAACTGTTACTATTTAATCATAGCTTCTTCCATAGTTGGAAGGGTGAGTCTGCATCAATGATGTCACTCAATTGTACCACATAAATAATGTGTATCTGAGCCCTCTTACTTTGGTTCGGAAGTCTCGCCATACATTTCTTCATCTCTAGAGGTGGATCTATCGCTCTCTTATATTCTTCTAAATCTATTTCTTCTGTCATGGTGTCTCTAACCCTCGGAGCTTCAGGTTCATGTTTATTGGAGTGAATCTTGAATTGTCATCACTTGTTCTTCGGAACAAGTCTCATCCTCCTTTTCTTGTAGGAAGTTGAAGAAGACCTTTCCTACAAGTCAAATGCACTAGTTACATGGTTAGAACCATTTCATACGACATATGCATAATGACAAATTCTTATGGATCATGCAACTATTTTAGCCAATACAAAATTCATCCACATCTCACGGAAAATTTCCAGATGGCTTCCATCTCTACCATAACATCATCAATATTGTGCACTAATCCAATATGCCAACAAATAGGTTTCATTCTAGATAAGTAGCAATAGAGAGTTATATAACACCATGGGCTACTTACCCATAACATGCATATTAGTATTATATTGTCATTAATGTAAGCATTCTATCATGCATAATACACAACATACACAGGAAAGACAATTCAAATACTTATCTTTGTTTGTTTTTTCTTCATCTCCTTTTGGATTTTTAGCTTCTTCTTTGACCAATGAGATTGCTTCAATCTGATGCTTGCTTGAAAGATTTTCTGGAATGTTGTGTAACACCCCGGTTTTGACCCCATTTGCTGTAAATGTATATGATGTATATAATGTAATTGATCATGGTGTGGAGCTAAAGGAAAAATCCCCACCATCGATTTGGTTGTGTCATGTTTCGACGATTGAAAATTGTTGTCGATGGTATATCGTGATATATGACACATTATAGTTTTGGCATTATGTAAATATGCATTTTAATTAAATGAACCCCAACCAGCTATGTCAATGCAACCATGATGAAAAGGGCATGATTTTCCTAAGGATAAGGAGGGGGAAATTATTGAACTTTATGCCTATGGGGAAAAGCCATGTGTCAGTTGTTAAACCCTTTTGACTTACTCACCTTTCCTTGTCTCATATGTAAACTACCACATTTAAAATCTCTGTTGTTAGTTGGGGCAGTTATTGTTGGGTAGTGTTGTGTGGCAGGACTGTCAGTCCTTGCCCACATGCCCACTCCACCAGCAAACTCTTCATCCTCACGTGGGCATGGAAACCACTACCCATTACTCCATTCTTTCGTATCCTCATGCACAGGCTAGAATTGCTCATCCTCACGCACAGGATTATTCATCGTTTTCCTCACGCAGAGAGCTGGAGAAACCGTTTATTGTCACCCATGATTTTCCTGTGAAGGAGCCATTCACGATTTCTATTGTGGGTGTATGTTTTTCTTACCAATCTGTCACCTGTGTATATGTTTTCCTCCTGTCCAGGATGTGAGTCGGATCTCCTCTCCTATTTTCGGCTGTGTATTTTCCCGTTGCTTCAGTGTTGAGATAGGGGCTATTGTTTTCCCCACAATTTTATGTGTGGTGGGTTCGTTTACATTTGTGGGTTGCTGTGGATTCCTATTGAGTCATTTTTGCCACGATAGGGCCAAGAACGACTCAGGGATTAGATTTCCCCATCCAAGTTGTGAATTGCTTGTTTTGTTGCGTGTATGCAGTGGTTGGTCTTTAGATTGTGTTGGAGTGGGGATGAGTGCTTGGTTTGCTTGATAAACCTGGTGTGTTTGGGAGCCACACAGACAGAGCTAGAGGGCTGGCTTTCTTCTCCACAACCCCTGAAAAGCACTAGAAGGGAAGTCAAGGTTTTAGGGACTGTGTAGTAGAGAAGGGACCAATTTCCTTGTGTTGGGTGTGTGTGGGTGTTATAGAAGTCAGGCTAGCTCTGGTGTAGGTGTCCTTAGCTCTTCAATGAGCTCACCAGCTTAACATTCAGCTTTTCCCAACTCCTTGATGGCTTGATAAACCCAACTGTGTTAGCTTGGTTGATTTGTGTATTTTGGCTATGTGTGAGCCTGCTTAGTTCCTTATTCCTTGGGGAATCATGCCTAGCTCGACGGTGGAACTGTTGCTGAGAGATTAAGGAACACAATGGCCTATGGTTGGGTGGAACGTTGCAGCGACGTAGCTGGTTGCGGGATGAATTCTTCATAAGATAAGTATTCTTCTCTATATCATTCCTACAATTATATTTACTGTTTAATGAATTATGATGAGCATGTCGAATGCTTGAATGTATGGATTGCTTCTGCTGTATGTTAAACAATTATGCATCTCTGCATGTTTTTACTTCCAAGCATTTTATTTCAGTTTTATGAATGTACATGTTCATGGGGCTAGTTGCCCAGAGAGATAATGGTTTGGTAGCGTCCTCTTCACCGATCAGAGGGTTGGGGACATTATAGTGTGGTATCAGAGCTCATGTTGTAGCATGGGCCTGAATGGGCCATGAAGAATCAATGATAGAGGCAGGTTTCCCTCTTCCCAGTAGGAAAATCTAAGAATGACAAGAAAAATTCAACGAAAATTTTCAAATTTTGAAAACATCGGAAGGCTTAGGCTGAAGCCCATCTGATACATCGGAGGACTTAGCCAGAAGCTCATCCGATACACCAAATTCCGTAGATGGAAGTCTGCCCGATGGGAATCGACAGAATGAAAAATTTTGAAATTTGTTCAAGTCTAAGTTTTGTCGGTGGTTTCGGCAGGAAGGAGCCGAGGGTTTCGGCAGAAAGGAGCTGACGGTCTCGGCTGGGTTAAGCTGAGACACAGCCGACAAAGGAACCGCGGAGGGAAATTTTTGAAAATTTTTCTAAGTGTCGAGATCATCGAAAGGAATCAGCTGAAGACCACCGAAACGTCAGCTCAGATCAACTGAAGATCGCCGAAACGTCGACACATTTAGACGGAAGGACTTTCGATGCTGCCAGAGGAGAAAAGATGAAGAAGGAGTCAAGGTGTTGGCAAGGCTCGCTAGAAGGTAGCTGACATGGCGGCGACAAGAAGAAGAAGATAAAAAAGAAATTTTTTTTGAAATTTTTTTGAAGTGTTGAGAAGTGTCGGAAGTCTTCAACTGAAGAGCATCGATACGTCGGCTCAGATCAGCTGAAGACAGCCGAAACGTCGGTCCATTTAGACGGAAGGACTTCTGATGCCACTGGAGGTAAAAAAGGAAGACCAGAGCTGATACGTCGGCTGGGTTGGCATGTTTGACCCGCAACGATGGTGGCAGACAACACACGATTGAGCTGACCGGTGACAAAAAGAAAAGGAACTGTGAGTCGCGGTGGTGGCAGATGAGAAAAGAAGTTGGAGCCAACGAAGTGGATGGAAAAGAAAGAAGGCGCCGCAATGGCGGCAGAAGGAAGAGGATGAGAGAGCCGATACGTCAGTAGGGAAAGGATGAAGGAATTCTAACGACACAGAGGAGAAAACACGAAGGGGATCCGAAAAGAAATTTTCATTGAAATTTTTTCTAAGTATGGAAATCGTCGGCAGTTGATCGCTGAAGCGGAGCCAAGGTGTCGGCTGGGATCTCCTAAAGGATGCCAAAACGTCGAAGAAATTTAGCTGATCAAACAGCCGATGCGGCAGCGGATGAAGGATGAAATTTTTTTGAAGCATAGGAAGTGTTGAAAAAATTTAGATGATCAGTCTGTCGATACTTCGAAAAAATTTAGAGGATCGGATCGCCGATAGGTCGGAGAAATTTAGAGGATCGGACCGCCGATACGTCGAAGAAATTTAGACGATTGGTCCACCGATATGTCAAAGAAATTTAGAGGATTGAACTGTGGATACGTTGGATAAATTTAGTGGATTGGACAGCCGATGAGCATTGGAAGAAAGATGAAGATTAGACCGCCGAGGTGTCGGAAGCGTAGTCAACTAAGGAGCCGATACGTCATATGGTTAGTTGGGAAGAGCTCTGATTTGACAAAAGAAAATTTTGAGTTTTCAAGTGGGATTTTTCAGGGGATTTCAATAGTTTTTCAGTGGGATTTTCAACAGTTTTTTAGTTTATTTTCAGGGATGAAAAGGAGGAAAATGGCAGGAAAATGCCCCCCTTGACCCCTGTCGTCCCCCTGAGACAGTTGTTCTTTGAGGAAGAAAATTCTTTGTTTTGGGAAAAACTTGTAATTGTATGATTTTTCAAAGAGAAGGTAAGTAATTTTGATTTGTATAAATGTTATGCATCTAACAGTTGTGTTACTAACACGTTTACAGAATCATAGTCACCTTCAAGGGTAGTATTCCAGGTAATGCAGTTTGGTAAAGTAAGTGGTGGTTCAGACATGAGAACCCATGATGGATATGATGCTCAGGATTCCTATGAGCATGTGCGAGATGCCATGGGAGAAAATGTCCGTAATGGAAATGATGACATAGAGTCTAATGGAAGGAGATTCCAAGTGACACCGCCAGATATTGCAGCCACCATGAGAATATTGATTAAAGCCCAAGAAGAGTAGCATCAGTTGAATGCTACTATGTTGCAGAGTTTGGCAGACTTGCAAAGGAAGATAGACTTTGGACAGGGTATAGTAAAACCAGAAGGAAGTAAGAGCAATACTAGGAGAAGAAGAAGGACTTCTATTAGATCATCTGACTCTGAAGAATCCAGTGGGGATTCAAGCTCTTCTTCTCGCAAAGGAAAGATAAATAAGCACCATAGGGATTTCTCTCGGGATGAATTTAAGAAGGCTAAACCTCTTACATTTAACGGTGAGGTAAAGACTGGACAAAAGGCTGAAGCTTGGCTTCTTGGGATAAAGAAGTACTTCCAAGTTCAGGATTATTCAGGAAACATGAAGGCAAGAGTTGCCATATTCAATCTGAATGGAAGAGCATCCATTTGGTGGGAACACTTCAAGCAAGTAAAGAAGATTAGTGAAAGGAGACTTAAATGGAAACAGTTCAAGAAGTATTTCAAGTAGAAATACCTTTTTGACAGGTATTATGATGACAAGATTAAGGAGTTCCATGAGCTAAGATTGGGATAGTAGACCATGGAAGGATATGCAAATAATTTCTTAGAATTGTTGAGGTATGTCAGGTACATCAAAGATGAGAAGGTGAAGGTCCAGCATTTTTTGATTGGATTGCCTCAGTCTTACAAAGACAGAATTGAGTTTTACGAACCTAGAACTCTTGAAGAAGCAATAAGGAAGGCTAAGTATTACTATGAGAAAAGCAAAGGTAAACCTAATTACCATAAGGCATGGAAGGACAAGAAGAATGAGAAGTTTGACCAAATAAAGAAAGGTTTCAAACCTTCTAACTTTAGGAATCAGCAAAAGAAGCCATCCCAAGCTGCAAGTAAGCCAGTTGGAGTGATAGGAGAAAAACATAAGGATCCACAACAGAATAGAGGACCACTCCAATGTTGGAAATGTGGAGGACCCCACATGCGTAGAAATTGTCCACTCAAGAATGAGAGTGCAAGGCCAACTTACAACATTCAAGAAGCAAAAACAGTGGGTCAAGTAGCAAGGGAAGTCCCTAGGATTTATGCAGCACTGGAGGACCACCAGGAAGATCACCAGTCAACTGTGGTTGATGTTGCAGGTAAGATTACTGAGCAATCTGTTTCTATTTTGATTGACCCCGGTTCTACTCACAGTTACATTACCCCTAGAGTAGTGGAGATTTGTGCTTTTAAGAAAGTAAAGCATAGAAAATCTTGGTTAGTTCAGCTAGCCACTGGAACTAAGAGAAAGGTTAGTGAAGTGGTAGAGAGATGTCCATTGGTCATGAATGGATTGGTCACTTGTGTAGATCTGAATTTTCTACCACTTGGTTCCTATGATGTTCTCATTGGAATGGATTGGTTAGAAGCTCACAAGGTAAAGCTTGACTGTTATAATAAGACTTTCGAATGCATGGATGAAGAAGGGAACCCAGTAGTGGTGAAAGGTATTCCAAAGGTGATTTCAATAAGGTAGGTTTCATCAATGCAGTTGAAGAAATTCTGTAGGAAAGGTTGTCAGTTGTATGTAGCTCATATTTTGGAGGCATCGGAGGATGAAACTCCTAGGCTGGAGAACTATCAGGTGTTACAGGAATTCAAGGATGTGTTTCCTGATGAGATTCCATGGCTTCCTCCAAATAGGGACATTGATTTCACAATTGAACTTGTGCTAGGAGCAGCACTCGTGTCCAAGACACCCTACAGGATGAGTACACCAGAGATGCTAGAGTTGAAGATGCGGCTGCAAGAGTTATTGGAAAAAAAGTATATCAGGCCGAGTGTGTCTCCTTGGGCAGCACCCGTTCTATTTGTAAAGAAGAAATATGGTACACTTAGGTTGTGTATTGATTACATATAGTTGAACAAAGTTACGATGAAGAATAAATATCCTTTTCCTAGGATTGATGACCTATTTCATCAAATAAGAGGAGCAAAAGTATTTTCCAAGATTGACTTGAGGTCTGGTTATCATCAGGTGAGAATCAAGGATGAAGACATTCATAAGACAACTTTCAAAACAAGGTATGGACATTATGAGTTTGTAGTGGTACCATTTGGTCTCACAAATGCACCCGCTACATTTATGTGCCTTATGAACAGTGTCTTTAGCAGGTATTTGGACAAGTTTGTTCTTTTTTTCCTTGATGACATTCTTATTTATTCTAAGAATGAGGAAGAGCATGAAGAGCATTTGAGATTGACATTGCAATTGCTTAGGGAGCATTAGTTGTATGCGAAGCTGAGAAAGTGTGACATTTATAGAGATAGGATTCAGTATTTGGGTCACATTACCTTTGAAGAGGGTATATCTGTAGACCCTGAGAAGATTGAAGCCATTATGAATTGGCCTACTCCAAGAAATGTGACAGATGTAAGATATTTTATGGGACTTGCAGGATACTACAGGAGATTCATTGAAGGATTCTCCAAGGTTGCACATGCCATCACTTCTTTGAAAAATAAGGGGATAGAGTTTGAATGGACATTGAGGTGTGAAGAAATCTTCCAGCAATTGAAAAATCTTCTCACCAGTGCACTAGTATTGAAAGTTGCAGATCTAGAGAAAGATTTTGTGGTGTGTACCGATGCATGTGGACAAGGGCTTGGAGGAGTCCTTATGCAAGACAACCACATGATATGTTACGAGTCAAGAAAGCTAAAGGAGCATGAGAAGAACTATGCCACTCATGATCTAGATCTTGCAGCCATAGTACATGCCCTCAAGATGTGGAGGCATTACTTGATGGGTAGAAGATTTGAACTAAGGACAGACCATTGTGGTCTGAAGTGTCTATTTGATCAGCCTACTCAGAATGCCAGGAAAGCAAGATGGCTGGAGTTTTTATGTGAGTTTTATTTTGAAATCAAGCACATAAAGGGAAAAGATAATAAGGTAGCTGATGCACTCAGCAGGAAGATGCAGGAAATGCATGTGGCATCTCTTAGTATTTGCCAATCAGATTTGAGGCAGCAGATTGTTAATCATGCTGCTGGGTGAATCCACGGACCTGGGTAACACTTTTTGGCAAGCGAATTTGGAAAAAAACCAAAAAACATACCTCGGTCGAGGGCTTGTTAAACCCTCGACCGAGCTTTTCTGAAGCCCTCGAACGAGCTTTTTTTCAGCCCTCGGTCGAGGTATCTATTAACCCTCGGTCGTGTTATTAAAACCTCGACCGAGGGTTAATAAATATCTCGACCGAGGTATTAACTCGCTCGAGGTACGGACCTCGGTCGAGGTCTGCCATTAAATAGAGAACGCAAACCCCCTTTATAAATAAACATGATTTTTACATTTAGTCGAGAAATCACTAAATTACCAAAGGTTTTAAATAATAAAAATACTTTAGGAGAGATGAAAATGTGAGCATGAAAAAAATGATATGACATCATTTCGTTGGATTCTATCAATTTATAGATCTGTAGATATGGGCCGAGGAGTCATAGAAGTCATAGATTTGATCAATCATATCTATGACTCCTAAGACTCCAAGACCCATTCTACAAATAAAGATAATTGACTCTTTTTTTCATTTCAAATACCAACTCTTAACAAATGTGATGATGTTGATGGTGATGAGGATGAGGATGATGATGATGATGTTCACAATGTTGATGGGCATGATGACTGATGATGATGAGGATGTACATGATGTTCATGATGTTCATGATGACGATGCTGATGATGATGTTGACGGTCATGACGATGATGATGTTCACGATGTTGACGGTGATGATGAATGATGATGAATGATGATGATGAGGATGATGATGAGGATGATGACAATGATGTTCATGATGTTGATGGTGATGATGATGATGAAGATGATGATGATGTTCATGATGTTGATGATGAGAATGATGATGAGGATGAGGATGGTGATGCGGATGATGATGATGATGTTGATGATGTTGATGGTGATGATGATGATGTTCATGAAGTTCATGGTGATGATGAATGATGATGATGATGATGATGATGATGACGATGATGATCTTGATGAGGATGATGATGAGGATGAGCATGATGATGATGATGTTCGTGATTTTGATGGTGATGACGATGAGGATGATGATGATGATGATGTTCATGATGTTGATGTTGATGATGAGGAGGACGATGATGATGATGTTCATGATGTTGATGGTGATGATGATGATGTTCATGATGTTGATGGTGATGATGATGATGATGTTGATGATGATGATGATGATGTTGAAGGTGATGATGATGATGAGGATGAGGATGACGATGAGGAAGGTGATGATGATGTTCATGATGTTGATGGTGATGATGATGGTGATGATGATGACGATGATGATGAAGGTGAGGATGATGATGAGGATGATGGTGATGATGAATGATGATGATGTTGATGATGGTGATGATGATTATGATGATTATGATGATGATGGTGATGATGAATGATGATGATGATGTTTATCATCATCATCATCATCCTTCTCATCATCAACATCAACATCATGAGCATCATCATCATCATCCTTCTTATAATCATCACCATCATCATCACCATCAACATCAAGAACATCATCATCACCTTCTTCGTCGTCATCCTCATCCTCATCATCATCATCACCTTGAACATCATCATGATCATCATCAATATGATCATCATCATCACCATCATCATCGTGAACATCATCATCATCATCATCATCATCATCATCCTCATCATCAACACCAACAACATGAACATCATCGTCATCATCCTCCTCCTCATCACCACCATCAACATCACGAACATCATCATCATTATGCTCATCCTCATCATCATCCTCATCAACATCATCGTCATCATCATCATCATCATCGTCATCACCATCAACATCGTGAACATCATCATCATCGTCCTCATCATCATCACCATAAACATCATCAACATCATCATCATCATCCTCATCATCATCCTCATCCTCATCATCATCCTCGTCATCAACATCATGAACATCATCATCATCCTCATCATCACCATCACCATCAACATCATCATCATCATCATCCTCATCCTCATCATCATCCTCATCATCATCCTCACCATCAACACCATCCTCATCCTCATCATCATCCTCATGATCCTCATCATCATCAGCCATCATGCCCATCAACATCATCATCATCATCATCCTCATCCTCATCATCATCCTCACCATCAACACCATCCTCATCCTCATCATCATCCTCATGATCCTCATCATCACCAGCCATCATGCCCATCAACATCGTGAACATCATCCTCATACTCATCACCATCAACATCATCATCATAATCCTCATGTTGATGATGGTGATGATGAATGATGATGATGAGGATGATGATGAGGATGATGATGATGATGTTAATGATGTTGACGGTGATGGTGATGATGAGGATGATGATGAGGATGAGGATGATGATGATGATGATGATGTTGATGATGTTGATGGTGATGATGATGAGAACGATGATGATGATGTTCACGATGTTGAAGGTGAGGATGATGATGAGGATGATGATGATGATGTTCATGATGTTGATGGTGATGAGGATGATGATGATGTTCATGATGTTGACGATGAGGATGATGAGGATGATGATGTTGATGTTGATGATGATGATGATGAGGATGATGATGATGATGTTCATGATGTTGATGGTGATGAGGATGATGATGATGTTCATGATGTTGACGATGAGGATGATGAGGATGATGATGTTGATGTTGATGGTGATGATGATGAGGATGATGATGATGATGTTGATGGTGATGAGGATGATGGGGATGTTCATGATGTTCATGATGTTGAAGATGAGGATGATGATGATGATGTTGACGGTGATGATGATGATGATGTTCACGATGTTGATGGTGATGATGAATGATGATGAATGATGATGATTAGGATGATGATGAGGAGTATGATGATGATGTTCATGATGTTGATGGTGATGATGATGATGAGGATCATGATGATGTTGATGATGTTGATGATGAGAA
>LPNX010657933.1:50179-55011 GCA_001517045.1 Pseudotsuga menziesii | reverse complement strand
GATGAGGATGATGATGATGATGTTGATGATGTTGATGGTGATGAGGATGAGGATGATGATGATGATGTTCACGATGTTGATGGTGATGATGAATGATGAATGATGATGATGATGATGATGATGATGATGATCTTGATGAGGATGATGATGAGGATGAGCATGATGATGATAATGTTCGTGATGTTGATGGTGATGACGATGAGGAGGATGATGATGATGATAATGTTCATGATGTTGATGTTGATGATGAGGAGGATGATTATGATGATGTTCATGATGTTGATGGTGATGATGATGATGTTCACGATGTTGATGGTGATGATTATGATCATGTTGATGATGATGATGATGATGTTGAAGGTGATGATGATGATGAGGATGAGGATGACGATGAGGAAGGTGATGATGATGTTCACGATGTTGATGGTGATGATGGTGATGATGATGACGACGATGATGATGAAGGTGAGAATGATGATGAGGATGATGATGATGATGTTGATGAGGATGATGTTCACGATGTTGATGGGCATGATGACTGATGATGATGAGGATGATGAGGATGATGATGATGATGAGGAAGATGTTGATGGTGATGAGGATGATGAGGATGTTCATGATGTTCATGATGTTGATGACGAGGATGACGATTATGATGTTGACGGTGATGATGATGAGGATGATGATGATGATGTTCACGATGTTGATGGTGATGATGAATGATGATGAATGACGTTGATGAGGATGATGATGAGGATGATGATGATGATGTTCATGATGTTGATGGTGATGAGGATGATGATGATGTTCATGATGTCGATGATGAGGATGATGAAGATGATGATGATGATGTTGATGGTGATGATGATGAGGATGATGTTCACAATGTTGATGGGCATGATGACTGATGATGATGTGGATGATGAGGATGATGATGATGATGAGAATGATGTTGATGGTGATGAGGATGATGAGGATGTTCATGATGTTGATGATGTTGATGATGAGGATGATGATGATGATGTTGACGGTGATGATGATGATGATGTTCACGATGTTGATGGTGATGATGAATGATGATGAATGATGTTGATGAGGATGATGATGAGGATGATCATGATGATGTTCATGATGTTGATGGTGATGATGATGATGAGGATGATGATGATGTTCATGATGTTGATGATGAGGATGATGATGAGGATGAGGATGATGGTGAGCATGATGATGACGATGTTCATGATGTTGATCGTGATGATGATGAGGATGATGATGATGATGTTCACGATGTTGATGGTGATGATGAATGATGATGAATGATGTTGATGAGGATGATGATGAGGATGATCATGATGATGTTCATGATGTTGATGGTGATGATGATGATGAGGATGATGATGATGTTCATGATGTTGATGATGAGGATGATGATGAGGATGAGGATGATGATGAGCATGATGATGACGATGTTGATGATGTTGATCGTGATGATGATGAGGATGATGATGATGATGTTCACGATGTTGATGGTGATGATGAATGATGATGATGATGATGTTGATGAGGATGAGGATGAGGATGAGCATGATGATGATTATGTTCGTGATGTTGATGGCGATGATGATGAGGAGGATGATGATGATGATGTTCATGATTATGTCGATGAGGAGGATGATGATGATGATGTTCATGATGTTGATGGTGATGATGATGATGTTCACGATGTTGATGGTGATGATGATGATCATGTTGATGATGATGATGATGATGTTCAAGGTGATGATGATGATGAGGAAGGTGATGATGATGTTCATGATGTTGATGGTAATGATGATGATGATGAGGATGACGATGATGATGAAGCTGAGGATGATGATGAGGATGATGATGATGATGTTCATGATGTTGATGGTGATGAGGATGATGATGATGTTCATGATGTTCATGATGTTGATGATGAGGATGATGATGATGATGTTGATGGTGATGATGATGAGGATGATGTTGACGATGTTGATGGGCATGATGACTGATGGTGATGAGGATGATGAAGATGATGATGATGATGAGGATGATGTTGATGCCGATGAGGACGATGAGGATGTTGATGATGTTGATGATGTTGATGATGAGGATGATGATGATGATGTTGACGGTGATGACGATGATGATGTTCACGATGTTGGTGGTGATCATGAATGATGATGAATGATGTTGATGAGGATGATGATGAGGATGATGATGATGATGTTCATAATGTTGATGGTGATGATGATGATGAGGACGATTAGGATGTTCATGATGTTGATGATGAGGATGATGATGAGGATGACGATGATGATGATGATGATGTTGATGATGTTGATGGTGATGGTGATGAGGATGATGATGATGATGTTCACGATGTTGATGGTGATGATGATTATGTTCACGATGTTGATGGTGATGATGATGATGATGTTGACGACGATGATGATGATGTTCAAGGTGATGATGAGGATGAGGATGACGATGATGATGAAGGTGAGGATGATGATGAGGATGATGATGATGATGTTGATGATGTTGATGGGGATGAGGATGATGATGATGTTCATGATGTTGATGATGAGGATGATGAGGATGATGATGACGATGTTGATGGTGATGATGATGAGAATGATGTTCATGATTTTGATGGGCATGATGGCTGATGATGGTGACGATGATGAGGATGATGATGATGATGTTGATGGTGATGAGGATGATGAGGATGTTCATGATGTTCATGATGAGGATGATGATGATGATGGCGATGATGATGATGTTGTTCACGATGTTGATGGTGATGATGAATGATGATGAATGATGATGATGAGGGTGATGATGATGATGTTCATGATGTTGATGGTGATGATGATGATGAGGATGATGATGATGTTCATGATGTTGATGATGAGGATGATGATGAGGATGAGGATGAAGATGGGATGATGATGATGATGTTGATGATGTTGATGGTGATGATGATGAGGATGATGATGATGATGCTCATGATGTTGATGGTGATGATGAATGATGATGATGATGATGATGATGATGATGATGTTGATGAGGATGATGATGAGGATGAGCATGGTGATGGTGATATTCGTGATGTTGATGGTAATGATGATGAGGAGGATGATGATGATGATGTTCATGATGTTGATGTTGATGATGAGGAGGATGATGATGATGATGTTCATGATGTTGATGGTGATGATGATGATGTTCACGATGTTGATGGTGATGATGATGATCATGTTGATGGTGATGATGATGATGTTCAAGGTGATGATGATGATGAGGTCAAGGATGAGGATGAGGAACGTGATGATGATGTTCATGATGTTGATGGTGATGATGATGATGATGAGGATGACGATGATGATGAAGGTGAGGATGATGATGAGGATGATGATGATGATGTTCATGATGTTGATGGTGATGAGGATGATGATGATATTTGTGATGTTGATGATGAGGATGATGAGGATGATCATGATGATGTTGATGGTGATGATGACGAGGATGATGTTCACGATGTTGACGGGCATGATGACTAATGATGATGAGGATGATGAGAATGATGGTGATGATGAGGATGATGTTGATGGTGATGAGGATGATGAGGATGTTCATGATGTTGATGATGAGGATGATGATGATGATGATGTTGACGGTGATGATGATGATGATTTTCATGATGTTGATGGTGACGATGAATGATGATGAGTGATGATGATGAGGATGATGATGATGATGTTCATGATGTTGATGGTGATGATGATGATGAGGATGATGATGATGTTGATGATGAGGATGATGAGGATGATGATGAGGATGAGGATGATGATGATGTTGTTGATGATGTTGATGGTGATGATGATGAGGATGATGATGATGATGTTCACGATGTTGATGGTGATGATGAATGATGATGATGATGATGATGTTGATGATGTTGATGGTGATGATGATGAGGATGATGATGATGATGTTCACGATGTTGATGGTGATGATGAATGATGATGATGATGATGATGTTGAGGAGGATGATGATGAGGATGAACATGATGATGATATTGTTCTTGATGTTGATGGTGATGATGATGAGGATGATGATGATGATGATGTTCATGATGTTGATGTTGTTTATCAGGAGGATGATTATGATGATGTTCATGAGGTTCATGGTGATGATGGTGATGAGGATGATGATGAGGATGAGGATGATGACGAGGATGATGATGGTGATGTTGATGATGTTGATGGCGATGATGATGAGGATGATGATGATGATGTTCACGATGTTGATGGTGATGATGAATGATGATGATGATGATGATGATGATGATGATGATGATGTTGATGAGGATGATAATGAGGATGAGCATGATGATGATGATGTTCCTGATGTTGATGGTGATGATGATGATGATGTTCATGATGTTGATGTTGATGATGAGAAGGATGATGATGATGATGTTCATGATGTTGATGGTGATGGTGATGATGTTCACAATGTTGATGGTGATGATGATGATCATGTTGATGATGATGATGATGATGTTCAAGGTGATGATGATGATGAGGATGAGGATGACGACGAGGAAGGTGATGATCATGTTCATGATGTTGATGGTGATGATGATTATGATGAGGATGATGAAGGTGAGGATGATGATGAGGATGATGATGATGATGTTCATGATGTTGATGGTGATGAGGATGATGATGATGTTCATGATGTTGATGATGAGGATGATGAGGATGAAGATGATGATGTTGATGGTGATGATGATGAGGAT
>LPNX010657933.1:15667-39239 GCA_001517045.1 Pseudotsuga menziesii | reverse complement strand
TTTTGAGGGCTTCTATCTAGCACATGAGTAAAAAATCAGGTTTTCATCGCCAAATTTGGCCAAAAAGTGTTACCCATCTTCATGGAATCACCCTGCTGGAGATGAATTGTATGAGCTGGTAAAAGACAAATTATAGCAGCAAAGTATTGAGAAGAGGTATGAGGGATATAAATTGGAAGAAGATGGACTTATTACTTACAAAGGCAGAATTTATATTCCAAATGTGGCAGAGTTGAGGAGAGTTGTTATGGATGAAATCCATCAAGCTCCGTATTCTGGTCACCCAGGATACCAGAAGACAATTGCTACCGCCAGAAAATAGTACTTTTGGCCAGGAATGAAAAAGGACATCGTTGAATGCATTTCAAGATGCATGAAATGTCAGCAGGTAAAGGTTGAGCATCAACATCCCGCGGGTTTATTGCAGCCTTTCCCAGTTCTAGAATGGAAATGGGAAGTTATTTCCATGGATTTTATTATGGGATTGCCAATGAATTGGAGACAACATGATTCCATCATGGTTGTGGTGGACAAGTTGACAAAGGTAGCGCACTTTATACCGGTTAATTCTATGCATAATACTAATGAAATTGCAAAGATATTCATGAAGGAGATTTTCAAATTACATGGATTGCCTAAGGCAATAGTGTCTGACTGAGATGTCAAGTTCACTTCTAATTTTTGGAAGCGGTTGTTTGCAGATTTGGGTACAAAGCTAAACTTCAACACTGCATACCACCCTTAGATAGATGGGTAGACGGAGAGAGTTAATCAAGTACTGGAAGATATGATTCACATGTACATGATGGACAAACCAACCAAGTGGGAAGATTACTTACACTTGGTAGAGTTTGCTTATAACAATGGACAGCAGGCATCCTTGGGGATGAGTCCGTATGAATCTTTGTATGGAAGGAGGTGTAGGACACCAATGACTTGGGATAATCCAGTGATCAGGGTTGTGCTTGGTCCAGAGCTACTCAAGGAAATGGAGCAGGAGGTTGTAAAGATCAGGCATAATCTAAAGGCAGTGCAGATAGACATAAAAGTTATGCAAAAAAGAATAGGGTGAACAGGGAGTTCAGTGTTGGGGATCATGTTTACCTTAGAGTGAGGGAAAAGAAGAGTTCCCTAAAGCTTGGAAGTTGTGCCAAGCTGTCACCAAGATATTGTGGGCTGTTTGAAGTGCTTGAAAGAATAGGGCCAGTTGCATATAGACTTGCATTGCCTGCTAGCACTAGAGCTCATAATGTTTTTCATGTTTCTTTGCTTAAGAAATATGTACATGATCCTAACCATGTGATAAATTGGGATGTGATTTAGGTGGAACCCAAGGGAGAGTTTCAAATAAAGCCAATGTGCATCCTCAACAGGAATGTCACAATGCTCCGAAACTGAGCCATAGGGAAGGTAAAGGTGCAATGGGAGCACTATGGTCGTGAAGAGGTTACATGGGAGATGGAGGATGCCATGCGATTAGCACATCCATTTTTGTTCAATTCTGTGGAACACTAAAGCGATACCAGTGTAGCATTTTGTTCAAATTTTGTAAAGCACTAAGTACAGTGCTATTGAAGGGGGAGGGGAATGTAACACCCTGGTTTTGATCCCGTTTGTTGTAAATGTATATGATGTATATAATGTAATTGATCGTGGTATGGAGCTAAAGGCAAAAGCCCCACCATTGATTTGGTTGTCTCATGTTTCGATGATTGAAAATCGTTGCCGATGGTATATCGTGATATACGACACATTATAGTTTTGGCATTATGTAAATATACATTTTAATTAAATGAACCCCAACCAGCTATGTCAATGCAACCATGATGAAAAGGGCATGATTTTCCTAAGGATAAGGAGGGGGAAATTATTAAACTTTGATCCTATGGGGAAAAGCCATGTGTCAGCTGTTAAACCCTTTTGACATACTCACCTTTCCTTTTCTCATCTGTCAACTACCACATTTAAAATATCTGTTGTTAGTTGGGGCAGTTACTGCTGGGCAGTGGTGTGTGGTAGGACTATCATTCCTTTCCCACATGCCCACTCTACCAGTAGACTCTTCATCCTCACGTGGGCAGGGAAACCACTACCCATTACTCCATTCTTTCCTATCCTCATGCACATGATGGAATTGATCATCCTCATGCACAAGATTCTTCATCGTTTTCCTCATGCAAAGAGTTGGAGAAACCATTTACTGTCACCCACGATTTTCCTGTGAAGGAGCCATTCACAATTTCTGCTGAGGGTGTATGTTTTTATTACCAATTTGTGGCATGTGTATATGTTTTCCTCCTATCCAGACTGTGATTCAGATCTCCTCTCCTATTTTGGGCTGTGTATTTTCCCGTTATTTCATTGTTGAGATCGGGGCTAATGTTTTCCCCATGATTTTGTGTGTGGTGGGTTCATTTACGTTTGTGGGTTGCTGTGGATTCCTATTGAGTCGTTTTGGCCACAATAGGGCCAAGAACGACTCGGGGATCGGATTTCCCCGTCCAAGCTGTGAATTGCTTATTTTGCTGCGTGTATGCAGTGGTTGGTCTTCGGACTGTGTTAGAGTGGGGATGAGGGCTTGGTTTGCTTGATAAATATGGTGTGTTTGGGAGTCACACAAATAGAGATAAAGGGATGGATTTCTTCTCCACAACCCTTGAATAACACTGGAAGGGAAGTTAGGGTCTGAGCGACTGTGTAGCAGAGAAGGGATTGATTTCCTCGTGTTGGGTGTGTGTGGGTGTTCTAGAAGTTAGGCTAGCTCCGATGTAGGTGTCCCTAGCTCTTCAATGAGTTCACCAGCTTAGCATTCAACTTTTCCCATCTCCTTGATGGCCTGATAAACCCAACTGTGTTGGCTTGAATGATTTGTGTATTTTGGCTATGTGTGAGCTTGCTTAGTTCCTTATTCCTTGGGGAATCATGCCCAACTCGGGGGGTGGCAGTGTTGCTGAGAGATTAAGGAGCACACTCACATATGGTTGGGTGGAACGTTGCAGTGACGTAGTTGGTTGCAGGATGAATTCTTCATAAGATAAGTATCCTTGTCTATATCATTCCCGCAATTATATTTACTATTTAATGAATTATGATGAACATGTCAAATGCTTGAATGTATGGATTGCGTCCGCTGTATGTTAAACAATTACGCATCTCTGCATGTTTTTACTTCCAAACATTTTATTTCATTTTTATGAATGCACATGTTCATGGGGCTAGTTTCCCGGAGAGATAATGGTTTGGTAGCATCCTCTTCGCTGATCGGAGGGTCAGGGACATTACATGTTGCTTCTGATGGACCTAGGGTTTGGTAGATAAACCCCAATTTTTCAACTTAGGTATCTTTCAGATATGATTGGATATAACTATGCACCTCCTCAAAATGAGTTGAGCAACATACTCATTTTCCCAAAAATGTGATTAGAACTACAAAATATTTGATGCCCTAGTTTTCTTCAATTTCCTCTACAGAATTTCCTGATATTATTTCTGTGGTATCTCCGAAATAACTAATCATGTGTTCAAACCTTCGCACTGAGTTATCCTGGTCTATCTTCTTTCCAACCCCATAGGTTATAGCAGGATTTGTTTCACCAATCGAGACTTGTGTGAATTTTTCAAGGTGACTTATTTCAGGATTGTTCAACATAACAAACTTGTACGAACTGTCACGTGTCATTGTTTCACCTTTGGGGTCTGAAAATTTTACCATAGAAAGTAAAGTTCATTCCCTATCTAGAATATCTTGTGAAATTTCATTTGGAACTTTGTAGCGTGAGATATAAAAATTCTCCCTAGGTCCGTTGTTTAAGGCTGAATCCTGGGAGAGGCTGGAACCCTGATTTGGAGGAATCATATCTCCTATATTATATCAAATATGATGTTGAAACTTTTACAAAGGGTACATCAGGAATTTATCTTCGGCCTATAAATTTTTTGCCTCTAATCCTTATCCCATCTCTAGATATAGTGAAAGTATCAACATAACTAGTTTTAGTCTTCTAGGGTTTTCAAGCATGAAACCCTAATCTTCAATAGATTTAGCTGTAGCACTATTCCAGCTGCACAAAGACTTGTTTCAACGTATCTTTGATACCATGTTAGGTTTTAATGGTTATATAAGATCTTATAATATTTGGAATCATAACAGTATAACCATATGCAAAAGGATCACTGAAAGATAGATAATCACAACCACACAAAAGAACACAAAGATTTATCCTGGGAAACCCTCATGGGGAAGAAAACCCAACAAAAATTCCTCCGCATAAGATGTATAAAAAGTACAAGACAAGAACCTAGACATGTGCACCTCCCTCTAGCACACATATATATATATATAAACTATGCACTATACACAAGTGAGTGTAGGTTCAAAAGAGGAACACATCTCCTCTATTTATACTCTTTTAGTCACTTAACTTTTAACCTAACAAGTTGAACCCACTTAACTAAGTGGACCGACTTCACTTAAGAAGACTCAATACAATATTATATTATATTCAATAGGTTTTTATTGACCCGACTTACAATTGAGGATTTACCTCATGACTCTATGATGACCAATTACATTAGTAACACATCGTCGGAGGAATAATAACATATCCCTTGGGTTACATTAGAATATCCTTTGAATTTACAATATTCAACAACAAATACCCAAGATACTAGCATGACATGATTTTACTCATGTCAACAACACCTACGGAGCAAATGAGGTCTCACCCGAGGTACCTATGGGAGTTGCAAGAACCAGGTTTTTGTAGTGGTGAAAGGGACCCTTTTCATATCATCTATTGACAGGCTCCATGACAATGACTCAATAATTGTGACTCCATCATAGAATAAGAAGATCTATGACATTGTGCATATTCAAAACATTATAATTAACCACTGCTATGTCGATTCATACATTTATCCATAGACATTCATTCATGCATTATAGATAACATTAAAAAATCGCATAACATATCATGCGGAGTAGACACAAGGAGTTTAATGTGGAAACCTGATCGGGAAAAAACCACAAAAGCACTCATTTACTAAAAGAGTTTCTTCTCGAATGCTTTTAGTCTGCGCACACAACATGTAGATATTTCCTAAAACCAATTACATCATATTTGTGCACACATCCAACATATCGATGTCAGACCTGAACTATTATTTTCCTTTGACCAAACATACATAACTTTGAAAAATACCCTTATCTTCTTTTCAAAAAAATCAGGCTAACCCTAAAATTCCTGACCCATCATATATTTATAGGTTCTACTGGCTGATCTAAATCTTATCTCCACTTCCCAATAAGTGGACAAAACTCTAGCTAACTGACAAACCTTTCTCTTGGACTTCACTAAAATGGTTACCTTTCCTTGAAAATTTCCCAAAAAATTGGATTGACCACATCCTCGACCACTCTGTCACAACCTCGTCCACACTTCGACCAAGATTAAAAAACCAGCACCAAAATTGTCTAAAATATTATCTAGGGCCAACAGGATGCCAACACTCACATGTGGCTCTTCTCGAGCCACTTCAAATGAAAATTTATGGTGTGGTTAACTTGGCCCGAAAGCCTTGAAATACTTTCTTCACTTCCAGGACCTTCCGTTGAACATATTGTGTCACTTTTCCAACGTCTTCGATGACTTCAGAAGTGATACGGTAGGAAGCGTTCTCTCCAACAATTTCTCAAACTTGTCGTACTTCAACATGAGATGGATGAATGGTCATAGTCACCGACTCTGCATCTACTTGGAGCTTCACGACATGACCTGTTTTCCTTTTTTGATGTGTCTAGAGTTTATTAACCTGCTACTACAATAGTTATGTTCAACATCCTTACTCATATTCTTGACCGAAGGAAAAGTATTTAAGGAACTCCGCAGACTAGCCAAAATTTATTCTTCTACACCAAGTTTATCCTTGATGACCTGCAACTGAACATCGTCTAAAAGGGGCTCCCATGCCTGGGAAACTTCTTCATATGCCTTATCACAATAGGTTTCAACTTCATGAATTTCTCGTAACCTCTTGAACCCACATCTATCATTGCTCCAATACTCTAGGTGGGGTACTAGGAACTAGCTTAGCCTCAAGCTCAATGATTTTATGCTGGAATTCAATTATGACTTCCCCTAACATGGTTATTTTCACCTCAGGGATCATTCCTAGTATGACCCCTACCTCTGGAATATATCAACAGGCGGCGTCAATTGCCAACTTTAGTTGTAGCTTATCCTTTCACAAATTTTCTTGCTACTTGGCACTTTCCTCTAAGTTGGTCTCCATAGTAGCCACTTGGCTCTGAGACTGCTTCAGTTGTTCATAGAACATGTGCTCAGGTTCTTTGATTTCTTCAGTGGCCTTATGCAGGATGTTGTGCAAGATCAACATCAGTAAAAATGACATGTGCAATTTTACATAAGGAAATTCATGCACCACATCATTCATTTCAGAATTACTCAAGTCAAGTGCTTGGGTTGTTACCTGTACCTTATGATCTTTATTGAGTGTAGTGAACCTAGTAGGTCAGTCATTAGATGAACCCACTTCAGTTGTTTTCAACTCCTTCCCACTAACCATGACTCAAAATTCTTTCACGGTCTTATAGAGGACTTGTATCAAGTTAGTGACACCCTTGAACAATTTTTTGTTCCTCTCATCAACTTTTTGTTGAGTCTCTTCTGTGATTTCTTCCATCCTATCTGTTAATAGGTTGTAGTCATTGTCATCCATCTCACCATGAGTAGTGTCTTTAATTACTTTTCGTTTCTTACATGCTTTCTTCTGCAACTCTGAAACTTTGTGTTATCCCCCAAATCAAGATCTGTCGGAGTAGAACTTGACTCCTGGTCACTATCACAGTGGGAGATAGGAATTTTTTTCGTCATCTTTAATGCACATGTTAAATTCTTTGGTTCGGCCAAAATGGGGCATATGCACCAGTGACAGAACATTAGAGCTCTCCAAACCGTGATCCCACTCCATTAGTACCAATTAAACTAGACCACTTTCTCCCATCTACACAGATTCCATGTACTAATTGGGCTTAAATTCCTTGCACTTCCTCAAATCATGGTCGGAGAACGATACTTTCTTCATATTAGCTAGAATGTATCTCTTCAAATGAACACCCTTCGGAATAATTGGATTCACCAGTTAATACGTGGAATTCCTATTGATTAATACATGTTGAGCATCATCCTTCTAATGAGGAATGTACCCCAGTAATACCATCATAGAGCCTAACCTTGAACCTTCAACGTCATGGGTTTCCTTAGATCGCGTTTCAATATTTATTGGTTGACCCATTATTCGTTTCCTTTTTGGTGGATTCACAGGGAGTGGGACTAAATTTATTTCTAGTTGCTCCTCAACAATTAGAATGTTCGACAATATCTCAACAACAGATCCTCTAACAGTGCTAGAATTTGAAATAGGTTTTTCCATGCATGAGCCTACAAGGTGCAGAATGTTCAACTTTGCTAGAGTACAGGATTGCTTAAAACACTTTAACAATTGGACACAATGAGTTTATACGGTGGAAAAATGATTCAATTTTTAATTGATCCATGCATGAGGAAAGGTTGTCTAATCATGTGGTTAGTTAATATGACCTGATATTGGTCATGATTACGAGGGTGGTGGCGAATCCATTCACATAGTTAGGTATTTTTGGTCATTTATGGTAAATCCCCACTAATGACACCACTACATCCGCCATAAAATAAGTTAATATGCATTAGTTGTGAACTTGATAGATAAGCACACTATCAAATCCGACTGCGACAGAAAGGTAGCCCCAATAGGTGTGTAAATTTAATGACATGACTAGCACTTTACCCAATAAATTACTTCAACAGATCTTATAGAATATGACTTATATATAATAATTTGATATAACTTACACCGACCAACCCCCTATGTACAATAGCTCGAAACTCAAGATAACTACGAAAAACATACAAAGGTGGTTTTTTTCTTACACTTTTATCTATATATATAGTTGAGAGGAATATGGCTATCCTTATAAGGTTTTAGCCGACTCCCATTTACTTGTCCTTCTATGGGTTCCCTATATATATTTTGTAAATGAACTACACCCACCTCTGTAGTAAAACTGACAATATATGGACCTAACCAGTTTGTTCGAAGCTTACCTAGATGCTTCAAGAACTTGTTGTCATAGAGAAGAACTAGGTCTCCCCACTTTAATTGCTTCCTCCTAATATATCGATCATGCCAATCCTTTTGTCTCTCTTTCTCGACTCACTGGTGGAATCTTGAAATGAAGCAATCTTCTTCTAACTGTAATAGTTGTGAGAGTGTTTCCTCGACTGCATTGATTCCTATCATACTAGTAATTATGCGCGCATAGCTTGCTTTCAGTTATTTTCTTTTAGTCATTTTGTCTCCAATTATTTTCATTTCCAGCATTACTTTCAGTCTTTGTTTTCAAGAATACAAAGTAAGTTGTTTTCATGAATTTAGAACAGATTCAATTCTGTTATTTCCTTTCTCGTTTTGAATTTATGCAAGTCAATTTCCAGTTTATTGATTAGTTTAATATGCAAATGATTCCTTTTCTTCATGAATTAGTTTAAGGTTAATTTGTTGTTAAATAGGTTTATTTACTGTTCCAATGCATTAGAATTACATATGCATGGCTTCAGCTGAAGATTAGTTGATTTAGGTTAGTTTTTACCATTTTTACTATGCAACTTGTCATTTGGACAACCTGTTCAGTCTATTATTCAGCCACACTTTCAGACCCACAGTTTAGTCTGTCACTCAACCCTTAATTCTGTTTTTGGTGTTTTTATGTGTTTTAAGATTGTTTTTAGTTTTGTTTTGCTGATGTTTGAATTATGCTTTGTTTGTAATAGTTAAATAATAATTTTGTTTAACATTTAAGTTAAAGTTTAGTTGTTTTAAATTATTTATTAAAGTTTTATCATTTTCCTTACTTCTTTTACTTTGAATGTAGTTTAAGTTATTCTTAAGTTTTGTTTCTGATTTTGTCTTATGGTTGTATGGTTTTGTGTCTATTCATTTTGAATTGATTTATTTGTTTACATGTGAGATTTAGTGTTTTCCTTAGTATGTTTTTAGGCTGTCTTTTTATGATTGTGTTATTGTTGAAAGAACTTGTAGGACAGAACCTAAAGATATTTCTTTATTAAGTTTTTTACTTGCTTCTTTTATTTAAGTTTTCTTTATTAAGTTTTCTACTTGCTTCTTTTTAAGTTTTCTTTATTAAATTTTCTAGTTGCTCATAAGTTAAGTCTTCCTTGCACTTTAGTTTTTTGTTTGAATAAGTAAGTTGCTGATTATATCTCTTTCAGTCCAAAGTTATAAGATATATTATTTGTTTAGTTAATCTTTTATCTTAGTTTAGTTACCTTAATTGTATTTTTAGGAAGTTTGACTCAGTTTTTCATTTTGAAAGATCTTTTGATCTTTTGTTTGTTAAAATATTTACACGACACTTTCTACCTTCACATATATTTTGTGTCAACTCTAAGCTTACCAACCCTGGTTGATAATTAAAGAATAGGCGGATTAATTTAGACATTATAACACCCAACAAAATTGTACCATAAATTTAGACCTTGGTCCATGGTCCAGGCCATAGAAATAATATTTAGTGTTAGAAATATTTAAATAGAGACCATACCTTGCTTATAGGCCAAATGAAAATGTTAGCCTAAGGCTATGTCTTTTGACCTTGCCATTTCTTAAGTTACAATAAATATCCATGGTTAAACAAAATTAAAAAGAGGTACTATATCTTTCTCACATGTCAATATTCCCTTTATAGGGATTTGTGGTGGCTTAAGGCCCCACACATAGTTCATGAGCCCTAAGGAAAAATGTTTTGGCCCAACAAATATTTTCGCATCAAATCATGGCCTGGGGACTGAAAGCCATACTTGGTGTGCCAAATCTCAAAATGGTCGACACATCTTACTCATTGGCTAAATATTATCTATGTAGTATATAGGGCCTTTGATGTTGTCTAGGGAATCACATATGAACCATGAGCCCCTTACCATTAGACGTTTTGTTTTGAATTGATATTATGGTCCAATCAATGATAATAATGTTTGGTCGCATAGAGATTTAAATGGCCATTTCTTGCTTTTAAGCCAAATATTTCCCTCATAGAGATGACATCATGGACTAGTTCCCCATGTGTGGGCCTCAAACCCTTGAGGAAAATGTTATGGCCTAATACTTTGTATGTTTATCCTAGAAAATGGACTAGGCCATGAGAGCCATCCTTAATGTACCAAACTTGAAATGAACAATATATTCCACTTACATGATAAATATTCCCTTTATAGTTGGGTTTGTGTGGTGGACATAGGCCTATTAATGTCGCATGATGTCACGTCCCCACCCTTCTACCAGAGAGAGAACACAACTATGCCGCTATCAATCTGGGAAAACTAGCCCCATTAACATGATATAAAATGCATGAAACATAAAGCCATACACAGATGTATAAAATATGCAATCTACAGTGGAAGCATACACATTCAAGCATTCACATACATGCTGTTCATACTCATAAAACAAGCATCATTCATCATGTTCAAGCATTTAACATGTTCATGACAATTTACGAAGAAAATACATAGAGTTAAATACAAGAATACTTATCTTGAGGAGAATCTCCCCCCGCAACTAGCTATGTTGCTGCAACGTTCCACCCAACCATAGGCTAGTGTGCTCTTTACTCTCTCAGCATCACTTCCACCCCTGAGATGGGCATGATTTCCACAGGGAACTAGGGGACACACACTTACACATAGCAAGGCCAAACACCCACTGTCAAGCCAATAACCACATCCAAACATAGTCATCCCATTAACAGATGGATTCTTGGACTTACTCAGCCAAGACAACACATGGATGCTCTACACAACGCAATGTAGGTTCCGGGTATGAACCAAAATAGTTTTGGTAACAAAAGGAATTGCCAAGATGGGTGAAAACAACCCCCTAACAACCAATTCAATTTCCAGGGATGTTTTGGCCCTAATGTGTCCAAAATGGACTCAACAACACCCAAGAAAATCATGGGTCTCTTACGTCCCCTAACTACCGTAGGGAACATAGTTCCCCAACTACTAACTCACCAAAAAGGTATCGAAAGATGCCTATAAGAAGTAGTTCTACCCTAAAAACTAAAGAAACTCTCTTAGAAGATGTTACCGAAGAAGCCATAGAAGGAGAAGGAACCTTGGCAGAAGGTCCAAAGGACCCTATTCCTGAGGAAGTTCAAGAAAATTATCCATTAGAAACCCCTATCCCTCCACTAGTTTCAAACCCAATTAACACAGCTTTTTCACTAGTAGGAGATCCAAATTTTGTTGACTTTGTTGACCCTGCTCAAGTAAAATCTCTCTTTGGAACCTCAGTAGATCCAGTTATTTCACAAATTGAAACTTCTATAGTAGAACTTACTATCCCTCTAGGATTCAATAAAAACATGGTTGATCAGAGGAAGATCTCTCCAGAAAAAGAACGTTGGGACACCTCCTTATCACCTCGAAAGGAGCCTCCTAGGTATATTTACATTAAGAATCCAGCTTATATGGAGAGATGGGGAGAAAACGAAGATCATGATGAAGTTAGGAATGAAGAAGGAGAAGGGGAAAATCAAACTGAGGCTACCTTCGGGTTCCCTATCTTAGATACAATGTAGGATGTAACTATGAAAAGCATCCCTCCTTCCTCCTTGCCTAATTTCTATGGAAAAACTAATGAGGACCCGGACAGATTCCTGTTCGAGTTCGATATCCTTTGTAGGAGTTACAATTATCTACAAGACGCTCACAAACTAAAACTCTTTCCCGCTACACTCAAGTATTTCTCCTTGAGATGGTTCATGGGATTAGGAGAATCTTCTATCCAGACTTGGGATGATATGGAAACCTCATTCTTGCGAAAATATCAAGAATAATGCAAACCCAAGGACTCTCGATATGATATATTCAAGATACAACAACTTGAAGATGAGAGCCTGGAAGATTATCTCGAGAGGTTTATTTATACATTACATAAATCTAAATATAATGACCTCCGAAAAGATGGAGTACGTACACTTTTCCTTAAGGGAATATCCGAGGACTTGTTAGAGAGTCTTAATCTCATGGCAGCTGGAAATATTTCTCATAAAAATTTTGCACAAATCGGTGAGATGTGTAAAAATTATTCGAGGAGCCTTTTAGTAAGAATATAAGAGGAAATGTTCCTAGTTTAAGCAGAGTTACAAGAGTAGAGTTAGGAAACCTATTGGAGAATTTTAAGAGTGATTTCTTAGGAGAAATGGGTTCCCAACTAGATGCTTTACAATCCAAGAAAAGGAAAGATGAATAATGAGAAGCAATGAGTATCTTTTGTCCAAGATGTAGAACTAAACATCCCCAAATGGAATGTCCATTGAACAACATCTCTGTATGTCACATCTATACAGAAGAGCATCCAACAAATAACTGCTCATGCTTGCCTAGATTGCAAGCCATCTATAAGAGTGGGGATTTAGCTGAAACATCTAGGAGGCCTCCTTGGAAACCTAAGGACCAACAAGCATATCCAAACTTTTCACCACAACCTCTACCCTATTATCCTCTATATCAACCACCTCAACAATAGAACAATTATAGCTGGCAGAATTGGCCATCTCAGTACCCTCCTCCTCAATTTCCACAACAACAATATTGGTCACAAGGATGGAGAGGACAACCATATCCTCAACCACAACCTGTTCCTGCACCTAATCATCCTTATCCTCATAATCAAACAAATTTCCTGCAAATACAGCCTGTATTTGTACCTCCACTGAGTTCCTTTTATCACACAACAACCTCATCACTTTCAGAATGCAGATCCTCCTCAACCGACATTGTTACCTACACAACCAATACCTAACCCTAACAATAAACCAACGCAAGCTCTTAACAACATTGAGTTGCAAACTCTTCCCTTATACCTTATCTCGACTATACCTGTACATGAAATTCAATTAGCATTGGGAATAGTTGTGAATAATAAACCCAAGTCATCAGTCATCATTCAGGAACCAAACGAAGAAGAAGAAGATTCAAGTGAACCCGTGAATGATGCTATTTTGGAGGATGAGATCATTCCAAAGGTTCCAATACACACCCATCCTCCACAAGAAACTGTTCAGGAGCAAAAAATTCCTCCATTTCCAAAAATATTAGTAATAGAAAAACTTGTAGCTCATCTGGAGTATAACATTTTGAATGAATTAAAGAACATTTGTATTAAGATTCCTCTATTACAATCTATCAAAGATATACCTATATATAGTAAGGTAATTAAAGAGCTATGTATTAAACACCCAGTAAAGAAGCAAAAGGACCCTCTTACAATTCATGTTATAGGAGAAATGTATAAATGTATGACAGGTCAGTCCCCGATTGCAAAATATACAAATCCAGGAACCCTAATAATGAATATAATTATAAAAAACACCGCCATAGAGAATACATTAATCGATTTAGGATCTACTATTAACATGATGACCACCGCAGTTTTAGAAGTTTTACAGTTAGGACAATTTCTTCAACCTACCCCTTCCATCCTAGAACTAGTAGATTGCACTACGGTAAAACCTGCTGGAGTCCTGGATGACATTGTTGTATCAGTAACTTCATGGGAATACTCTGTCAACTTTATGGTCATAGAATCAAAGGATCCTTCTAAAGGACATCCTATTATCTTGGGAAGACCATGGTTAGCCACTGCAAATGCTTTTATAGGGTGTAGGGGTGGAGAGATGGTTATTTCCAATGGGTTGTCCACACAAAGACTTATTTTATACCCCTTAGCACAACTAATAAATGAAATTTCATGGTGGTTAAATTGTTCTTTTGGGGATGAAGAATTTGATGATCTCTCCCTTCCTAGTGATTTTTCTTTAGCACTTCAGGAGCAGACCACTGAGAATGTATTAAACAATTTGTCTCTTCAACAACCTGTATAGATTTCCCTTAGTCCTTTGCTCAACTCGATCAGATTTTTGGAGATGATTTTCAAGAGAATATGGCTCTCTCAATGTTTACAGAAACACCATGTGTCTTCACAATTAAAGAGCATACATGACCATATACCATACCCTGTGAGGTTGGCCATGAAAAATTCTTACATATAAATGCCGAATTAAGTGAAAACCAACAAACATAGCTGCTTAAAGTTGTTAAGAAACAAGCTAGAGCATTCACATGGGAATACACCGATATGAAGGGTATACACCCTAATACCTGTATTCACCATAATTATATGGATCCAAGCATATCACCTATAAGGTAGCCATAGAGGAGGATGAATCCTGCTCTAAAGGATATAGTAAAAGAAGAATTACAAACATTCCTCACTGTTGGTTTTATCTATCCTATTTCCGACAGTAAATGGGTATGTCCTTTAGTAGTAGTTCCGAAGAAAGTTACAGGGAAATGGCGTATTTGTGTTTATTTTAGGTAACTGAATAAAGATACTTTAAAAGACTACTTTCCTTTTCCTTTTATTGATCAAGTGTTAGATACACTGTTAGGTAAATAGTACTTTTCCTTTCTTGATGGATATAGTGGATACAATCAAATTCTAATAGCACCTAAAGATTAGGATAAGACCACTTTTACATGCCCTTGGGGAACATTTTCTTATCGAGTCTTTCCATTTGGTTTATGTAACGCACCTGCCACTTTTCAGCAAGCGGTCTTAGGAAATTTTTTCGATCCTATACATGACTGTGTTGAAGTATATATGGATGATTTCATAGCCTACTGTAACACCTTTCAGGAAGCTCTTGAAAACCTAGAGAAAGTACTGATTCGATGTCAAGAGACAAACCTATCCCTTAGTCACGAGAAGTGTAAAATGTTACTAACAGAAGGTATAGTTTTAGGACACCATATTTCTTCCCAAGGAATTAAGTTAGACCTTGCTAAGATTGAAGTAATAATTGGCCTTCCCTCTCCAAAAACCCAGAAAGAGGTAAGAATCTTCCTTGGTCATGCAGGCTATTACTGCCGCTTTATTGAAAATTTTACTAAAATAGCTACACCAATGTTTAAGTTACTTACAAAGGACTGAAAATTCCAATGGACAAAATTCTGTCAAAATGCTTTTCAAATATTAAAAGCTAAACTATTGGTGGCACCAATACTTAGGGGTCCTGATTGGTCCCTTCCTTTTCACATATCTAACAATGCCTCTGATACCGCCATAGGAGGAGTCCTCGGCCAAAAAGAAGGAAAAGCATCTTATGCCATCTACTTTATTAGAAAAAATCTAACCGCTGCCAAATTAAATTATACCGTTACTGAAAAGGATTTTTTGGCAGTAGTTTACTCTATTAATAAATTTTATCATTATATCATAGGTTATGAAGTTTTTGTGCATACTGATCACTTCGCCATTGGATTTCTGATGAATAAACCAATTACCAATGGTAGAGCGACCCGGTGGCTTCTTTTATTGCAAGAATTTAACATTACCGTCATTGATCGACCTGGTAAAGAAAATATCGTAGAAGATTTCCTTTTGCGTATTCAACATGAAGACGGTACTAAACCAGTTGACGACACTTTTCCTGATGAACATCTATTTGCTGTATCTGTTCAAACCCCTTGGTTTGTGGATATTTCCAATTATCTAGCAACGGGGAAAATACAAAACCATTTGTCTCAACATGAGAAGCGTCGTATTATAGTTCAGATTTCTAATTATTCTTGGGTTGATAACGATCTCTTCCACACTGGTCCTAATCTTATTATTCGATGATGTGTGCAGGAGCATGAAATGACAGACATCCTCTATGCATGCCATGATGGACCATGTGGAGTATATTTTTATGATAAAAGGACAGAATATAAAGTCTTACATTCTGGTTATTATTGGCCAAACATTTTTAAGGACGCTGCCAACTATGTTAAAGGATGCGATAGTTTCCAAAGAATGGGTAGACCTACGTCATCTGATCAAATGCCTTTACAACCCCAAGTCATGATTGAACTTTTTGAGAAATGGGCTCTTGATTTTGTAGGAGCAATTTCTCCCATGATCATAAAAATAAATATATCTTAGTTTGTATGAACTATGTCACCAAGTGGGTAGAAGCTAAAGATTTATTTAGAGCCACAGAGAAATCGGTGGTAGAATTTATATATGAAGAAATATTCATCCGGTTTGGTGTACCTAGAGAAATTGTCATAGATCAAGGTACTCAGTTTACTTCTCAATTAATGAAAGAACTTACTACGAAATATGGCATCCGACAATGCAAATATTCACCCTATCACCCTCAGGATAATGGTCAGGTAGAATAAACTTGTTAACACTCTGTTAAATTTTGGTTATAAGAGATACCCGAGAATTTCAGCCTCGCCGAGAAGTGTTGGGAGGGTAGCTTAGTGTTCACAGAAGGGGATAATGGCACACACAAGATAGCACTTGGCCATTGGAATATGCCTCAGTGGTGAATGTCGAAAGTGGCAAGACAGTTTGTGGAGCGGAGGAGTAGGGTAGAGAAGAGAGTGTTGAGCGCATTGAAAGCATTAAGTGGGACTCATGATTGAAGGCTGAGATTGATTAGTTGGCAGATCAACGATGTTAAAACATTTCGCATGGTGAACATGCCTGACCAGAGCCACTTTTCAAGATTGTGAAATGGTTTAAAGGACGGAGGCATCCAACGGTCGAAAATGGGATCTAAGAAGATCCACGGTTGAAATTGATTTCGCACCCCAGAGTTGCGAGGATGCAGGAGCAATTGCGGATTGTGAAAAGTGGTATGGGCCACTTTGATCAATGGTCCCTATGAAAATGGAGGGATATCAGCGGTTATAGTTCATTTCACAATTTGGAGTAGCATGGATGGAAACAGAACCTCGCTTCACGAAGAATGGTGGGGTCCACCCAGATCGATGGTTGTGAAGAAAATCAATCTTGATCGACGGTTGAGATGCACGCACACGAGATAGGGGAAGATGTAACATAAAGAACCTCACATACCTACATTTCATATCACAAAGAGTAATATCTATGGTGTAAACCACCTGGGAAGGGCGAGAAGGTTATGTTGTGTGAAAAGCTATAAAGAGGTCCACGTGAAGTTGCAAATATTTATCTTTTCCAAAACCTCGAAGCTGTCAAATATCCAACCACATCCAGAGTGCCAGAATGGACAAAGCAGGATATTTTGATGCAGAACAAGGTAGGCCCCTGATACCCTTTCAGTGCTATTTGAAAATGGACAGAATAGAAGTGGTAGGGGTGAGAGATGATGTAGAACCTGAGACCACAGGTTGAAGTTGTTGATGTATATGTAACTTCAGAATGTATTCTTCTATGTATCTTATGTATTGTAACCCGATGTTTATTCCAGGATGTTTCTATTATGTATTTGAGTCATGTGGTCATGCCCCGATGTTCCGATCGGGAGGATTAATAATGTAATCAAGTCATATCAAGTCATTAGGTAAGTCCCCATAGTTTCGGGGCACTTGAGTTATTATACACTAATTAAGGTATAGGCTTGAGTAGTAATTATTAGGTTGAGCCTACGTGTGAAAATGCAATTCAAGTGAACGAAAGAATATAAATAGAGAGTAAGACTCTCTATTTAACACACACATCATTCACTCTCTTAAGTGAGGCGCACTTGTGGAGGAGGAAATATACTGGGACTAGAAGGCCACTGCTGTTGGGAGATCTCTTACTGTTTTGGTGCTGATTTTATCTCTAAGGAAGTTGTGGGGTTTTATCCTTTATGGTTTCCCCGAGCAAAACTCTTTGTGTCTCTTGTCTCTTGTGATTTGCTTATGTTTTATTGCTGTGCTTGTTATTCTCTCAGTGAAAAGATCCTAAGATCATAATGCTAGCTTAATGTGATGAAAAACTAACATGGTATCAGAGCTAACCTGAGAAGAAGACATTGTGCAGCTATAGGAACTAGGGATTCCTATTTTTTAGATATTCCTCCACATATTTTCAGCAAAAGTAAGGTGGAACAACTCTCCTCCTTAGGGCGCATCTTTCTGTCGAAGCGGAATTTGATTCTGAGCATTTTCAATCTTCGATGCGGAAATTAGGGCTTTTCTACAGAAGATGAATTTTTGAGTGAGACCAGAATAGGGTTATTATCCTCATCAAAACCTAAGTTTAGAGACCTGGATCAAGAAATTTGGTTGGGTAAAACTCCAGGAAAGTCAAACCCTAGTTTGACTCTGAGCTAGGAGAAACCCTAAATACTAAAACTGCTAAGTTTTGGTACAGCCGCTATATTCTGAGATTGGAGAAGTATCAGAAGCTGAAAATTTCAGGGGCCTAATATAAAATCCTGATGAAGCCTGTATCCAAAAATCAGACTCATATTATCTTTAATGTAGGAGATATGATCTCTCCAAGTTAGGGTTCCAACCTCTTCCAGAATTCATCCCTGAACAGGACATATGGGGAGATCTGCAATATCTTGAGATACAAAGGTCCAAATGGAATTCCTGAAGATGTTCTAGAAATGGCACGGAATTTAATTTCGGTGTTTCGAATATCAGACTTAGAAGATGAACCAGTGACACGTGGCATGCCGTACAACTTCGATGTTCTGAAGAGTCCTGTAACAGGTCACCTTGGGAAAATGATCATAAATCCCAAATGGTGAAACCAATTCTAATGAAACTTGCGGTGTTGAATCAGGGACATGCGAGGTTACCTCAGTGTGAAATTTCAGACACATAGGAGCAGTAATTTCGAAGATATCATAGAAACAGTAACAAGAATTTCTGCAGAAGAAATTGGAAAATTAGGGCTTCCTGTTCCGGGAGCTTCCCTCCACTGTTTTCAGAAAAGGAGTACATTGGATAGCTCCATTTGAAGAGATATATCTGTTTATCCAATAAAATATGAAATATTCCAAGTTTTGAAAATTATGGATTCTGTGACAAACCCTAGATCAACAAACTCCGGGACAAGGACGGACACCTCAAATCGGTAAGATCTAATCCTTTGCTATTTCCATTTGAGGTTCTCATTTCAATATGATATATCACATCAGCTTGGTGACAATCTTGAAGAAGTTGACAAATTCCAATCCTGGAAGTATATGATCTCTCTGAAGAAAATGGATTGGACACCTACATGAGTATAGAGGTTCCAGTTTCAGAGGGAGACGAGGTTAGAAGCCTTTCACAAGAAGAACTTTGTCAAGGCCAAAGAAGACATCATGCTCATGCTCCAAAGGATGATGAACCATCCAGAAAGAGATCCAAATATGAAAGTGAAGATTCTTCAAGCAAGGATGAATATGTTCTGATATCAGCTCTCACAGGTAACATATCTCATGGAAGTGATGAGTGGCTTATAGACAGTGGGGCTTCCAAACTTATGACAGATTCAAGGAATCCTTTGTAAGACTGTTGGAACATGAATCACCTCACAAGGTGAAACTAGGAGATGACTACCAATATCCAATAAAAGGTAGTGGGGAATCTTCATACAAGCTAGACCCTGGTAAGTCTCTAACAATGAAAGAATTATTGTTTGTTCCAGGACTCAAGAAGAACCTTCTCTCCATTTCAGCATTGATGCAAATGGAATGCGGGTTGCATTCATAGATGGTCAAGTCATCATATGGCCAAAAGGAAAGACTATCGATGATGTGGTAGTGATTGGAGAACAAAAAGGAGGCTTGTACAAATTGAAGGGCTATCCAGAACAAGCCTTGATCCATGAAACAATAGAGCCAAATGAGCTTTGGCATAGAAGGCTTGCACACGTGCATTACAGAGCACTACCTATTGCAATCAAAGCTGTTGAAGGTCTTCCAGAATTTCAAGCTATTTGAAGGGAAGAACAAAAATCAGAATATGACCTAAAGAAACCAGTTGAAGAATGTGAAGATCTAGAATGCAGAGACCATAAGAGTCTCTCAAAATCAAGAACAACTTGAAGTAGAAGTGAAGAATGTAGAAGTGGTGATGGCCACCTTGAATGGCCTCCCAGGATCATGGAATTCATTTATTCAAGGAATGTGTTCTAGAAGGAAGTGATTACTTTAAGTGGACTTTGGAAAGAAGAAGAAGCTTGACTCATAAGAAGAGAAGAGAATATGGGAGCAATTGAAGATCAAGATCTCACCATCCAAAGAAGATCCCTCAAGCAATGAGGAATATGAAGAACTCAACTCTTGAAGAACTTCTTATCCTCCATATCATTTGGATAAGAAACAATGCTACCATGAATCAAGAAGACGATGACGCTGAAGGATCAAGAAGCAGTCTACCCACAAAACAAATAAAGATACGCATTTAATTGTTATTTAATGATATTGTTTTGTTATGCATTTGTTTATATTCAGTTGATGTATTATGCATGATAGGATGTTTGCATTAACGACAGTATACTACTAATATGCATGTGATGGGTAAGTAGCTCATGGTGCTATACAACTCTCCATTGCTACTTATCTAGAATGAAACCTCTTTGCTGACATATTGGATTAGTGCACAATCTCAATGTTGTCCTGGTAGAGATGGAATGCATCTAGAAAGTTTCAGTGAGATATGGATGAATGTTGTATTAGCTAAAGTAGTTGCATGATCATATATTTATGCATAAGTATTTTCCAGTATGAATATTCTTTATGAAATGTTCTAACCATACAAATGCATTTGACTTGTAGGAAAGATCGCATACATAATCACCTACAAGAAAAGAAGAATGAAGACTTGTTCTGAAGAACAAGTGATGACATTTCAAGACAAAGAATAATATGATGAATACAGTGACATCATTGATGCAGAACCTTCTAGACAAGAAGAAGTAACTAAGAAGAAATGGAATACCAGTTCAAGAAGAATGATGTCAGGGCGTAGTATCGAGACCTGAAGAGAAGTTCATAGTTCCATCATGCAGTAGATGGAAACATCGTGGGATACAAAGCAAGATTCGTAGCATGAGGCTTCGCATGAAGAGAAGGCATAGTCTACGAAGAAACATTTACAACTAATAGAAGTGAAGTCACATGACATGCATAATCATGTGTGCAAATGAAAGAAGGCCTTGTACGAGTTCAAAAGACACCCATGGGATAACACATACATGATGAGCTTGATGAATATCTTAACCTTTGCTACAAGGTTGATAGAGGATGACAAGCTCACAGATGGGTGCAAGATGAACTTTTGAAGAAGTTCAAGATAGAGGATCTTAGTATCCAGTGATCCTAGATGGATACTACTTGTCACTCCAGCACAGAATGTTTCGGTGCATAGAGTACGGAAGACAGAGGGAGTATGATGCTCTGCTTTAGAGGGAGTGATTGCAGAAGATCTTGAGGTTCGACATGGTACGACAGGATGGGCAGATTACTGATGATTCTAGGATTTACTGAGAGTAAAGCGGATTCCAACCGTTGATCCAAGGTTGAAGGTGGAAGACCAGTGATGCTCCTATTATGTGTCGATGCACTACTGTTCTAGGTATGGAGGTGTGGCAGAGTACAGATGGGATCTTCCTTGGACAAGGGAAGTATGCAGTAGAGATCCTGAAGAGGTTCGGGATGATGGACTGCAAGGAGATGGCCACACCTATGGCATCAAACATGAAGCTATTAAGTGATACTTCATTAGAGACGGTTGATGCTACGATGTGTCGTCAGATGATTGGGTCATTGATGTACCTGACGAACATGAGACCAGACATTTGCTTTGCTGTGAACACCTTGAGCCAGTACTTGACATATCCGAGAAGTGTTCACTTGATTGTTGCAAAGCATATTCTGAGGTACCTGAAGGGTACAATTGATTATGGGCTCAAGTACGATGTGAATCAGAAGATTAACCTGGAAGGTTATGTTGATTCAGATTGGGCAGATAGTGCCATCGACAGGAAGAGTACTTCGGGATGCTGCTTCAGTATGGGATCAGGTGTGATCTCTTGGTTTATCAGGAATCAATCCTATGTGGCACTGAGTATGGCTGAAGCAGAGTATGTCGTAGCTTGTTCAGCTAGTTGTGAGGCAGTATGGCTGCGGAAGCTACTATCTGATATATTTGATCTCCAGTTAGATGCTACTTGTATACATTGTGACAACCAGAGTTGCATGAAGTTGTCAGAGAATCCAATGTTTCATGACAAGTCGAAGCATATCGAGATCAAGTATCACTATATCAGGGATATGGTGCAAAGAGGAGTAGTGAAGCTCCTGTATGTTGCGACGGAGGAACAGATAGCTGATGTATTGATGAAGCCATTGTCTAGGCTGAAGTCCGAGTACTTCAGAGAGAGACTTGGTGTTCTCCAGATTGGGGCTTTCTCCCAAAGAAAGTGATGAGACCCATAGCCTTTCTGACATGGTGAGAGGATTGGTTCCTTCCATGGTTAGATGTAAGGGCTGAGCCATTCTGTCATGGTGAGAGGATTGGTTCCTTCCATGGTTAGATGTAAGGGCTGAGCCATTCTGTCATGGTGAGAGGATTGGTTCCTTCCATGTCAGATATGAGTGCTGATATCCATAGCCATTCTGACGAGTAGGTCAGATATAAGGGCTGATCCATTCTGACATGGTGGTAGGGTTGCTCCCTTCCATGTCAGATATGAGTGCTGGCCATTCTGTCGAGCAGGACAGATGTAAGAGCAATTGCCATTCTAGGAATGGAGGCACCTAGTCAGTTACCAGGAACACTCAGTGTAAGAACTGAGTAGCCATTCTGATGTGATAGAGGGATGTATTCCCACTTGATCAGATGTAAGGGCTGAACCATTCTGTTCATGGCTAAAAGATTAAGTTCCTTCCATGTCATATGTGAGTGTTGGCCATTCCGACGAGCAGGTCGAATGTAAGGGCAACTGCCATTCTCTAGGAGAATAGAGGCGCCTGGTCAGTTTCCAGGTAGCTCAGTTGAGGAGGAATAGGGGCCATTCTGATATGATTGCTGGGATGTGTTCCCCTCATGATTAGATATGAGTGCATGCCCTTCCATCATTGTGAGCAGGATGTGTTCCCGCTTGGATGGATGTAAGTGCTGAGCCTTGTCATAGATGATAGTAGGTGTGTCCTATCATGATGGTGACTGTAAGTGCTATGCCATTTCACAGATGATAGTAGGTGTGTCCTATCATGCTGGTGAATGTGAGTGTTGGGCCTTTCTGATGGGATTGTAGTTTACTACATGATCGAATGTGAGTGCTGGGCCTTTCTGATGGGATTTTAGTTTACTACATGATCAGATGTGAGTGCTGGGCGTGCCTTTCTGATGAGCAGGTCAGACGTAAGTGCTGGGAAAATACCTACATGAGGGTAGGCCTACAACCAGCATGAAAAAGGGCTGGCTCTGTATAACTTCCTATGACGAGAAGAATCATGAGATAGCACCAGTGTTGATCCAAATCGAGTGATGATCCAGATCCAGTAATGATGATCCAGCAGTGATGATCCAGATCGAGAGATGATCTAGATCTAGGTCCAGATCGAGTGATGATCCAGATCTAGTCCAGTGATGTTGATCCAGATCAAGAGATGATCCAGATTCGG
>LPNX010657928.1:163481-177885 GCA_001517045.1 Pseudotsuga menziesii | reverse complement strand
CTGAATTCTGAGTCCGGATCACGAACGGGTTTTTTCCATTTAATTTATGGAAAAATTAACCCAAAATACTTAGGAAAAGTAATAAAAAATTAAAAAATAATTTTTTCACTATTCGAAAAAGATTTTTTCGAAATTTTTTTTTTATGTGTCCAGATGACTTAGGACATGACCATGATCTATCTAAATAATGTCTAGTAGGCTTATAACACTCAGTTGGGCTCTAATAACCCCCCAAGGCCCAGAATTCAACATCGGGCATTCCAGCTTTGGAGGAAGCGGGAGAAAACCTCGTCAATTATACTCGGCTGAAGGCAAAGCATAATTGTCAGGGGCAAAAAACTCCCTGGAATACCCTATTTGAGATTCTACATCTCAGGAGACCGAACCACTCAAAAATATCCTACTAGCACATTTTATTACAAACCCCGCGGGGCCATGGTCAAAATTATTCAAATAAAAAAGTGACTAGCCAATATTGGCTAGACAAGCAGACTGATCAACTGATACACTGGAATCAGACTTTGAACAAGTCTGTCAACTGGCGGCTCCTCAGGTAACCCAACTTATGGTACAAAAAGTTGGATAACAGGAGCATAAGTCATTAAAGTCTTTCATTTTATAATATAAAGATTAATACAAGTTTACAACATACATTAAGTGAAATAAAATAAAATGCAACCATACATAAGTTATAACTGACAAAAAAAAATCGGAAATACAACCATATTGAACAACGAAATGAAATCGAGGCTAGATAGAAGAAAAATAATTGTCGAAATGGCCCTTTATTTTATTTTTCTAATTTTTTGGTCAAAAATTGTCTACGGAAACGTGGGGATGCCACTTTTAGGAGGGAAACGTTTCCTTTTTGTGTTTCCTTGAGTTTCCTTCAAACGTGGACATGTGGGGGGCATTTCCAATGGAGTTTCCAAGTTTTTGAAATGTCCGAGGGTGTGGAAGCGCGTTTCCTACCCTTGGGGACATGTACCCATGTTACATTGGTAAAAGTTGTCTTGATTTGATCCTCTTTCTTAACCAACACTTGATTATAACCTAAGAACCAATATAACATGGACGACATACCAGCTCCTGTAACACTTTGCAATAAATTCTCCATATTAGGGAGAGGATAATTGTCCTTTAACAAAGCTTGATTTAGGCTTCTAAAATCAACACAAATCTTAATCTCCCCACTCTTTGTTCGCACAATAACTAGATTTGAGATCCAGGTGGTGTGTCGTGCGGGGTTTAATGATTCCGACAACTAGCATTCTATCTAATTCCCTTTTTACTAAAAAGGGCAAGCTTTGGGTTAATGTTGCGTAATTTCTACCTGTCACCGGTTGAAATGGTAGTTCAAATCCACCAGCAAGCATATGTGGGAAAAGTGACCACTGTCACCTTAGTCACTTGTCCCCAACTACTTCGGAAGTCGAAACCTCCTAGAGGAGAGCCCTATTCCAATCCTGTAAGGACACTAAACACCAAATTTTTCTCTTTCGAGGACGTTAGTGACCAGCACCTTATTGGGGTCAAATATGAGAGTCAAAGTGTTGTGTTAAGTGTGTATATGGGGTATACTTCAATAATGCAATTTATTCAATGATAAGTAAGTAAACAACATCACACTAAGTATCATTCAACTAATAACCAATTGTTGGAGTTTGTGCAACTTCAGAAGCTATTCTTATTGTCCTCCTTCAAGAGTTGAACTTGTTGTAATCATTCATACAAAGCCTAGAAAGAACAATGTAAGCCTTGGGGTGAAAAGGCAACAATAAAAAATAAAATAAAAATTATGAAATATAAAATTATATTGCTCCTCCAAGTGAAGTCAGCCCCAGTTAAATTCTGAGTGGGAAAACAATAAATAGGAGGCGCCCCTCCTCATTATTTCACACAGCAACAACACAGCAACTCAGAGAAGTTCACATACACTGCAGAAGAAGACTGTTTTTAGGGTTTCAATCTTTGGAAAGCATTTCCATATTTTTTTTCTTTCTTCATTGTACTCTGATCTCGGAATTATTATCTCTAGACGAAGGTTGTTGGGTTTTCTCCCATTTGGGTTTCCCAGGTGAAAAATACTTGTGTTATTGTTTTGGGCTTTGTCTATCTTCTAGTGATCCTTTTGATAAATGCAATTAAGATATACTGCTATAATATTAAGAAAATCTAACATGGTATCAGAGCAGTGGTAGAAGAAGCCATTGACGGAACTCTGTCAACAACCTGTTGAAACTAGGGTTTCATCTTTCAAGGTCTTCACTCAACCTTTTGGCAGAAAAAGAGCCTTGGGAATTTCGCTCTAAACAAGGCGCATCTTTTCGTGAAGACATAATTCAATTCTGAGAATTTTCAATTTTGACCTAACTCTGCAGCTGCAACATAAATTAGGGTTTTGACCTACTTTCTCCACAGTTTTGGCTCGCCTCTCTAGGGCGCATTTATTTGTGGAGTCAGTTTTCCAAAACTCCAACTTTCATTTTTTGACTTAGCCTCTGCTAAGGTCTCAGATCCAAATCTGCAGTCAAGATGATCAGCATGAAGGTTGAAGATCGTTTGGAAGGGGCTTCCAACTTCATCCCCTGGAAGTCTAGGGTTCTTCTTCTACTAGAAGAAAATGACCTATTACAGTTTGTAAAGGCAAAGGTCCCAAAACCAGAAGCCGAAGAAGACAAACCTCGCTGGAGAAAGGATGATGCCAAAGCAAAAAGGATTTTAGTGGACTCAGTTAGAGATCACTTGGTTCCTCAATCTCAGAAAAGACGATGACGAGAAGGATGTTCAAAACCCTAAAGCTATTTGAACACAGTAGCATCAATGTGACTCTCACATTGAGGAATCAACGGTCGAATATGAAGATGACGAATCCAAGAATATTGCCTCATATTTCATGAGGATCACCAAGCTCCGGGACAAGATAAAGTCCGATAGAGACAATCTTGAAGAAAAGGATCTCGTTATGACCACCTTAAATGGTCTCCCACCATCTTGGGAGTCTTGCATCCAAACTGTAAGTGGGCGAACCAAGTTGCCCAAATTTTATAAGCTATGGGCAAAATGCACTCAGGAAGAAACGTGAATCGCAGCACGCCAAAGAATTCATGGTACTCAACCTGAGGAAAATCAAGCGTTCGTGTCTTATGCCAAGAAAGATAAGGGAAGGGGAAGGAAGTCATACATTCACAAGCATCAAGACAAGAGATCAAGTCCTCCCCCAGATTAGAAGAAACAAAAGAAGGATCTATCTCAGATCCAATGCTACAAGTGCAAGAAATACAGTCATTATGCCAGTAGTTGTCGAAGTTCACACAAAAGGAAGCATGAAGCTTCAACTGCTGATGTAGAAGAAGATCCTCATCACAAGAAATAGAAGAATGAAGATCATGTTACCACCCAAATGGTAACTTGATGTTTAGAGATGATTGAAGGACACCTTATGAGCCTCCTAAAAACAGAAGTGACAAAACACGTGCATAGCAGTCAAAGCAAGATTGATTATGTTGATGCTTCAATAGTTGCAGCTCCCTCTACAACTAGGAACAAAATTTTATTGTTATTATGCTAAGAGTATGGTGTCTACTGGTTTGACAGCATCAGCTCCTACAAGTTTTGATTTGAAGTATGTGGTCTCTGGAGCACAAAAGATGCATATTTGGTGCATAGACAATGACTGGGGTATCAAGTTTAATTATAGCAGTGGATAGCCTGCACCTGAATCTAGTACTGATAAGATATATGGTAGCACTCTGTAAAATTCAGAAATCAAGATGGCAAACACTTCAGATGTGGATTTGTCTAGATTGGGAGTTACTAAGTTTTGCAGTTTTACTGTAGAAATGGTTGATCCTGTTTCCGATTACCCGGAGCTATTAGAGAGTGTCTTTGATTTTGAACTCCTAAGGACCTTCATAGCACGACCAGATTTCAGGTTCAAATGTGATGCTATGCATGCCATAACCGGTGCCTATGCAAAGCCCATTTTTTGGGGGGTCAACTGGTAGCAAATACTGACTCTGCATCCAATGAGGATTTTGGGAATGGACATCCAGATCCCAACTTAGCGTATGCTAAGGCACTGGTAAAAATTATGTATGGTGTTGATGCACCAGATTTTGGAGCCGCTAGTGATGGAGATGGTGTCCGTACTTCAAAGGAGCCCTACACTGCTGTTATTGCCAATCAGGCTACCATATCTGAAACCTTCTCAATCATTAAGCAAGCTAGTGCACTTGGTTGTTTTCCAAGATTGAAGGTCCTTCACACATCAAACGACTTTTCTGGACATATTTGCAATCCTGAAATTTACTATGGTTCTTCGCATCATAGTTACTGTTAGCTTTGACAGCACGCCTCAAATTGGAAATGCATATGGTACTGCAGTTACAGGTATTATGCTGGTCATAGCACCTTCGTCTATTGTCATACTAGTGGTCTGGAGGAGTAACTGGCTGCTAGTTTTACTATTAACCAGTGTCTTCTTTCATTGAGCTTTTATACTTCTCATCTGTGTTATTCAAGGTCAACCAAGGTGGTTGGGCTCAACGCGTGATTGCTGGTATAGTTTTTCTTATGTATGGCACTATGGTACAGTTAAAAGAAATCCAAATGAAGAGAAAGGTTCCAATGGCATGGATCTTTCCACAAACGCTCAGCATGTGTTGAATCTGCAAGCAGTCGGTGAAATTTGATTATCCCGAATTTTCTTTACCGTAATGCTATCTCCTGCATAGGTTCAACCCACTTACCATCTGGAAATCACGTTTTTATGAGACTACCTCTCATCAGAGCCGGATCCGGGAGCAATCCATGCTTCCTGTTGGCGGGTGAATGGCATCTTAGAACAAATTTTTTGTTGAGTTAGCAGCCACGCACCAATTCGTCCCTAGATTGCCACGCTGAAGTATTGACAGCGTGAGTTTCAGAATCTTTCATCATCAACAGAGCCGAGTCATGCGAAGTTAAAACGTGCTAGTTCTCGTGAGGTTCAGCCACTAATAGCCGATTCAGGATGTTGTTGTTTCTCCATGTAGAAATTCAGCGGTCCAGATCAGCCAAAGAATCATGGATTTGGCATACAATCTCAGCATCGGCATCCTTCTAGAGACGGTCCCAATTCCACTACAACTGGGTGTTTTCAATTTGTTTGGAAAATCAATTGTGTTTTAAAAATTTGACAGATAAATCTCATCTGGCAGTCATGCTGAAAGCATTGATAGCCGAGTGCTAAGTGGAAACCAACGCTTCAACCAAAATGCCGAGTCTTTTTGCAACAACCACCGATTGGAGGGTGTATTCACGGCTTAATTGGTAAAAATGGAGCAATCCGCACTGAGGGGCAACTCGTCGATAGATTGGGTTCAGTTTCATTTTGCTTCCAGCGGCCTGGCGTATCTGCACGTGGATGTTCCGAACGGTGGTTTTGTTGATGAAATTGTCATTGATGCCAACATAAACTTGATGTCATTAATGCCTCTTGCCTGATGAAGAAGCCCTATTGGTGTAATGGAAAGTTGTGAGCTTGACAAAGATTATCAAATATATATGATCTACTGGAGGTTACAGACTTAAGACATATAACCTAGACCATGTTTAGAAAGGTCATCAGGTCAGGATGCTGTTGAAGATGAAACCGTAAAGCAGAACCGTGATACAAAGGAAATTATTCATGAAGCATTTGTTGTGCACATGGACCCCACCAGAAGACTGGAGCTTGGCATTTATTTCAAGCATGAGAAGGGTAGATCATCACAACATATATCAAAGTGGCAGGTCTGTTGCAGCAGTATTGGAGTTAATGGATCAATCTGAGAAGCAATAAATCATCAAGGATGGAGACATTTGAACCTTCATGAGTTCTACAGATCTGTTCCAATGATCCAAATAGCAGTTTTATTAATGCACAGTACAGATCTGAAAGTGCATTCACAGCAAATCTAAAGGCATCTTCAAAGTTCAAGGAACTTTACAATGCATATAATTGCATCCTCACCTGATGGTTATCCTGTTCATTAAACTTTCAGATCTGATGGAGAAGGTATGTATTGGAAGTAAATCGCTCCACCTTCAAAGTATCCTGTAGCATGACATGGACTTTGTAGAAGCAATGACTAAGCCTGAAAACAAGCCTGCTGCTGAGAATGGTTAGGCATCTGCAAAACCTATGCCAGGGAATGATGTTGATAAGAAAAACTTTAAGACATGAAGACAGCTAGAGCGCTGAGCATTCATGATCAGCTTCTTGTTGATTTTATTGATTTTCTTATAGAAGCAACAATTGGATTTGGAAGACATTGAGCAGCACCACCTAGCATCACCAGTTTGACTTCACCTCCTCTGAGCTTGGGCAGCAGCCCTTGATGATTGAGCCATTGTTTTTGTGGTAGAACTGTAGAAAAATGTTGTTGCTAGAAAAATGAGTACAATGGAAAATTTTAGATCAACTGTGTTACCCCTCCTGAGGCATCTATCCCAGCAGTGACAAGGATGTAAAAACCAAGCTGAGTTTTGTTCAAGGAGCAGGATTTCTTCAGTAATTGTGAGATGTTCTCAGCCATACAAGTCCCCGGAATATGATAATGAAGCAGCTCAATCATCCATAACTTCTTATCACCCAATTGATCTTTTGATATAGAAGATGAATCAAAATTGAAGGTCGGCTTCATTAAAAGAATATATGCATGGTCGGCCCAATAAAAACATTTTATAGGAGTCGGCTCAAGATTTCTTTTAATTAAAATATTTTTTCATCATGTCGGCCCAGAAATAAAATAATAACAAAAAATAGCAGGTCGGCTCAAAATTCTTGGAAAATTAGTATATATAGGCCCTCATGATTTTCATTTTTGCAAGGTGATTCTATGTGGAATGCTCTACAATTTTTCGAAGGTGTTGAAGCAAGGAAATTCGGGGGTTACTGAGTACAAGGAGAGCGCAGCCTTTAGAGAGAAGGCATCAGTGAAGAGAAGTTCCATAACTGAAGGGTTTATTTCATGCTTCAGACTTGACTTGGAGAGAGGGGCGCATTTGATGAATAGGAGGCACCAGTTGTGAAGGGAAACCCCCAGTTCTGAGATCGTGGTTTATCATTTTATTAATGTGTACTGGCAGGAGAAAATTGACCCAAGTAGTGACTGGAACATTAGCAAGCAAGAAGATCTGGAAATGGTGGTTGTGAAGAGAGGGTGCACTGTGCTTTCTTCGTGTCTGCTGAGAGCTCTATTGAGGCCCATCTAGTAACTATTAAAGGGGGAAATATTTAATAAAGGAGAACATACTCACCAATTACAAAGAGGACGCATTTCAGCAGTGGAGTCACACAAGTTTGTCACCCTTTGACTATGAGAGGAGATCGTTCCTTTATATGAAAATTTTCTCTTATTCTCCAGTGCGTTTAGCCACTAAAAATCCACCAAGTCGACTGTGAGGAAAGGGTTGTGTTTACTGCTGAAAGGAGGATGTCTTGTATCAGATACCAATGTCTGAATTCTTCAACTCGTGAACTAAAGAGGACTTCCTTGTATTTGTTTACTGCTGCGCATATTTTTCTCTGCTGGTGGTCTTCTACAGACATCTGGATCTGAAGGCATCTTGAAGCACTATAATATATTCATGAACACCAACTTCAATGGGGCGTGAAAGAGAGCAACCTACAGCAAAGAAGTGAAGATTGAGGCAAATCTGCCATCTACAGGACGGCATTCTCAGATCTAATAATTATATGCTATTTGACTGTTTCATTTCCTTTGTTGAGCAAGGTCTTCCTGTACATTTCAGACATCTAATTGTCACTGCTCCGTTGGGATAAAGCATTGACAGTTATGCAGCAGATGAAAAAGCAATTTTGCGGTTGACAGACAGCTCTTAGATATGTTCTTTAAATCATCTGCATGAGTGATATGCTGAGCACGCACAGTGATATAATTCAGTGTACAGCCCAGATCCTTTGAATGGATAACCCAGGTAAGTGAAAGGTGAAGGTATGTATGTGTGCCTTAAGAAATGTATACATTGAGATGCTAGAAATATATGATGCCTTATTTGCACAGTGAAGTATAGACATTTTGCTCAGTGAAGTATGTTGCTTATAATGTGGAAAGAATAAGTTCTGGCAGTAAGCAAAGGGTATGAACAGCCCTCTTTGCACAAGTGAACTATGAACAGCGTTCAGTTCAGATGTATAACAGCGGTGATGTCCAGTACAATGGTGTGTGAACAAGTGATGACAAGGCTTGGTTAATGCCCTAAGTCCAATGTATTGACAAGTCTAAATAAACAGTCTGTTTTGAGGATTAGTTGGGATAAGCAGCAGATCATTAGCAGCAGTACTTGAACATTTGATTGATGACAAAGATGACTGCCCTAGCTTATGAGACATAGTGTAGAGTGTGATCAGTCCAAGACTGAGCTATTCTAATGACGAGCTAAGTCATGATAAGAGCATATTGTGGAATGATGCTGACAGCAGCATGATGTATTCATGCTTATGATCAGAATGATGTGCCTGACAGAATAATGCACGAGAGCAGATCCTTGTAGCAGTTGACAGTGACTAGCAGGATTCCTGATATGATTTATGAGCAGAGGTAATGAGCAGTGTTCCAGCAACAGCAGAGATGAGCAATCCTTGATGACTTGGCAGTATTGAAGAGCAGGTGTATTGCAGCAGTGTTAATCAGCAGTATTGACCAGCAGCAGATTGAAGAGACAAGTAATGAAGTAATGTAACAGTGAGCTTTATTGTAAAAGCAAGCTTGTCTTGCTTTTGAGGTTAGGATACCTCAAACCCTTCTTAGCAGGGTCTAAGAAAACCAGGCAGGGTCCTGGATGCAGAGTAGGTGCTCTATGTATCAGTAGGTGTTGATTTTGCCTAACGGTTGTAACCGGACCAAAACAATATAAAAAGATTACAAATTTATATGGTGTGGTGTTCTGTGTTATGATTCTTGTTGAGTTATATGCTATGATATGTGAATAATATGTTTATGAAAAGTTTATGTGATTGATTGATGAATTGGTAGTTATCTGTGTCAAGCTAAGAAAAGGTTTAAAATTGGCTTTACACTGATTCACCCCCCCCCTCTTAGTGTCAACAATTGGTATCAAAGCCGGCCTTCGTCACAAGCCTAGCAAGCTTGAAGGAGATCCTTAGACACAATGGAGGAAAAGAAAGAGTCATCAAGTAATAATGTCCCTGTACTTGATGTTACAGATTATTTCAGTTGGAGGAGCAAAATGAAGGCTTATCTGAAGAAGTTTGGGATTTGGAAAATTGTCATCAATCCACCCGCTCCATCAAACAAGAAAGGAAAATCAGCTGCACAGAAGGAAGCAAAGAAGGACAACACTACAGCCTTGAAGTTCCTCATGGATGGACTTCCCAGTTCAGTGAAGGAAAGTATAGGAGAGTACACTTTGGCAAAAGACCTATGGTTCAAGCTGGAGAGTGAGTATCAGAAGACAAGACCAGAACCCGAAAAGACAAATCAGGAATCAGAAGACAAGCCCCCAGAAAAGCTCAAACAAGAAGAGGACTCCAGTAAAGGTATCAACTCTTGTGATTATGATAGCTTGTGTGATGAAATTGAGAAGGTTCTTGCAGATGATGATGAAGCATTGTTGAAAGCTAAACAGAGAATTATAAACTATGTATGCAACATAGATCTCAGAGCAGATTGGTTTTTGAACAAAGTTGATCTTAATCAATTTGATTACAAGGCGTTTAGGACGACAACCTTTGATTATATGGATGATCTCCAAAAGCAGAATGTTGAACTAAAGGAGTTGCTTAAGAAACTTAAGCATGAAGGAGTAGGTTGGCTGAAATTGCTGAAGGAAAAGGAAGTAGAAAAGGAACAGCTAAAGATTGATTTGATCGATCTAACCCTAGAACAAAAGAACCATGATAAAGATTCAAAAATACTTGAAGAAGCAAGAGAGGTAAATCATGACTTGAAGACTCAGCTGGAGGATGCCAAGAGGACAGAGGAAATCTTGAAGAGACAGCTAGAAGAAAAGGAGGAAACAGTCCAGAAGCTGGAAATGGAGGTAGTTGGTCTTAGGAATAAAGGTAAGAAAAATGAAGCCTTGGTCAAGCTCCAGGACAGTTCAATTATCCTAGATAAGATCTTAGATTGCCAAAGATCTCCGCTCGACAAGACTGGTCTTGGTTACAAGAAGAACAAAGAAAAACTTGAAGATGACACTTGGTCTCTGAAGACTCCAGAAGCAGGTCCATCAACGTCCAAAGCTGCCCCCCAGGCACCTGCGCATGTCAAAAAGGAGTTTGGAAGTTCAAAGATGAAACAAGGAGTTAGGTCGGTTCATCAAAGCAACTTCATAAAGGAAACAGCTCCAAGACCCAAGTATGAAAGTAGCTTCAATGGTTATTGTTATTCTTGTTCTAACTTTGGTCATAAGGCTATGGATTGTAGGTTCCATGAAAGAAGAAGGGCTGGAAGCCCCAATGTCACAGTTAGATGTTGGACATGCAATCAAGTCGGACATGTTGCTGCCACATGTCGCACAGTGAGATGCTACTCCTGCAGAGGGCTTGGACACAAAGCCCATGAATGTGCCAGTCAAAGAAGTCAAGCAAGAAGGAGTACTTCATACATATCAGCAAGAAGATTTGAAGATCAGAAGACAAATGCCTACAGTCAAGGATATGCTCAGGCATGGAGAAATGAAGCAGATCAAAGAAGTGTTGGAAGTTCCAACAACTCAGTTAGGTGCTGGTCATGCAACAAATTTGGGCACAAAGCACAAAATTTTTGGAATGATATACTGACATATAGCTCAGCCAAGAAAACCAGCAAGGACAATGAAGGAACAAATGCTCAAAGGACAGATGCCAAGAAGCAAGTATGGATAAGGAAGACCAAGCAGTTGCGGATAGGAGAAGCTAATCAGAGCAGGGAGGATGGCTGCCCCATGGCAAGCCAAGTGTAAGGTCTCTCAAAGATCTTAGCACACCTTGAGTTCATGAGGCTGGAGAATGAACTCAAAGGAGAAAGGATGGTTACTCCAGGCATAGAGACAGGTCCTAGGATCGTGCATATTGACAGGGGGAGCAGTCAGCAGTGATCAGAGATCTCAAACACAGGTATGTGCACACCCTTTGCCATTGATGCCAAAGGGGGAGAGATGAAGACAAAAGGGGAGCATGCTCATAGGGGGAGCATGAGTTGTTGTCATCAATGACAAAGGGGGAGATTGTTGATGAAATTGTCATTGATGCCAACATAAACTTGATGTCATTAATGCCTCTTGCCTGATGAAGAAGCCCTATTGGTGTAATGGAAAGTTGTGAGCTTGACAAAGATTATCAAATATATATGATCTGCTGGAGGTTACAGACTTAAGACATATAACCTAGACCATGTTTAGAAAGGTCATCAGGTTAGGATGCTATTGAAGATGAAACCGTAAAGCAGAACCGTGATACAAAGGAAATTATTCATGAAGCATTTGTTGTGCACATGGACCCCACCAGAAGACTGGAGCTCGGCATTTATTTCAAGCATGAGAAGCGTAGATCATCACAACATATATCAAAGTGGTAGGTCTATTGCAGCAGTATTGGAGTTAATGGATCGATCTGAGAAGCAATAAATCATCAGGGATGGAGACATTTGAACCTTCATGAGTTCTACAGATCTGTTCCAATGATGATCCAAATAGCAGTTTTATTAATGCACAGTATAGATCTGAAAGTGCATTCATAGCAAATCTAAAGGCATCTTCAAAGTTCAAGGAACTTTACAATGCATATAATTGCATCCTCACCTGATGGTTATCCTGTTCATTAAACTTTCAGATATGATGGAGAAGGTATGTATTGGAAGTAAATCGCTCCACCTTGAGAGTATCCTGTAGCATGACATGGACTTTGTAGAAGCAATGGCTAAGCCTGAAAACAAGCCTGCTGCTGAGAATGGTTAGGCATCTGCAAAACCTATGCCAAGGAATGATGTTGATAAGAAAAACTTGAAGACATGAAGACAGCTAGAGCGCTGAGCATTCATGATCAGCTTCTTGTTGATTTTATTGATTTTCTTATAGAAGCAACAATTGGATTTGGAAGATAATGAGCAGCACCACCTAGCATCACCAGTTTGACTTCACCTCCTCTGAGCTTGGGCAGCAGCCCTTGATGATTGAGCCATTGTTTTTGTGGTAGAACTGTAGAAAAATGTTGTTGCTAGAAAAATGAGTACAATGGCAAAATTTAGATCAACTGTGTTACCCCTCCTGAGGCATCTATCCCAGCAGTGACAAGGATGTAAAAACCAAGCTGAGTTTTGTTCAAGGAGCAGGATTTCTTCAGTAATTGTGAGACGTTCTCAGCCATACAAGTCCCCGGAATATGATAATGAAGCAGCTCAATCATCCATAACTTCTTATCACCCAATTGATCTTTTGATATAGAAGATGAATCAAAATTGAAGGTCGGCTTCATTAAAAGAATATATGCATGGTCGGCCCAATAAAAACATTTTATAGAAGTCGGCTCAAGATTTCTTTTAATTAAAATATTTTTTCATCATGTCGGCCCAGAAATAAAATAATAACAAAAAATAGCAGGTCGGCTCAAAATTCTTGGAAAATTAGTATATATAGGCCCTCACGATTTTCATTTTTGCAAGGTGATTCTATGTGGAATGCTCTGCAATTTTTCGAAGGTGTTGAAGCAAGGAAATTCGGGGGTTACTGAGTACAAGGAGAGCGCAGCCTTTAGAGAGAAGGCATCAGTGAAGAGAAGTTCCAGAACTGAAGGGTTTATTTCATGCTTCAGACTTGACTTGGAGAGAGGGGTGCATTTGATAAATAGGAGGCACCAGTTGTGAAGGGAAACCCCCAGTTCTGAGATCGTGGTTTATCATTTTATTAATGTGTACTGGCAGGAGAAAATTGACCCAAGTAGTGACTAGAACATTAGCAAGCAAGAAGATCTGGAAATGGTGGCTGTGAAGAGAGGGCGCACTGTGCTTTCTTCGTGTCTGCTGAGAGCTCTATTGAGGCCCATCTAGTAACTATTAAAGGGGGAAATATTTAATAAAGGAGAACATACTCATCAATTACAAAGAGGACGCATTTCAGCAGTGGAGTCACACAAGTTTGTCACCCTTTGACTATGAGAGGAGACCGTTCCTTTATATGAAAATTTTCTCTTATTCTCCAGTGCGTTTAGCCACTAAAAATCAACCAAGTCGACTGTGAGGAAAGGGTTGTGTTTACTGCTGAAAGGAGGCTATCTTGTATCAGATACCAGTGTCTGAATTCTTCAACTCGTGAACTAAAGAGGACTTCCTTGTATTTGTTTACTGCTGCACATATTTTTCTCTGCTGGTGGTCTTCTACAGACATCAAGATCTGAAGGCATCTTGAAGCACTATAATATATTCATGAACACCAACTTCAATGGGGCGTGAAAGAGAGCAACCTACAGCAAAGAAGTGAAGATTGAAGCAAATCTGCCATCTACAGGACGACATTCCCAGATCTGATATTTATATGCTATTTGACTGTTTCATTTCCTTTGTTGAGCAAGGTCTTCCTGTACATTTCAAACATCTAATTGTCACTGCTCCTTTGGGATAAAGCATTGACAGTTATGCAGCAGATGAAGAAGCAATTTTGCGGTTGACAGACAGCTCTTAGATATGTTCTTTAAATCATCTGCATGAGTGATATGCTGAGCACGCACAGTGATAAAATTCAGTGTACAGCCCAGATCCTTTGAATGGATAACCCAAGTAAGTGAAAGGTGAAGGTATGTATGTGTGCCTTAAGAAATTTATACATTGAGATGCTAGAAATATATGATGCCTTATTTGCACAGTGAAGTATAGACATTTTGCTTAGTGAAGTATGTTGCTTATAATGTGGAAAGAATAAGTTCTGGCAGTAAGCAAAGGGTATGAACAGCGCTCTTTGCACAGGTGAACTATGAACAGCGTTCAGTCCAGATGTATAACAGCGGTGATGTCCAGTACAATGGTGTGTGAACAAGTGATGACAAGGCTTGGTTAATGCCCTAAGTCCAATGTATTGACAAGTCTAAATAAACAGTCTGTTTTGAGGATTAGTTGGGATAAGCAGCAGATCATTAGCAGCAGTACTTGAACATTTGATTGATGACAAAGATGACTGCCCTAGCTTATGAGACATAGTGTAGAGTGTGATGAGTCCAAGACTGAGCTATTCTAATGACGAGCTAAGTCATGATAAGAGCAGATTGTGGAATGATGCTGACAGCAGCATGATGTATTCATGCTTATGATCAGAATGATGTGCCTGACAGAATAATGCACGAGAGCAGATCCTTGTAGCAGTTGACAGTGACTAGCAGGATTCCTGATATGATTTATGAGCAGAGGTAATGAGCAGTGTTCCAGTA
>LPNX010657928.1:151982-163338 GCA_001517045.1 Pseudotsuga menziesii | reverse complement strand
GAAAAGTTTATGTGATTGATTGATGAATTGGTAGTTATCTGTGTCAAGCTAAGAAAAGGTTTAAAATTGGCTTTACACTGATTCACCCCCCCCTCTCAGTGTCAACAGGTTTGTTGGAATTTCAATTCATACTTAGACGCACCTTTTCTCTCTCCATGGCTCACCCATGTGGCAACCTGATTTTCCTTCATGAGTGGCTAGCCTATCCACAAGTTGGACTGCGTGTTGTTACTCTGCATTTGCTCGTTTGTCTCTATTGGCAGCCAAGACGGTGATCAGCTAGTTCTTAAAATAGTTACATCATTAAATAATGTTTGGTCATTCAATTAGAAAAAAAAGTGGATCTAATATCATTTTTTAATTATTTTCTCTCTTTACTTTATTTTAAGAGGAAAGAGCCTTTTATGGCCTATAAAAGGGCTGGGCTCTTTCATGGTTATGATGGAATTTTTGGCTGGGAAGATTTTTCCCCAGAGTTAATAAAGAAAAAATCATGTTGAGTTTTTGGATATTTTGGGCATCTCTGTCGTAGTTCTGTGTTTTTCATAAGTTATAGACCAAGCCAGTATAGAGGGCTATAATCTAGCACATTGGGCAAGCATTTACGGCTGCCAAGTTATTTGTCGTAGTTATGTTCTTAGAGGTCTAAGAGCAATGGATAGTAGTCGGTTATACTTCCATTCTCCTTGCCTCTGATTATGGAACGGACCAGCTTAGTCTCCCTTCTGTGAAATGCAAAGCTTTTCTGAGTCCCCTTCTGACTCCATTTACCCTTCTGGTACTGGCACTGGCCTTCCCTTGAGGACTGATCCTCCCTTCCCTTCCGTCCCATCAATCTGACTCATTTTCCTTTTTTGTTACACATGTTTCTCTAAGGCAGCCTCTTCAGATCACCCTACCCTCAACTGCACCTGCCTTAACAATCTGAACCTAGGGAAACCCCCCTAGAGCTGGAGAAGAGCCGGCCTGAAGCGAGGAGAGAGGGGTGTGGTGACATTGGCCTCTCTCTCGAGAGTTGTCACCAGGCCGGCGCGCCCGCAGTTTGGTCATTCAGCACTCGCGTGCCAGTTTCGGGCGACAACAGATCGTACAGAATTCTTCTTCATATCAGCCCTATCAGGTATTGTTCCCACCACTAGTGATACTTGGCTCATAAATAGTGGTGCATCTAGACACATGACAGGATATAAAGAAAATCTCTCGAAAGTAGTTGAGAAGGATTCTCATCTTCGCGTTGTACTTGGAGATGATACCAACTACACTGTGAAGGGATCTGGGGCTACCTCCCTTCAGCTAGAGTCTAATGACACTCTACATTTAAGTGATGTGCTCTATATACCTGGTATGAAAAGAAATCTTGTTTCCATCTCAACCTTAAAAGACAAAGGATATAAAGTAGCATTTTCAGATGGAAAAGTATTTGCTTGGAAAAAGAACTCAAGCATGGATACAACCAAAGTAATTGGTATGAGAGAGGAGAGCTTCTATCGACTGAACACTCCACCAATCCAAGCCCTAGTCCATGACTCTACAAGTATGGGTGAGCTATGGCATAAAAGACTAGCTCATCTAAATTACAGAGCTCTCCCAGTAGTGAAGAACATAGTTACAGGCTTTGTTACTAGAAACGAGAAACGCAAAACGGAACGCGAAACGAGAACTGTACGAGAAACGAGGTTGAGAGGTTTTGCCTACAAGAAACGAGGAGAGAGAAAAACAACAAAACATAAAATATATATATATATATATATATAGTAAATTAATAGGGGACTATGTCACTACCCTGGTCATTGCTCTAACATCTCAGAGCTATAAATTCCAAAGATCAATGCCAGCAAAAATTATAGTTTATCATGGAAATATAAGCATCAATATTTAGAGAGCAATCTCGAAGCTAAGAAATCTAATGTTCAAATCCATGACACACATTTATTTAGCAAATAAACAACCTATGGTTGTCAGTTGTCACTATGTTTAAACGAAAGAATCATGACTAGGAATACTGGAGTCAACAAATTAATTTGATGGAGCAAGCACAGCGATGCTAGTTTTGATTGCCCAACAAAAAGCGTTTCTATACAACTTCTCCGTTGTTTGGTACTTAGTTTTGTGGAAATCACAAGCCTGCTGTTAGTGGAGGCAACGATTCCATGCCTAGTCAATCCACCACACTATCCTACAGCTTACAGGCAAATGTAGTTGCACATGTTAAAAAAATGCCATTTTCTACAACAGATTGAGGAATTCAGATCTAAACCATGAGCAATCCTGATTGAAGGATAGTGGACCAAGCATGCACAATGGGTGGCCGACCTTGTACATGGCTTTAGAGTACAAGATATTCTTCGAGATAGATACAAACAACAAAAAGTCTTTCTCCATGTGTTCTCTGTTCCGAAATGCCAATCCAATCTCCATCATTTTCTGTGAGTGTCTGTCAATGTTCCTTTTTTTTACAAGGGTCTATGGATGTCTATTTATCTATAAAGTAAAAGCATTGCAAAGCAGCATTACTACTTAGAAATCTACACCAATGGGTTTTCTCTTGAAGTATAAGAATTCCATGTATTGTTTGGCTGTGCTTATTACTTTGTAATTGTATTGTGGCTTATAAGTTATAGCCTTCATTTTATTCTGCATCCTCTGTGGATTCTTGTCATCAGAAAAAAAATTGATTTTGGTAGCTATTGCTAGTGCTCATTCGAACCATGTACATAATTTTCATTTGTTTGATGCTATATGTCCTGCAATTGACCTGCTATTATTCTGTTGTACCTGTATTAGCGTGGACATAAAACTAGGCTTGTGCAAAATGATGATAGCCTCAATAGCCACAATAAGGCCATACCAACAATAAGGCATGGAAACGTTGGTTTCCAACCAGTTCTATCCCTACATGCTATCCAAAAATACATTTAAAAGTAGGGCAAAGTCAAAATTGGAAAGCACCAGCCACCCTGTCAATCCAATTAGGCTTCATAAGGAAAGCTTGCAGCCCCTATTTTCACAACTTCACAATAGCATGCATAATGACATGGGCCCATTACGCAACATCTCTAAGCCTCATGACATATTTCTACAAATAAATAAGGAACTTTCGAGCAAGTTCTAAACCTCTTCACCATCGATCACAGATCCAAACCCTCGAGACCGTAATCTTTGTATTTCATTTAACCTCAATGGAATGATTTTACTCTAGCAACCATTTGCATATTCATTCTCCGGCTACTATGTACAAATTTAAAAACATGACAAGGAGGCCGCCTTTTCAAAAAAATTACAAGAGTTCCTCTTATGCAGATAATGATGCATTTTTAGAGATGAAGCGCAAGGCCATATTTGGAATTTCAGGACAGGAGTTCCATGCATTGCTTGAGAAAATTCAATCAACTGACAGTACTATTTGTCAAAACAACATAGAAGGCTCATATTTGTTGTTCGATGCTTGTGACAATTACAAAAGGTTCAATGCAAAGCTAGATAGGAGGTTTGGAGGTGTATAGTTTAGCGTGGAAATCTGGATATTAGTCTCTAGGTTCTGGATTATAAAACATAATCTATTTCAATTTTCAAAAGAATCAGCAACAGCATGTGTATTAGGATGCACTTACTTGCAAAGTTTCCAGTGTCAAATTTCCGCTTATGTTATTTGCCGGAGGTGGAATCTGAGGAGCATTTAAATATTCTTACGACATCTCGAATCCCAACCGATACAATCCATCCAGATTTTGAAACAGTAATACTGTTGCCTTGTTAGTGGTCACTCCTGTGATAATGTGAACCAATTTCAAAATCGTCTCAATGCTCCAGGACCAACACTCTTCTCGGTTCTATTTTTGCTTGACAAGGATCTCAGCGGAGAGTGAAAGGCAAAACAAAAACTGTACACTCAATCAACTTCAATGCAGGAAGAGTCAAGACCAGCGGTGGGCGGCAACAGAACGCTTCCTTCCACAACACTCAATCTTCAATAAAATCAGCATTTAGATCCCTGACTTGCCAACTACCTTCATTAATAGCTCTACACATTACGAATTACACTGGAAACGATTAGCAACGAACCGAGTTCCAAGAAGAATAGCAAATCGTTTCTCCTAAAACCGTTGTGCGAAATGATTCGTTTCGTAAGAAATAGTTTTTTCCTTCTAGAAAAGAGAATGGACGTAGAAAACGGTGGTTTCCGTCCCGTCCTTGTTTCTACTCCATTTTTTCATAAAAATGCAGAGCCCCATTACGTTTCTGGTAACATATGTTACAGGTATACCAGTGCTACAGGTAGACCATGATGGAACATGTAGAGGATGTGCACTTGGCAAGAATGCCAAGAAATCCTTCCCAGATAGGGAGAGCAGATCCAAAGAAATCTTGGATCTAGTGCACTCTGACTTGTGTGGCTCAATGGCAGTTGCCTCATTGGGAGGATATCATTACTATGTGACCTTCATTGATGACTACTCACGAAAGACTTGGATCTACTTTCTTAAGACCAAGGAATCCAAGGAAGTACTCAGTAAATTCAAGGAGTTCAAAGCACAAGTTGAGAATTTGTCAGGGAAGAGGATTACGATCCTAAGATTAGATAATGGTGGAGAATATACCTTTAGGAATTCAATGATTTTTGCAAAGAAGTAGGAATCAAGAGGGAGCTTACAGTTCCCTACAATCCCCAGCAAAACAAGGTTGCCGAAAGAAAGAACAGAACAATTGTGGAGGCAGCCAAAGCTATGATTCATGACCAAAGTCTACCCATGTTCTTATGGGCAGAAGCATCCAGAACAACTGTATATGTACAAAACAGATGCCCACATCAAATAGTGAAGAACATGACTCCTGAAGAAGCCTTTACAGGAGTAAAACCAAAAGTAGGTCACTTCCGAATCTTTGGTTGTCCAGTCTACATACATGTGCCCGAGGAGAAAAGGACAAAGTTAGAACTCTCAGGCAAGAAGGGAACTTTTGTGGGATACAATGAATCTTCAAAGGCCTACAAAATCTATATCCCAGGATCCAGATAGATTGAAGTTAGCAGGGATGTGACCTTTGAAGAGGAAATGGCTGTCAGGAAAGGCAGAGGATCAGACATGGAGATCGATGATGAAGAAATGGAGAGGAGATCATCTTCCCCTCCCATTCAGGATGAATTAGCAAAGAAAGATGAACCCATCGATCCCATTGATCCAGTCACGACAGTTGATATTCCTGAAGATATGGCAGTAAGACAAAAAAGACTTAGATGGACGCAACATACCTTACAGGATGTAGAGGGGCATGAAGCCCCACACAGTTCTTTACGAGAAAGAAAAAGACCTCATAGGTTCTCCAGTTATGTAGCATTGATGAGTCACATCATTGACTCAGAACCCACCACTTATGAAGAAGTATCCAGACACCAAGTTTGGAAGGATGCCATGATGGATGAATATCAATCCATCATGAAAAATGATGTGTGGGAGATTGTACCGAGACCTGAGGGGAAGTCAGCTGTAACTTCCAGATGGCTATACAAAATCAAACATGGAGCAGAATGGAGTATTGAAAAATACAAGGCTAGATTTGTTGCCAGAGGGTTTTCTCAGAAAGAGGGAGTCGATTATGATGAGACATTTGCTCCTGTGGCTCGATACACTTCCATCAGATCGATCATTACTATTGCTTCAGCTATGGGATGGAAGTTGCATCAAATGGATGTCAAGACTGCCTTTCTCAATGGTATTATTGAGGAAGAAGTATACATTGAACAACCAGAAGGATTTGTTGTCCATGGAAAGGAGTCCCACATATGCAAACTGAAAAAGGCGTTATATGGACTCAAGCAAGCACTTCCTGCTTGGTATGGACGGATAGACGGATTCCTAATGAGTCTGGGATTCACCAGGAGTGATGCAGACCCCAATATTTACTACAAGGTTGTGAATGATGAGCCACTGATTTTGGTACTATATGTTGATGACTTGTTTCTTACAGGAAATGAGAAACTTATCTTATGGTGTAAGAAGAAACTCGCCTATGAGTTAGAAATGAAGGATCTTGGATTGATGCACTACTTCTTGGGATTAGAAGTATGGTAGAGGCAGAAAGAGATTTTCCTAGGACAAGGAAAATACACCATAGATATACTGAAGAGATTTGGAATGTTGGACTGCAAGTCCATAGCTACTCCGATGGATGCAAACTTAAAGAAGCTGAGGGATTCTGCTTCAGATTCAAATTTGATTGATCCCACTATGTACCTCCAGTTGATTGGGTCCTTGATGTATCGGACGAACACCAAACCAAACATTTGTTTTGTTGTGAATGCTCTCAGTCAGTTCATGTGCGAACAGAGGCAAATTCACTATATTGCTACAAAACATGTGCTCAGATGCTTACGTGGCACTGTGGGATATGGTCTACAACATGATTCAGAATGTGAATTGAAATTGCAAGGGTTTACTAACTCAGATTGGGTCGGATGCTCTACTGATAGGAAGAGTACTTCAGGATGTTGTTTCAGTCTGGGTTCTGCAGTTATATCCTGGTGCAGTAGGAAGCAGAACTCAGTAGCTCTCAGTACTGCAAAGGCCGGATATATGGCTGGTAGTTTAGCAGCCCGAGAAGCAGTTTGGCTTTGTAAACTTCTTGCAAGATTGTTTGGAAATATTCTAGAGCCAACCGTGTTTCACTGTGATAACCAGAGTTGTGTGCAGATGTCAGTGATTCATGTATTTCATGACAAGTCGAAGCACATAGAGATTCGGTATCACTTCATACTTGATATGGTGCAGAAAGGTGCAGTCGAGCTACAGTTTATTTCGACAGATGACCAGACTGCAAATGTTCTCACCAAGCCTCTTCCCAGAGTGAAATTTGAATACTTTCGCGGAAGACTTGGAGTAGAAGAGAACGTATTCCTCCTTGAGAGGGAGAGATGACTGAGAGACACTTATCATACCTTTGCCCAGATACCTCTGCTTGTCCAGTTTCTCACGCAGGTATGGGTGAAATCCCATTAGCAAATGAGACAAACAGGTAGTAGATGGTCGAGTTCACACAAGTGCCTTTGCCCGTCCAAGTACTTAGCCAGGTATGGGAGAAATCCCATCGACAGATGAGTCGGACAGGTAGCAGATGGCCGTGCGATTGCATAGGCACCTCTACTTGTTAAGGTTCTCAACTAGGTATGGGAGTTCCCCATCGGTAGATGAGACGAACAGGTAGTAGATGGTCGTGCACGTGTGCTCATCCAGGATCTCTAGCCATGTATGGAAGTATTCCATTGGCAATAGAGACAGATAGGTAGCAGAATATTTTCTCTCATACATCAGGATAGAACAAATTCATAAGGACAACCTTCAGTACGTTTAGAGATGATGGAGACAATATAGATGTACAGATGAAACCTAGATGATCATGATGCTCATGAAGACCGAAGAATACCTTCCTTGTTGAGAGGGAGTGTTGGAGTTTGTGCAATTTCAGAAGCTATTCTTATTGTCCTCCTTTGGGAATTGAACTTGTTGTAATCATTCATACAAACCCTAGAAAGAACAATGTAAGCCTTGGGGTGAAAAGGCAGCAATAAAAGAATAAAATAAAAATTATAAAATATAAAATTATATTGCTCCCCCAAGTGAAGTTGGCCCCAGTTAAATTCTGAGTGGGAAAACAGGATAAATAGGAGGCACCCCTCCTCATTATTTCACATAGCAGCAACATAGCAGCTCAAAGAAGTGCACAATTTTCTGGGAGAGAGAGAAGTTCGCATACACTGCAAAAGAAGACTGTTTTCAGGTTTCAATCTTTGGAAAGCATTTCCATATTTTTCTTTTCTTTCTTCATTGTACTCTGATCTCAGAATTATTATCTCTAGACGAAGGTTGCTGGGTTTTCTCCCATTTGGGTTTCCCAGGTGAAAAATACTTGTGTTATTGTTCTATGCTTTGTCTATCTTCTAGTGATCCTTTTGATAAATGCAATTAATATATACTGCTATAATCTTAAGAAAATCTAACACCAATTACTTTCTAAGGTGCAATGTCATAAAATAAACATTATCCACAATGTATCCACCATATAAGTGCAATTATTGATCACGTATAGGCGTTTATCATAGCTCAAAAACACAAGTACAGCAGTACATGCAGTAAGATATGTATAGTTATGACAGCAGTAGGTACAGCATATTATACTCGGTCATAACATCGAATTTAATATTTATAGCAGCATTAGTCATGTGAAAATGATAAGCAGCAGTATACACAATGGAGTCATTTATGTGTCAATCCTCATTCATGAAGGCATGTGCACTTAGTTGCAATAGATAGAAAAGGTGTTGTATGTACCAGCAGTAAGTGTTATTATAGCAACATGACTATGTGCAAATGAATAACAACAATAAGTATTTAGTCATTCATTATAGCAGCATTAGTGAGTGTGATTATAAGTAGTACTACTAAATGGCAATGTAATCAATCAAACCATAAACTCACACATCTCTTTGTATCTACCTTATAGCAAATTGAACTAGCGATTTATGTGTACATGCAGCTTGTTTCAGCGGTGTATATTCAGTCAATTTCCCAGTCATGCTTATAGCAGCATTATGTAAACATTCAACAAACTTGGCATTTACCAACTATCCATAACATAGGCACATACAAACTAATATTTATATAGTATTTTTCAGACTGTGTATGAATTAAGTACAGTAGGAAAGTGGTATTCCTGTGTGATTATGGAAGGATGAAGAGTTTGACAATGGTTCACTTTTTACTAACCTCCTAACCCTTTGTGGTTTGTATGGTTGATGTAAAGAAAGGTACGGCAGAATGGGAAGGCTGCCACTGAAGGGGCGACCTTAACACTCAGCAGAATCTTGGGAAGGCATTGACTGAAGGTGACCAGCAAAGTGGAGAAAGGAAGGGAGCAGGGTTAAGGCTTTATGGAAGGAAGCTGAAGGTTGGAATGAGGTAAGAAGAGCAGCTAAAAGGCTGTTAGGTTCCTAAATGTATGATAAGGCTTTTAGGGCAGAATTAGAACTGTTTTAAGGCCTTTTAGGGCAAATTTTGCGATTTTTGTATTTTAAGGATTCCCTATAATTCTTCCTTGGGGTTTTAAGGGATTTAGCCTAGTGGAAAAAATCACCGATTTTTCGGTAATGTCTCGAAAAATTACGATTTTTTCTGGCTGTCGATTTTTCGGCCCAAAAAAATCACAATTTTTTTAAAAAATCGGACGTCACGAAAAATCGGGAAAAATTGGCAAACATCGGCAAAAATCAGGAAAAATCAGCAAATAGGGGAAAAAACCGGTTAAGCAAATTTTGACCCTATTGAAGTACAAAATTTGCATTTTTTAATGCTTGCCGTGGTTTGCCGATTTTTTCGCTAATGTTGCCGAGAAGATGTTTTCAAGACCCTCGCCAATTTTTTGCGGATGCCGATTTTTTGCACTATGATTTAAAGGCCAAGGCAAATTTTTAGGGAAGGTGGCTGAAATTTTAGGGAGGCCCAAAAGTACAAAAAAAACAATTTTTTGATTTTTAGGGTTTCTAACATAAAATTGCAGACCTAAATTTAACCTAAAACTAATCCTAAACTAACCCTAGAACTAGGTTTTTTAGAAGAGAAAAGGTGTGAAAACCAAGGCAACTAACCCTAGCAAAAAGCCCTACCACAACCTAGGGCATTTATGGAGGATGGATAACCTAGAGAGGAAGAGTTCCTAGGTCAAGCAACTAGCCTAGAAAAAGTAAAGAGAAACCCGAGGGCACCCTCACAAGGAGATGTGCCTCAATTTGCTAAGGTGACAAGAATGACAGGTAATGGTCGATCCTAGGAAAAAGTGCAGCACTAGGGCTACCACTAAGACTTGAATATGCACATCCACCAACATTCAAACAAAAAGATGAGAAGCTTTATCTTTTTGTGGTCATGTTCATCCAACAAATCAAAACATCACCAAGCAAAGAACTTCACCAAAGAATTACCAGAAAAAGCTTGCATTAACCCAGAAAAACTTCCTCAAGAGAAGCGCATACATCCAAAGAGCCCTAGCAGGGGTAAAACAAGTGCATAGTGTATTATCCCATAAGTTTTGTCTTTAAAATGAAAGTGAGGACATCTATTTATATGATCTCACACTCACTTTTTAAAATATCGAGCCCTACATGCCTTAAAATAAGTCAACTTAAAATGTCAATTGAAAATTAAAAGAAAATAATAATAAAATATAGCCTAAGGTAGGCTTAAGGTAGGCTACCTAGGATATTAGTACCCCCAAGTGCCAAAACACGCTCAAATAAGTGAATCACTCCAAACGAAAGGCTGGAGTGAACTGGTGGGAGGGCATTATACCCCATCTAACCCCTAGAATGTTGTAAAATCCCTCAATGCCCTAGAGCACATAAACAAGATATGTAGCCATGTGACCCAATGGTCAACCCTTAGGGGCCCCAAACACCAACCCGAGGTTAAAACCCCAATAAAGGGTAGTTAGCAGTGCCATTAACCCATAGTACCCCTAAAGGATGACCAAAGGGCTCATCCATGACCACCATTGCTTGATAGCACCCCTCCTGGTTGAAAAAATTGGCCCTCCCTCCCTGGGCCACACCTGAAGGTGCGCTAGGTACAAGTGCAACGTAACACTACCTATAAGGCTTGGCTCCTTCCTTAAGGGGAATGGTATGTTGAATGGCGTTTTCATCGTAAGTTTTGAGGTCATCATATGTCCAAGCAAAAACGTCTTTATATTCATAGATCAAACTTGCAATTGTTCTCCTTTCATCCTTGGAAGCATTCTTTCCAATCTTGATTATTTTGGGGCTAGAAGATGAGCCAACATTTACTTCCAGAACCTCATTTATAGTGTTTTCCTTTATACTCAACATGCCTATTAAAACATATTTCCAAGGGAAAGGAAACCATAAAGATCTTGGTATCAGGAATATTTTGAATTTCCATCTCTTCTTGCCAACTGACTGAACTTCCTTCAAACTCTCAAATATTCTTCAAGAAAAGGATAATCTGAGCATCATTATCAAACACTTGCCAATGATCCATAATATCTGGCATCGCATAAAGACCACTTCCATTATGCAACCTTGGAGGGAAAGGTCTTCAAGGACCTTAAAGGTACTAACAGTCATAGCCAAGGCGTTGGCCAAAGTGTTATTGTCCCTAGGGACTGCTTTTATAGCTAATGCATCAAACATTTCAATTGAGACCCAGATAGCATTTCGGTATACTCTTATCCTATCATTCTTTGCCTAGAATTCATTTTTGACTTGGCAATTTATTAAGTCTAAATCCCCTATGACACTTGAACATTTGATTTCCATGTCACGAGCAATTTCAAGACCAAATAACAATGCTTC
>LPNX010657928.1:117447-151148 GCA_001517045.1 Pseudotsuga menziesii | reverse complement strand
AGACTGCCTAGACTCCCAAATGAATGGTTGTCATGCCAATCAAGGCAGTCTTTGCTTTATGTTATCTAAGTCCAAGACAACAAAGGGGGAGACCCAGATCTACTCTCGACGGAAGAGATCAGACCTAGACACCAGACAAGATCAAGTAGGTTTGAGGTACGTAAGGTGTAAGGTAATTGAAGACCCTAGATCTATGGGAGATGTTACCAGGTGTGCCTAGGCTTTGGATTAGGGTTTTGGAAGTGTTAAGTTCGATCCAAAGTGGAACCAAGGTAACTTATGGGGTTGATACAAGATCTGGGGTTGAGTTACTAGCAACTGATGAAGATAACCACTGCCTTGGGAAACATAACCAATGCAGGGTGAGTAAGGACAGAGCTGGGACTATCTAGTACCCAAGGGATAGACTCAATGAAAGATGTGACAAATTTAAAAGTGCTTGAGTCATCAAGAAAAGTCAACTTTCAGGGAAAAGAGGTCAAAAGAGGGCTAGCGCTAGGGTTGGAGATCAGTGCCTGTTGGGCCTTGGGCAATGGAGTCAGTATCTGCACAGCGTTAAAGTGAAACCACTTGGGATATGCCCTAATCTACGGACCCAAAAAAGTGTTTGGCCCGAAAAATTCAGTTTGCAGGGGAAACCAGCAGAAGGAGGGCTAGCGCTAGGGTTTGGAGGGACAGATCCTCAGATCTAGGACAATCTGGGAGGCATCAGCTCCGCGTTGGAGAAGAAATGGGATGTGGATGACCTGATCTACAAACCCACGTTGGAAAAATGCAGAAAAAATCAAATCCGAAAAAGTTAGAAAATAACTAGGAGTGCTAGGGTGCTGAAAGCCAGTTTCTCATATCTAGGGCCACCTGGAAGCAACTAGCTCATCGTTGGAGGTGTTTTGGAATGAGGAGGACCTGATCTATGAACCCAAGTGATTATTTTTCAAAAAAAGTCAGATCTGAAAAAGTCAAAATTTCAGTGGGGGCGCTAGGGTTTAAACAGTCAGTTTTTAGATCTAGAGCAAACCAGTGACTTTTTGGACAACCTTGAGGATGAATTCGTGAGAGGGACGCCCGATCTACAAAACCCAGTAGTGGTTTGTCCAAAGATCGAACGGTTCCCCGATTAAGTATTTTTGGATTTTTTAAATATTTTGGAATTTTCAGTAAATTGAAGAAAAGCAGGTACAATGGATTGAGATCACGGAAGAAAAGAACCAACCTGTAGATCGTACCTGGAAAACCTTGTAGATGCCTTGATGATGATGATCCCTGCCATCTCGATCAATTTGAGAAGCTTGAAGCGAATTCTATGTCCAGTGTTTGCCTGAGGAAGTCAATGTGCCCTCTCTCCTGCACAACAAACGTCAACCATATCAAATTTGTTGTGACATGAGAAAGAAATTAAATGTTGCAGAAAAATAGCAAGAAGAAATCATAGGTCACCACAACACTAATGAAAACTCTCTGATAAAAAACGAAGACAATCCAAGCGAGTTGAGGCCCCCCTGCAAAAATGCCCAAGCTGAAGTTGTCCTCCTGTAGGCAAGACAATGATCCCCAAAAAATATAGATCTCATAACAATTTTTCGAATGCTAGGAAGCAAAAGACTTTCCAATCACCATCTAAGAACATTAGATGCAAAGGAGATCCAAGAAAATATCCACAAGAAAAGTTTTCTATTATCCAGATCCAAGAGCCAAAGACCCCTTACAAATGAGAAGCTCTCTCCTTTAAATAGAAATTAGAGAACCAAAATCCTAACCACTTTCAAAACAAGTGGCTAAGATTAAAAGATATAAGTGTTCTAATTAATGGTTGAGATGAGCTCAACATACAATACATGGATCAATATAACCATAAAGTATCAAAGTGGATTAGATCATCCATAAAGAGGGTACCCCACTCAACAAGAAATAAATGAAGCACATGGTGGGTCCACGGAGTGTTAACTAACTCCCTCTGGGTGCCCCATGGCACAATAAAATAATATAATATTTTAATTTTTTGACTTTGTGCCTCCTTGAGGAAATCGTGAGCCTCCCAAAAGCTCCAGAAAATAATATAAAAATGCCAAAAAAATAGGTGTGGGCCCAATCAGGTGCTGCAACTGCTAGAGAAGGTGTGGAGGACATCACACTCATCATTATGACTCATCCCATGTCATTTCCTTGCCTCAGTAGCCCAAATCGATTTCTTCAATAGCCATTTAATCATTTTTTAATCTGCCTCAGGAAACGTGAACCTGCCAAAACGACCTCCTAGGGTGCCTGCATTGTCAAACTGAGCCCACCAGGCTCTCTGGGATGGGGGTACTATGGTACAATCAAGTGGTTGCACCCCCTATGCCCCATACAGCGCCCTAGGAGATCCAATAAAAACACCTCCTTGCTTAGACACATCATCCAATGAAGCAAAACTGCATCAGAAGGGTAAAATGAGCCTGATCATCTTTGCAAGTGCTCGAAACTGAAAATAAGCGATCTCACTAGACTCAAAGAATCCAAATCCATCTAAGGTGCATACTCATACCCTTTCCAGGTCTCTGCTTGATCATTAACAATATCCAATAAACAATATAATCACATGTATATGACCAGATACCAATAGTATAACTCAGAGTATCATCCATTTGCTGCAAGTGTTACAAGGATAAGACATGCTCTACAAATCATTTAAGTAACAATCATAACAAGTAGCAGTCACCTCACTGGCGGTACATGAACCAAATACATATATAGGGTTTTATTTATTATTACTCAGACCAGACTTTCAGGACTATACTCACTTCATAGTTGTAGTCAATTTGCTAGTGAAGGCTGAAGGCTGAAATTGACAAGGCTAGGGCAAAGGATGACTACCAACTTAACATCATGACACTTTGGATATGGAAAGGGAATACACACTATAACCACATGCCGAACAAACAACATAGGGAATGGCAGTGCCTCACAAATGGTTGAGTTGTTCAGAGAGTGCTTATTCAACTTAGGCATCATGTCTACATCAATTTTGATCCAGGTTCATTATGACCATCAATTTTATTTCCATAGCCTTTTTGACCTATATGACCTTTTGGGGACTTCACCAGTGCTTAAAAGCACAGCTAACTGCATCTTTCATCCAGGACATATTCAAATTTATAAGGTCAACAATATTTGCATATAGCATATATTTAACCATTGCTTTTGGGACCTTTTCTTATACCCTTCACAGAGTATTTTTGCATTTCATTGCTCTTGTCATTTGCTCGTATATGTTAAGAAACACATTTTAGAATTTACATTTTCCATGGGCGCATATATAAACATTTCCAATACAAGTAGTACATGAGCTTTCAGTTTTAGCCAACAACATCTCAAGTGACTAGGTGGAGTTCTGCACGGTGCCAAACATCGAGACAACCGACCAGAATGATTTAGGCATACAATCCAACTCACCAAAGGCAAGTTCTGTCACCAACTCAGAGCTGAGACACACTATAAACAGGGAGGTTTGTCCAACAAAGGTTCTAGCGGGGAAAGGTCCTCCATGCCATAAGTCAAGTAGTAAATCGAGTTAAAAACAAAACTAGAAGGTAATGGATGGGTGGAGACAGTGAAAGATGAAGCCAACACTAGCAAGCCAAAGAATGGTGGGAATGACTACCTCTATTCTCCCTAAGGAGGGTAAAACCAATGAGTATAGATCTGGAACTTCCAAGTCTAAGTAGGGACACCAATACATAATACAAATACATCCAAGTCCATATATTTATGACCGCCAGATCATGACACTAAATGCTAGTATATGTCACGAAGATGAGTATAAGAGCAATGATAACGATAACACAATAAAATAAATGATGAGTCATAACCATGCAAATAATCCATCTAAACCATCATCTTTCCAATGAGAAAACAATAGAACCAATCTGGGCATGACTAACTGCTCTGCAAATGACTGAATGGCTACTTCAGTCCTCGAATCTGAGTGTCCTGAGACTCAATCCTGACATGGGAGAGTATAATAGTCCACTAACAAAATAATAATCCGTCAAAACTGCTCATCTCAACATCTCATATGTAAGAGATCTGGCTAAAAAATGTACTGTATCTAAAAAATAGAATATGGTAGCCTGGCTACTATATATGTGATAACAAGACCACCAATAAAAATAAATCGAGGTTCAGCGTGGAAAAAATTCCAATAGTCGCGGAATGGGAGATGTCAATGCCAAATTGGACCATTTGGACAAAAAATTCAACAAAAAGTATGCAGAACTCAAGGCGGAAATTGACAAAAATAGTAATTCATTAACAAGACTCAAGGCAGGAATAGAGCAAGGCATCAATGTATTGAAGGTAGATCAAAAGAAAACTCGAGAGTCTCTCGACAATATCTTGGCCAGATTACCGCTGCACACTTCGTTTCCCCCACCTAGCCATAATCCATCTCTAGACCCCTTCAATACACCTCCCCCAAGTACACCTAAAACACCAGGACAACACAAAACGACGCCACCCCATGAAGTTCCCGTCTTTAACATTCTATCAATATCAATTCCCCAAACACATGAATACTAGACAAGGGTAAAACTAGATTTACCCAAATTTGATAGTGACGAAAAGCAATGCATTGCATGGATCAATAAAGCAAAAGAATACTTTGACATCCATAACATACCTTACAATAGCGAGAAGATTAAATACGCTGCCATGCAATTGGAGGGGAATGCATACAATTGGTACATGTGGTGGAAGACGACAACCCGAGTCTGTTCCTTTAGTTGGAACAACTTTAAGAACAATCTTCTTAAGAGGTTTCAAGGCGTAACCAAGAAAGACTTCTTTGCCAAGATCACCAGTTTGCAGCAAAAAGGTAGTGTAGATGAGTACACATGTGAATGGGAAGCTTTGGCAACTCGAGTTCCAGAACTAACTGATGACCAATGTCTGCAAACATACATACATGGACTAAAACCGCACATTCGGGATGAGTTAGAATTACATAATACTTCTATCATGGAGAAACTTCCATTTATGGATGAGATGATGGATGAACTTCATGGAGCTAAGTACTTCTCGAAATTAGACTTGAGATCAAGATATTACCAAAACAGGGTTAGATTAGAAGACGTCGCAAAAATTTCCTTCCATACTCATGAGGGCCATTATGAGTTCAAGGTAATGCCCTTCGGGTTAACTAACGCTCCAGCCACTTTCCAAGCCGCAATGAAAGAATTGTTCCAGCCATATTTGCGAAAGTTTGTATTAGTATTTTTTGATGATATCCTTATATATAGCAAAACTTGGAGAGAGCATATTCGACACTTAGATCAAGTACTAACCATCTTGGAAGAACATCAAGTTTTTGCAAAAATGTCAAAATGGACTTTTGAAAAAGAAGTGGACTATCTTAGCCACATAATATCAAAGGAAGGAGTCAAAGTCGATCCAAGTAAGATCAAGGCAATCACCGAGTGGCCCAAACCAAATAACATCTCGAAATTAAGACGGTTTCTAGACTTAACAGGGTACTATCGAAGATATGTGAAGAATTATGCCCATAAGACTACCCCTCTAACAGATTTATTGAAGAAAAATTCATTTCGATGGAATGAGGAAGCCGAAAAATGTTTTGAAGCATTGAAAAACATTATGTCATCAATGCCAGTATTAGCAACCCCAAATTTCACAAAACCCTTTGTACTTGAGTGCAATGTTTCAAGATTCAGGATAAGAGCAGTCTTTATGCAAGGAGGTCATCCAATAGCATTTGAAATCCAAAAGCTCAATAAGAGAGAGTTTGAAATCACGTATGATAGGGAAATTCTTGCCATTATACACACTCTAGCAAAATGGCGACAATACCTTCTAGGGAGCAAAGTCGTGATAAGGACAGACCACAATAGTCTTCAAAATCTCCTACAACAACAAACATTGTCAACTAAACAACAAAAATGGATAGAAAAAATTGCTACATTTGACATGGAGATACTACATAAGTGAGGAAAGGACAATGTAGTTGTTGATGCCCTTTCCCGAAAAGATGAAAAAGTCTAGACTTATGTGATCTCTGTTGCAGTTCCAGACTGGTTGGATGAAATCTGAGGACATTAAATCAATGATCCTAATCGAGGTCCAAGATTCGAATTGAGGAATGACATCTTTTGGTATAAAGGAAGGATCTACTTAAGCCCTACATCTAGGTTTAAGACCAAGGTGTTGATAGAATCTCATGATAACCCCACCCGCAGGACATGTAGATTTTTTCAAAACTTACTACAATGCCGGACAATCCTTCTACTGGAAGGGGATGTATAAAGACATTCAAAAATATGCAGTCGAGTGTGACCCCTGTCAAAGAAACAAAAGCAAAAATGCCGTGACTCCAGGGCTACTCCACCCGCTTCACATTCCAACCCAAAAGTGGGAGAAAAAATCCATGGATTTCATTGAAGGGTTACCCATATCCGAAGGCAAGAACAAAATCTTCATGATAGTGGACTGATTAATGAAATATGCACATTTTATGGGTATTAAGAAAATTGACTCCACTGAACAAATCACTGATGTATTCTGTAAAAATATTTACAAATTACATGGATTCCCGAAAATCATCGTTAGTGACAGAGATGCCAAATTCACAAGCAATTTTTGGAAGGAATTATGCAAACAAATTGGCATTACTCTTAACATGAGCTCAGCCTATTGTCCCCAAACAGATGGACAGATGGAAGTTGTTAACAAATGTTTGGAAGCCTATCTTCGTAGTTTCGTCACAGACAAGCAGAACAAATGCTTAAAGTGGCTACATCTTGCAGAATGGTGGTATAACTCCTCCTATCATACATCCACCAAGATGACACCTTTTCAAGCATTGTATGGTTATGCGCCTCCTAGATGGAAGGAAATCGTTCAAGGTGATGCAAAAGTACCTGCAGTAAAAAGTCAACTCAAAGAAAATCAAAGAATAATGCAAGTACTCAAGGATAATTTAACTATGACACAAAATCGTATGAAGCAGCAAGCAAATCTACATAGAACAAAACGAGAGTTTGAAGTAGCAGATTGGATATTTGTGAGACTTCAGCCATACAAGCAATTGTCACTTAAGCAACAAGGGAAGAATAAACTAGCTCCCAAGTTTTATGGACCATATCAAATTATCCGAAAGATTAGCCCCGTAGCATACGAATTGAAGTTACCAGATAAGAGTCGAATTCACAACATTTTCATGTCCCAAATCTTAAAAAATTATTGGGTCAATATCAAACTGCTCAGACGGCACTTCCTACCTTGGACGAAGAAGGGAAACTTGTATTAGCAAGAAGCCATTATCAACACCAAAAACAGAAAACTACGTTCTTGCATTATCAAAGAATACCTTATTAAGTGGAAGAATTGTCCCAAAGAAGACGCTTCCTAGGAAACCGAGAAGTTCATTCAACAACATCCATCGTTACTCTGCTTTGAGGACAAAGCATTTTAAAAGAAAAGGGCAATGTTGTTATACATAAAAACAATTATATAAAAAAACTTAAATAATCAATGTAAATATATATATATATATATATAAAGAAATATAATAATAATAATAAATATAATTAATAAGAGACATGACTTTATGAAAAGTCATGATATGAATCTCGTCAAAGACATTTTAAGCGGGATTTCCAAATGTAAAAGAGATATCCAAAAAAATTTACATATAAAATTTTTTATTACAAAAATCGTTCACGTTCTTAATTGCTCCATATTATTAGTGCAATCAAATTCTAAATGAAAAGAAAAGGTTTTTACTTCCCCTGATGGCAAAGTTGAAACAAATCCAACCCCGACACCATGCCTAGAACAAGCACCATCAAAATGCATTTTCCAATTCTCACCATTCACGAACTCACTTTTCCTTTCTTTTGCCCAATAATTTTCCAATACCATGAAATTGCCTGCTTCATCTTACCTGTATATAGCTTCATTGAATGAATCCTCAGGATCCTCCACATGATATTTCATGGAGAGTTTATTGTATAATGTAATATAGGACCCTTTGTCAACAAGTATAGTAGCATAAGAGAGATCCATTTGGATATTTCCTCCCAACTTAGCTGTCCATTCTGTGGATAACAACATACCCCAAGCATCAGGTACATCAATCACAAGTGCGTATAGTCATATTGATGTCAAGGCAGGCTGCTAGATTCACTTGCAGATTTTCAATAAGGCCACAGACTTTGATAGTTTTGGATCCAAAGCACACACATTTCTATAAGGCCAAGATGGAATTAATTCAAGCTGATCCATGGTCGTTAAGGCATGACACTAGCTAAGGCACCTGAGTCAAGCATGAAATATATGCAAGGTCAATCCACTGATTTGGAGGGCAGTAAAGAAAGGAGGGCAACCGTCTAGCTCTCTTTCCTCCATACTTTGAAGCATAATAAGAGGATCCCTCACAAGCTCCTTTTTAGGGGACTTTGGGACACATATTTCTTAAGGTCGTCCTGAAGAACTTGGTAACTCTCTTGTGCATTGAAGGGATTTCATCAATTCCCCAAGAGGAACAGGGACAGTAACTTTGGCAAGGAAACCTGCTATATCAATGTTCATGCGGTGAATGTTTTCATTTGGGTGTTTCTTAACATCACATCCCAAGTACTCAAGGATTTCCTTGCTTACTGATGGTATCCTTTTTAGTTCACTAAGAGGAACCAATATCATTGTTTTGGATAACTTTCCAAACATGTCAATGTCAAAATCACTATTAGTTAAGGGATTTCATTAATGAGGAGGTTGAATAGTAGGTTTGCCTTTGATTACCTGAGGGTTTGCTACTTGGGGTGAATCAATTATCTTGAATTTTTGTACTTCGATTTTATTATTAGAGAAAGCAAGGTTATGATTATATTGAGGAATGATCTCTGGTTCTTGATAATCCTTGTCATATCTCCATGGGATACCAATTAAATTTTCTAACATCTGCGAATAGAGTTGGCGGAATTGTTCTGTGATGTTATGAAATAATGAGATTGATTTTCTAAATAAATTTCTCAAGTTATAGGAATGAGATGATCAATCACCATTGGAGTCGCATTATGGAGTAGCCAGGTGAAGGAATTAGGGCTTCACCAAGAATGTCAACAAAAACACCAGGGAACTCCTTACTCCCCTGACAACAGCGCCAAAAATGTCATCACAAGATTTGACAATCCTAAGTTTGCAAGGATTAAACGATCGCCAGACTGATGGAACCTTAGGACACTGTCCCAAAGTGTCACATAGGCAGGGTACCCTCTCTTTAGGTTTTCCGAGGTCCACTGAAGCAGATTGGACTAAACACGAGAGGTGTCCCTAGTCAAGCTTTCTCGGATATTTGCAGGTAAAACCAACTTTCTCACGGTACTAGCAAGACCAATTTGTCAAAAGGGACAAAGGGCCACGGAATTATCAAATTGGAAAATTGGCTCTCTGCAAATAAGGCTATGAGGTCTTGACTTATGCAAGGTAAAATATAAACCCCAAAGACTTGGGCTTCCTAAATACTCTCAAACATGACAAGGAATTAAGCAAGGAAGTTGATTAATAGAAGTGACACTAGTGGGTTAATCTTAGGCTTACTGGTTAAATATGCCCACCCAAAGTTTAAAAGTCTGAGAATGAGGGTAAGGGGCAGCAAGTAAATACGCCTAAGTCTGAAAATTGTGGCACCTAAATGGTTGAAATATTGAGATAGAAATATCCGATACTGAAGTTATTTTTAGTGTGAAGTTGGTTAAGGTGAATAAGTGTTGAGTTATTGTTAATTAGGCTCAACATTCCATTTACTGTTTGTTGGTTTTTATATGGTTGAGTGATCAAGATTATTACAGCAGTAAAGAAATGCATAAATCCTACTCACCATGCCCATCAAACAATTACAAGTGTAAAATAGAATTTACAAGCATCCATTATTTCAGTCAATAAAAACTATATAATCCATATAATATCCTCTAGGCAAGCATCTGATACAAAAATGAAATGGGAAGGATCCATCATAATGCAATATACATGTGGCAACCAATACCCAAGCTCAGAAATCTCATAGGCATCACTGCTCTATAACACTGCCCTGCTCAAACATAACATATCCAGCTCTGATCTGCGCTGCAAAAATGAGGGTATATTACCCCATACATCTGGTGGTATAAAAATAATCAACAAAATTGAAAATTTTAATAATTTCTGGAATAAGAAGAGGTCTCATGTAGCAAGGCACTTAATAATTAGTTATTTGGCAACTAGCTGACAAATCTGGGCAAATTCTATGACAGTCCCAATACAAATCTTCACCCTGTAGCAGACTGGTGGCAAAAACAAGCAAATTTTCCAGCATAGAATGATATTACTGGTCTTTGGTTGTTAATTAAAGACCACACTGTGTATAGCAGCCAGAAATAAGGACCTGTTATCAGACTGTAACATGACATGAGCAGCAACCCCAAAGGCAGTGTACAATCAGGGTTATTTGCAACAAGTTGTGTACTTCCGAACCAACAGTTAGTACTATTTTATGCCTAAGCCATCCCTAGGCCTGATTTAGATCCATTACACAGCAGCTAGTAGCATAGTTTGGGCAGTGTTCCAGTAGCTAAGAAACAAGTTTGAAGTTACTCCAGATCTGTGGCATTTAGCATGTCTTGTAGCTGCTATGCCATCATTTGAAGGCCCAATGACAGCCCTAGATCAGGGAAAAGTTCAGCAATACCATACACAGAATGGAAGGGTGCCATCTATTTCATGTTTGAAGTTTTGTTTTTTGGATTCCACATTCTTGGAGTTGGGTTTGTTGAGTTTGTTCCATTCTTTTGCGATATTTGCTCATGTTTGTCGGAGTCATTATGGAGCGCTACATTGGATGGTGTATCCACAAGTGCCATTTGCTACTTCATGATTGGATGTCCACCTCTTTATGCCATTTATTGAGGGAGCATTCCATTCTCTTGGAAGTCACTCATTGAGGTTGTCCACTTTGGAGGTTGCTTACATAGTTCCATGCCCTATTTTGTGGAGGTTGTTTGTATTTGGAAGATGTCTAGGGTCAAAACCCTAGGTTTGGGTTTCATGCATTGCTTGGACGCCACCCATCTATTGGAGCGCTTTCTTCTTAAGAGTTGTTGGATGTTGACTTGGTTCTTGGTCCCTTGCTTCATGGAAAAGGCTTCTAGGGTTTGTCCACTTGGAGATCTTGCAGATTTGGTGGAGCAGCCACCTGTTTGAACTTTAAAGGGTGTCTTGCCGTGTTTGGAGGGGTCGTCCCCTTGAGGAGCATTTACCACTTGTTTTGTGGACGCACTTTCCACTTATAGGGTGATTCTTGTACATTTTTGGGAGGCCATCTTCTCTTGGAGTTGTTATGCATATCTTTTGAGCAGGTCATTTGAGGTTTGAGTAGGTCTAGAGGGTCAAACCCTGAGACCTAGGGTATCTTCCTTGATTGTGGGCACTTTATTGGTGGAGCGCTGCCCTTTGGAGAGCCTTTGGTGGCTTGGATTGTTGGAATTCTTACTTGTTTAATGGAATATATCTCTTCTTGAACCTTGGAGGCTAGAACATTGCTTCCAGTTGACATCACTTACCCTCTTTAGAAGGAGGTGTCCTCGCTCTTTGGGCCTCGTTCTATCTTAATACATTGTACACATGGCATTGACCAACTCACATTTTGGATGTTTGTTGAAGTTGGTTAGATTGTAGTGGCGGTTATTCATTGGATTCTAGGAATTTCTGATTATTTTATTTGAAAGGAAGTTGAGCTCCTCTCTATTACCTATATAAGCCTCTTCCTCATGTGTACTCATGGTTGGATAATTGGAGCTCTCTCTCTTTTCAGCCTAATTGACATATCTTTTTCATGGAGTAAATTTTGTCTTAAGGGTTCCTTCCTATTTCATGCATGTTGCTTCTCTCTTGCTTGGATATTCATGGTCGAAAAATTGTTGGGTGTTTTACATTGCTAAATCATTTCTATGCTTTGCTTGGGGAATTGAAAGGATAGTACTATCTACTTGGAGAAAGATATTGTAAGTTAAGTTCTATTTCAACCTTCTTGCTATCTTATTTATACGGGATTTATGTGTTTCGTTTTTGCCTTAATTAAAAATGTGTAGCCAGTAAACCTTTATCTGTAGGGTGCATGCTAAAGCTTGAAAGGGAGTGGATACTTCTTTTAACCCCTTCCCTTGTAAACCCTAATTCATCTTCAATCCATCAAGTAGATTAGGGTTAGCAGATGCAATTCTCTTCTCTTGATGACCTACTTGGCGAGGCCCACTTAGTTGGTGACCCTTTGACTACATTTCCCTTGATCAAAATGGCACTAGTCCTTGGAGTTGTCCCCTTGTCCTCCCATCACCTATTACATATTCCTACAAAAAAAAAATTTGCTAGGGAAACCTCTTCAAATCACCTTGCTCCTCATTGTCTTTGTTCTAGTAATCCTATCTTAGTGACAACCCCCTTGAGTTGAAAAAGAGCAACCAAAAGCTGGAACAAAATTGGTGTGGTGACACTGGCCATTCCTCTTTGGTTCCCCTTGTCTAGTTTGCTTCTTCGGGACTTTAATGAAACATGCTAGTTTCGCAGGTAACAAATACCAAGTCTTATAACCATTCATTTTTGTTAATACTCATTTCAAATAACACCTCCCGATTGAGATTCTTTTTATCTCCAAAAGCTTCTAGGAAAGCAATCTCAAGATCATATCCTATTCCCCAAGTCTCTCCTATTTCATTTTTTTCCTTTCTTTTCCTTCATTTGATTTTTTTCATGCTTGCATTGTATTTTTTTTTCAACTTGCATTAAGTGTCAAATTGCTTGTGAGTATTGACTTTTACAACCATTCATTTTTGTTCATAACTTCGTATCCATTTCATATCACACCTTCCCATTACGAGGTGTTTGGTATACATATTCCTATACTACAAAAAAAATTGTTTTGCTAGGGAAACCTCTTCAAATCACCTTGCTCCTCATTGTTTTTTACCTAGTAATCCTATCTTAGTGACACCCCCCTTGAATTGAAGAAGAGCCAAGCAAAAGTTGGAACAAAATTGGTGTGGTGACATTGGCCATTCCTATTTAGTTTCCCTTGTCTAGTTTGCTTCTTCAAGACTTTAATAAAACATGCTAGTTTGGAAGGTAACAAATGCCAAGTCTTATAACCATTCAGTTTTGTTCAGACTCGTTTCAGATAACACCTTCCCATTGAGAGGCTTTTGGTCTCCAAAAGCTTCTAGGAAACCAATCTCTAGATCATTTCCATTCCCCAGCTTTCTCTCCTATTTCATTTTTTCCTCTCTTTTCCTTCAACCTACATTAAATGTCAAATTGCTTGTGGGTACTGAGTTTTACAACCATTCATTTTTGTTCATATCCATTTCAAATTAAAACCTCCCATTACAAGGCTTTTCCTCACCAAAAGCTTCTAGAAAACCAATCTTTGAATCAGTTTGCTTCCTATCTGCTTCTCTAGAACATGCCTCTCAACTCTGGCTCTTGGCTATAGCTCTGACTCTAGCTCTCGCTATAGCTTATGGCTCTAGTTCTTTCTATGGCTTCAACTCTGGATTTTGGCTCTAGCTCCAACTCCTGGATCTTTAGCAACTCGTTTTCCCTGAAATTATTTGGTTGCTAGGTTGTGCAACAACAGGTACAAAGCTACAAGCAAGGTGGGAGACATAGTTTGTGGCATGAAAGGCCCCAGGACCCTATGTTATATGTAATGGTGTCTACCCCTACATTAAGATGGAACTGTAAGGATTGATGTGAAATGTAAGAATGAGAGCAATATATCCCATTCTTTAAAAAAACATACCACATGAAGAAACATATATCATATATTTGAATTTCCAAGGTAAATAATGTCTCCATGATCAATGCTTATTACATGTGATTGTTTTACAACATTAATTGTTAGATTTTTAATATAGCAGAATAACTTCAACCATTATTTGCAGTGGAAAATAAATAAGGATCACTAAAAGATAACCATGCATAGAAACACAAAGACACAAAAATCTTATCCTAGGAAACCCTTCTACACAAGGGAAAAAAACCCAACAACCTTTCTTATGAGAGAATCAGTTCAAGATACAAAGAACATCCAAATACAAGAATAATCACTTAAATAAGATGTAGATAACTCCAAGAGACAAAGAAGTAACTTCTCCAAATATAACGAACCAGAAAATAGTCTTCCTCTTGCTCGAGCGAATTTCCTTGGTGTGGAGTGAACTTGCTTGAGGTGAGACTGAGAAGGGTGTCCTCTATTTATACTCTTCATGTTTGCTTTTTCAATTTTCTATTGGGGTCGACTTGCACACTAGTTGGGGGCGACTTGCCTTTTGTGCATAATAATAATAGTTTATTGTTTGTCTTCTTTTGGTCAACTTGAGGATGAGACCTCCTAACGCTACAAACACCAACACTCCCTCTTAGCTAGGGAGTTATCATCATGCTGGAACATATATGGATATCGTCTAAGCATCACGACTTGTCTTGATCATCTCTTCATCATAAGGAAGGTTTTCTCTTGTCCATGTGGCTACAACCAACATGACGACAATGGGCTACAACCCATAAGTCTCCCAACCACAATGGTTGTTGGGCACCAACCCAATGACAAGTCTCCCAACCACAATGGTTGTTGGGCACCAACCCAGCGACAAGTCTCCCAACCATAAGGTTTGTTGAGCACTAACCCAGTAACAAGTCTCCCGACCATAAGGGTCGTTGGGTACCAACCCAGTAACTCGACACAACTCAGTCCATCGAGGAGTACAAATCAACTCAACTCAATCCATCGAGGAGCGTAGTCGTTCCCAACCACTAGGGCTGCTAGGCACCAACCCAGAGACTGCAACACAACTCGATCCATCGACAAGTGTCATACTCAACTCAGTCCATCGAGAAGTGTAGTATCACATGGTAACTCAACTCAGTCCATCAAGGAGTGCCCCTATGTATCTCATGCATCTCATGGTAACTCAACTCAACGAGGAGTGCGCCCATGCATCTCATGCATTTCATGGTAACTCGACTCAGTGAGAAGTGCACCCATGCATCTCATGGTAACTCAACTTAGCGAGGAGTATCAAAGATCAACTCAACTCAATCCATAAAAGAGGATCATGTAGAATAGTTAGTTTTCCTCTCTCCCTCTCAAAGGAGTCACCCCATTCTCCCCGTCTTAGGGAGAATGTCTCATTGATGCTACAACATCAACACCCCCTTTCAACGAGAGAGAGAGACATTCTCCACCTCTCCAAGACTACAAAAACGTTGCCCTAGGCAGAGGCGCTACGTGCATATGTCGGCAATCTAGTCATCTTTAGGAATATACTAGAGCTGGAATGCCCCCTTCTGTACCAAAGCTTCACACAACTTTAGTTATCACAGTGAAATAGGGTCGGCGCTATCACAAATTTCAGAAGATCATTCTCCTCCAAGATTATGAGCATCCTAGACTTCCACGAGTTGAAGTTGGGAGCCCCGTCAAGTCTATCTTCCACTTTCACACTGTTCATTATAATTGTAAGTTGAGATCTAAAATCTGATTCAGAAACCCTATCAGGAGCTAGGTCGAAATGGAAGTTTGGCAAAAGAGAAATATGATCCCAAGGAAAGATGCGCCCTCCTTAAAAGATTTCCAAAACACTATTTTCTGGTCAAATCTATGGACAAAACAACTCAAAAACTGGAAGCCTTGGTTTCACAGTTCCAATAGAGAATAGGTCAAGATTGAAAATTCTCACATCTGAAATATGCTTCCATAGATAGGTGTGCCCTCCTAGGGCAAGTTTGAGAATGCTAAGGTCAAACCCAATCAGTGGTAAAAAAGGATTAAAGCTGGAATCCCTAGTTCTTGATCACGACAGAAATTAGGTCAAAATTTGAAAATTCATGAAATTGAAATTTGCTTCCACAGATAAGTGCACCCTCCTACAGCGAGTTTCATAGGTGCTCTTTTCAAGTGAATCTATGGAGAGAAGGGTCCAAACTTGGATGCCCTAGTTTCCACCAATAACATCTATTCAACACTGCTCTGATACCATGTTAGAGTTTTAAAAAGCAGAATAACTTCAACCATTATTTATAGCGGAAAATAAATAAAGATCGTTGAAAGATAACCATGAACAAAAACGCAAAGACATGGATTTGATCCTGGAAAACCCTTCTACACAAGGGAAGAAAACCCAACAACCTTTCTTATGAGAGAATCAATTCAAGATACAAAGAACATTCAAATACAAGAATAATCACATATACAAGATGTAGATAACCCCAAGAGACAAAGAAGGAACTTCTCCAAAGATAGCAAACCAGAAATAGTCTTCTTCTTGCTTAAGCGAATTTCCTTGGTGTGGAGCAAACTTGCTTGAGCTAATAATGAGACGAGCATCCTCTATTTATACTCTTCATGTTGTTTTTTCATTTTTCTACTGGGGCCAACTTGCACACTAGTTGGGGTTGACTTTCCTTTTGTGCATAATAATAATCATTTATTGTTTGTCTTCTTTGGGCCGACTCGAGGATGAGACCTCCTGATGCTACAAACACCAACATTAATATGTTTATTGTGCGGTTTGAGACCTCCTTTATGTCATTAATGGTTCCCAGTAAATAATGAGAATGAATGTGAGAGGAATTTGTAGCTAGAATGGTAATATTGTTGCATATTTTTGTTTCACTTGTTTAATAAAAGATCCAGCAATTAGTTAACCCCGCCTTCACATGCCCATTCAATGTCAAAGATCAATGGCCTCTATTTTAGAGTTGTTGCAATTGTATAGGGGTTGTTATTATGGTTTTTATGATAGTTAATTGATTGTTGGGTGTTTTATCCACTAGCTAGCAAAGTTACCAAAACTGAACCGATGGTCGAACAAGTCGACCCTAAGAACAGGAACCAGACCAAAACCAGAGAAAAAAAAACAAATAAAAAAACCAGTCCACCAAAAATACATAAAATATTCAAATTTTGACAAATTATATGTAGATGTATATGTGTGTTTGTGTGTGTATGAATATGTATGTGTGCATCCATGTGAATTTAAACCGTTATACACAAATATGCTTTCTTGTGTGTATAGCAAATAAGAGTGCATAGAACCAAAATAGCACACAGAGTGCAATCCATGTCAGAATCAAAATACATCGACAAAAACACTCTTAATGGCCTATAGAGTCCAAATCTACCAGAAAAAGGGCTCTTGTAGGCTATATGTATTTTGCTAGGTGCCATAATGAGCATATTTGATATTTCACTTGAATCATGTCTAACAAGCTCAAAACATTGTTGTTGTTGAATAAGAGTGCATAGAACCATCCAAAAATACATAAAATATTCAAATTTTGACAAATTATATGTAGATGTATATGTGTGTTTGTGTGTGTATGTATATGTATATGTGCATCCATGTGAATTTAAACCGTTATATACAAATATGCTTTCTCGTGTGTATAGCAAATAAGAGTGCATAGAACCAAAATAGCACAGAGTGCAATCCATGTCAGAATCAAAATACATCGACAAAAACGCTCTTAATGGCCTATAGAGTCCAAGGACCAAATCTACCAAAAAAAGGGCTCTTGTAGGCTATATGTATTTTGCTAGGTGCCATAATGAGCAAATTTAATATTTCACTTGAATCATGTCTAACAAGCTCAAAACATTGTTGTTGCTGAAAGGGTTGTTTCAAGGCTGTTGTAATAGACTATAACCTTGAAATATGCCCACAAAAGTTTCCTTTAACTTCACAGTTAGCTCAAAATTGTTGTTAGGGTTGATCAAAGCCTTCTTACTACTATAGGTAACCGCTGTTAGGTGTATTTTATTGTTGGTATGATGATAATAGATATAACCAGGGTTGTTGTAGGTACTTAGCATACTCTTTCAAGGCTGTTATACTGCCCAAGAATGTCAAAAATGATTCTTAACTCAAAACACTCAAATGAATACTGTGAGAGAAATAGAGGGGGTGAGGTTGCTTTTATAGCTTTCTTAGGGGTTTAGGGTTATTTAGAACCTTCCCCACTCAACCAACTTTTTGATTTTTTTTTAATTAAAAAAATGGCTTCTTGAGTGTCCCTGTATGGCTCCTCTGGAACTAATCGGAACTGGTAAAACTAGTCAGAACAAGTCGATGTTGTACAGATTAGTCATTTCTAGTATGAGATACCAATTTGAACCAATGAGGTCCCAGAACCAGTCGGACCGACCAGTTTTGCCGGTTCCAGTACGGTTTTTGTAACACTGCTAGCTATGCATTTTTCATCCTTGCTAGATATTGTATACACCGTTGTTTAATGTCTTTTTGTTGGTTGGGTGTTTTATCGGCTAGTTGGGCGCTTTATCCACTAGTTGGGCGTTTTATCCACTAGCTAGGTGTTTTTCCACCTTGCCAAACACTGTACGCACCCATGCTAGGTGTCTTGTCGTTGGTTAGGCATTTTATCCACTAGTTAGGAATTTTCCACCTTGCTAGAGGTTGTACACACCCTTGTTGAGTGGCTTGTTGTTTGCTAAGCATTTAATCCACTACCTAAGCATTTTTTCCTCTCATGCCAAGGTTGTACCTTCTCTTCTTGGATGACTTATTGTTGTTTCCATGAGAGATTTATCTTAATAAATGGTGTCCAAGGAAATACATTCACTTATGGACGACTATAATTGTTTTGATGAGGGATTGATTTAACTGTTGGTTATGTAGGCTACCCTTGACATGTTCCTTTGGTTATATATCTATATATCAAGAGGGAGTGAAATTTTTTAGTTTGGTGTCTCTTGAAAATGTGTTATCCCTATAGATGTTTATTTATATCTAGCTTTCCTTGATAGCCTATGAGAGTGTAGGAAGTTCACCTTGAGAGAGAAAGAGAGAGCTAAACCAATTTAATAAGTCACCTAATGTTCAAGCCATTAAGAACAACTATTGTTGCTTGCCTCGTATTGTTGTGGTATTACTAATACTTTCTACGAGAAGAGAGGATCTGTGTTGGTGAAACAACCTACAATTTACAAATCAATGGAGATAAGCAAAGTCAATGCGGGGAACTATGGTGTGCAAATTGTGTCTTGATGAAAAGTGTTGCAAGATATATTTCTTTCTTAGGATAGGTTTACAATGGCACGGATACCATGGTTGAGAAAGCTATGGAAACCATTTCACATGAATCTCCTCAATTTTTAAATGTCGATGCTCATTTTGTTGATTCGATGAAAAAAATCATTTTTGAGAGGCGAAACCAATTCAACACTCATTGCCCAGAACTCAAGGTTTTATGATGAAGACTTTATTGCTCAAAGCAATGGGGAGAGGAAGGCACCATATAAGGATAAAGAGGTAGTAAACGGAGTGAAAAGAACCCTTATGATAATATCTCCAGCTCATCTACACAAGGGAGGTGAAGGAAGAATTTGCTAGTTTTGTTGCTAGTTTGGATTAATATTCAGACATATCAGGTATGGATAGTAGGAGCACCATGTGACGTGTTAGATGGTGGATTTGTCATGAAGCAAATAGTGTACATTTGCAAACCCTTGGCATTCATATTCTTTCACAAGTGGTAAGCTCTTCATCAACAAAAAGGAATTGGAGCACCTGTGGTATTATTCATTCGATGAAGTGCAAGTTGGGTTCACAAAATGCTAAGAATCTTGTTTATGTGCATTCCAACCTTGGCCTTGCATCTCATAGGGATCCAGAATATAGCAATGGGCCCTCTAGAGATTGAGATGCAGAAACAAAATCCTCTGGTTTGGACATCTCTCTTATTGAACTAATTTTGAGGAACCTGGAAGTGGGTTTGGATATACTTCTTCCACTCTACATTCCACTATTGAATGTGCATCTTGTTCTATTTTTTATGATGAATGTGAAGATTGAGATAATGACTTTTCAGCTTTACCAACTTACCTCATATTTTATTTCTATGTTTATTATTTACAATTCAATACATGTACCATTGTAGCCTCGTATAAAGGCTGATTTTAGATATATAGCCTCATTTATAAAGGTTGTTATGGATATTACTACTTGCGTTATGTAATCATCTATGAGAAATATTATAGAGATGGGTTTAGGAGTAAATTGTGATGTATCAATTGTAGTTTATGTTTTTTATTTAAATGACCCTGCTTATTTATTCATGAATCATAATGCTTTCTTCCAATGTTTCAATATGATGTGTTATTTATAAAATAGCACATCGTCATCGTCGTCTTCATCATCATCATCGTTATTATTATTATTATCACATTTTCCCTTTTCCAAATATTTTAGGGGTCACATTACCAGCTAATTTTCATTTCAGAAACTTGTACCCGCTCCCCATATCATGCAACTTAGGCAAGCATCTTTCACATCCCATACTTGTGAAAGCATCTCATCTGTCACTAACATCTTCATGAGAATGAGTGCTTCTCCATTCTTGTCGTCATTTTCTTATTACTCCATGACTACTTGGTTCAGATGTGCTTCATGTTCAAATAGCTCTGCCTCACCTGGTTCTCTTACAACTTTCCCGACCACCACTCACAATAAACACAAGTACTGAAAAATGGTGACCATTTATTGTTTCCATGTGTTGAAATTTTACCCATAAAATTATGATTGGGCTCTAGCATAAAGCTAAAGAGTGTGATCATCTTAACCATCAAAGATATAATTCTCAAGCACCAATATAAAACTTCAACTTAGAATTAAAACAATTACTACTAATTTTGCTACTGCCCAAAATTAAAACAAATTACAATAACTCCAACCAAAATTATGTACCAAAGAGTTTTCTTAATTTCTTCTATACCAAAAAATCTATGTTGCATTGGTCTCAGGGACAGGGGGATGCAGGGGACGCGGGGACGAGTTTCCGAGAGGGCTAGAGCGCACCCCCAATTTTTCACTGGACAGCAATTATATAATGTAAAATTTAAAAATAATATATATATATATATAATTAAAAATAAAAATTATTTACATTGAGATAAATCATAAAATAAAAAATCTTTGCAACAAAATATTAAAATAGCTTCCATGAATTTTTATCATAAAACAATGAAACATTGAAACATCAAAACATACATGTTTGCAGCCTTTGATTGAGATAAATGAGTCATAAAAATGATAAATCAGAACATGATTGCAGCATGAAATTAAAATATCTGCCATGTAAACTTTATAAAAAAACTGAAAATTTCAAAAACATAAAAATTTCAATTTCAATTTAAAAGTTAAGAGTTATGAATTATTCATGAAACATAAAAGACTAAAGTCTACAAATGTAATCACATAAATATTTTAGTCTTTAAAGTTTAAAACTTGAAATTCATATGCAAAAGGAAGAGTCTATCTTAAGCATAAATGAAGGGTAGGGTTTTAAATTTTTAAATTTTAATTTTTTTTAACTTGTTTTTAATGTACACGAAAGGGGACGTGTGTGAATCCTCGATTGGTCTAGGGACTTCGGGGACGTCCCCGAAAAGTCCCCTATTTTTTGGGGTACGTTTAGGGTACGGCGAAAAAGTCCCCGAGTCCCCAATGGAGTCCCCGACCATTTGGGGACGTTTCCGAGGAGTTCCAAAGTCCCCGGAACGCCGAAACACAGGGAACGGGTGAAATTTTAGAGGGGACGGGTCCCCGTGCAACATAGCAGAAAATTAAAAAAATGTTACCTCTGTCTCAACTTCTTTGCCTGCAGGAGACAACTTTTGCACTCAATTTTTTCAGTTTTTGTTATAGCCTACGTACAGGCCCTGTTACAGGCTACCTTCTGTGTGACTGTTTTGGTCTTCCTACAACCCAACCTGCTCACTATAGCCTGCTCTATTTTTTTGTTTATTTATTCACCTTATGTTCTAACTTGGGCTATATTAATAATCATTTACATCACTCAAATATTAAAAAATTAAATAAAATTTGCCAACATTGGTTGCGGTTTATTCCTCTTAGTCTTGTTCGACTCCCCTTCTACCCTTCATATGCCAACTGCCAATCAATCCCTTGGACACGATCTCATGTTCACATGCTACCATAGTCTTTCAATCTTGCTTCTCCAACCTTCACCTTGTCGTAGATGCCAACTCTTAAATTGACTCTGATACTATGTTAGTAAAAATGCATACAACCGTAACATAAAGTTTACACCAGCAAAATGAGAGAGAAACCATTCAAATAGCATTATCTTCACTTATGAAAACATATCATTTATGTGAGTACATCAACTGAGTGACTCTTCATATTCTATAATTAATTAAAGACTAATAAAAATCCTAAGCTAAACTAAAGTAAAAAATAAGATGACTTTATCCCAAAGTGTTCTTTCTAACTTAACTAAATAAAGTACTTAATATCATCATTAGATATATATTCTACAAAAGACACGAGTAGCAGGAAAGGTGCACATGCTCCAAGAGATTTGACGCATATATGGCACTCTGTCTATTGGACAATGTTACGAACTACCATAATCATGCTATAGAACTTTTTCAGGTCAAGGGCTTGGTGGGATTTGTACTGCCTTCAAGCTCACATTGCGGGGTCCAGGGTTGGAATTTCAAATGAAGGACACCCGTCAAAATTGCCGGTAATCATCAAAATCTGAAACGTTTTCTGTATCCTAAGCCAGATTTTGACGGTCTCCCTAAAATCTTAGCTGTCTTTGACGGGTAAATTGGGCCATGACGGGCATTTACCCGTCAAATTCCATCCCTGGCAGGGTCGACATACTCCTTGGACTTTGGGTATCCAAAAGTGGGCCTGCAATCTTATGGGAGTATCATGGTCTTAAGGTTATTAGCACAAACTTAATGCAACGTGCTTGGCATCACTTGCCACAGGAAATATTGTAATGCCTCCCATGATAGAGCCTCAGAGAATCCGTACTGCACGTGACCAGGGATGTCAGCACTATAGATCTGACACCAAACAATCCTTCAGTACTACATGACTAACATGGAAGCACAGTCAATCCCCATGACTGTCCTACAAATTGAATTTCCCATGGTTTCATCCACAGGAGAAAACAAAAATCAAACTCTAGAGTCTATCATAACAATACAGGTCAGTGAAAGCCACGATTAAAATTCAGATGCCCCCAAAAATGTTGGCTAGTTAAGAAGTGCTTGCAGACATTGTCGTATCAAAGCCATAAATAAAGTATAAAAGACAATGTGAAATGGTCATCAATGCATCCCAAACCATTAAAACTAAATAAATGATTATTCACAAAATCTCCTCATAAAAGATAACAAAGAAGTAAATGCATCTCATAGATAAGATAAGACAATTTTATTAACGTCCAACACATGATCACAAAAGTAGTTCAGTGGGACTAAAAGGTACATCCAGTGTAGGTACAATGTGGGATTGTGAAAACAATTTCTAAATAAATACTGAAAGCACATAGATAAAAACTGAATGTCTATCTAGGAGATAAATATCTAGCCAAATCTTGTTGTTGAACAAAGGAGCATAGGGATGTCAATGTCTGCTAGAGAATATACATGAGATTTAAAGAAAAAGTATTGTAAAGAGAATATGCATTCCATCATCAAATCCATGAATTAAAGAGCAACACTAAACCATTCATTGAAATTGAAGAGAGAAGCCTGTGACAGCACAAAGAGTGCTCATAGCTAGCTCTAGTCTACGACTATACCTAGCAAAGTTAATGGGAAAAACTATTCTGCATACCCATCTATGGATTGAAAGTCTTTACATGTACGCAGATTTCGAATTAGAGTCCATATTCTTTCTCTAACAATCACATTAGAATAAAACATTATGGTTCCAAAGTATCTTCAATATATGCCTAGCACCTCCTTTCCCATTCTTTCTTTTGTTTTTCCCATCTTCTGTTTCACACCTTAAATTATGTAAGCCAGTTGTCATTTGAGCCAAAACACACTTTACTCTCCATGGATGTTCAATTTCAACTAATAATCCTACTTTGATAAATGAACTTGAATAGATATACAAACGAACTGGAATAGATATACAATCTAGAGGCAGGAATTATAGGAAATCCTACTGCTTCTTTCTCTTGGTGTTTCTTTTCCACTTACCCCTTGTATAGCGCTCATGTCTGTTGATTTTTAGCTCCTTCCTATCTGTCAGGCAACTTTCAAGTTTCTACTACTATGTCCCAATTTTTTAGCCACAATTTACATTGCAGCTCCCACATATTCTTCCTCTTTTTAAAGGCAGCCAACATATTGAATTTTTACAGCATTTGACCTAGTTTTAACTTTTGACAGCTGCCCTCCACCAAATTTTGGACTTGTAAGGATGGAACTCAGGAGGTATAGCAGGTCATTGAGCAGCTTGCCATCTTGACCAAAGATGACAGTTGTACATATTTTAAAGCTTCATGCACCCTTGAAAAATAATACAACCACACAAGCATCTGGCCACCTCTAATTTCTGCAACAAGCTAGGATATATAATTGCACTAGCCATTATAATACAAAACGTGAACAATGAACACTTTTGCCCCAAGAAAGGCATAATCAAACAGGCTAATGTTATTCATGGACAATACAAAAGGTGACACTTACCATAACTTTTGGCAATGGTGTCGCTACAATTGGATTAATAATATCCATCTTAAGATACATTCAGGAAACATGTTGAGTAAGTCTCACCCAAAGAAACTGCATAGAATTCATCGCAAGTTATCTGCTCTCAGATAAGTCTAATTTGAGATGAGCCAAGGCAAATGGCTTGTCTCAAATAAATGCTTGTATACAAAGACTTTTATTGACACAAACGGTAAGAATAGGAACACGCTGAACAGGGCCAGAGAAATGACGATGATGCCTCTTGTTCGGTCTACACACCAGATGGGAATTTTTAATTAAATTATTTTAAAAGCAAATTTGCTCAGAAACAATTTACCAGAGCACTAGAATGGCCAGAGTATGCAAATTGTACTGTTCGTTATATTCCACATTAACACAACCTTCATGGTAAATCCTAATCATCAACACGTGTATTTTACTCTTACTGGCGCATATCATGCATATGATGAAAGTTGTACAAGTGAAGCTTTAAAGTAAATATTGCATCAGATTCATGTGTGGAGCTTCTAATGAATATTTGATAATGGATAGGGGTATCAATAAATCAATGTATGCATCATGGCTTTATTTGGCTACTAAATGAAGGAAAGATAGGAGACCCACTTAGCAGTGCCTGAAGTAAATTCCTTATTCTTCACTCAGAACTAGCAATAGCATTATATTCATATTGTTCGCCATACGTTTGGGAATCAATCAACAAATGCACATGCCAATAAGAACAGAACTACTCCTGGCTGCTTTTTGAAGAACTTCTGGGACTTGCAATAAAAGAGGAAAACACAACATTATGGATGCTCAATAATGCAGCGATTGTTTCAGTTATAAGAAGACATTTTAGCAAATGATCTAAAAAAGGAATAATAGACCCTTCTCCTTGAAGAATACACAGGCTAGCTTGTAATGAGAAAGCTAGCAAGACTTGATGTTGGTAGATGTAAATTATTAAGCTGAAAATTCATGTGGGCTAAACTAGCTCATGTATCTTACAAAAAGTAAGTACAAAGTTTACTGGTTTCATCTTTAAATTGAAATAATAAAAGACCAAAATCTTTGAATTGAAAGAAAAAAATTAAAACTCTATAACTATGGCTTCTAAGATTGGAATATCAAGTCAATGAATAAGTTAAGAGACAGCAAAGAAAGCTAAACTTGTAATCCAACTACTAAAAGAAACCCGCATTTATCTCTAAAGCTTAGGTATCATCAAGTATAACAAAACATGGAATTTGATTACAACAGAGAATACCTCATTTAGATATTTATTATGTAGGCATATGCCAAGGAAGCAATGACAATGAATTTTCTGAATGATAATTGACAGGAGTAAGAAGCCCAGAGATGCATGTCTTCTTAAGAAACAAGCTGCACCCCCGGTAAGTTGGAAAATATTGGGACAAGGTAAAAACGAAAGATGCCATCAGATCAAATCCTCTTAAGGCGTCAAGTGATCTCATTCGAGCTTGTCTTCTTTTGCAAGCCAATGATCAAATTCTGGAGTAAACCCTAAGATCTTCACACTCAACTGGTGATCAAAATTTATGCTTACACAAATTTGCCTTGAAAAGTTCTTCAAACGCCATGGCAATGGGGGCTGATACAACTTCACGAATCCCTAGTTACTGGAGTTACTGAACTCAACTCAAACATAGGTTTGTTTTTATTCTTCATTTTGAATAGGTTATGCAGTTTCTTCAAGTCAACAAAAGAGTGGTTTTGGCCTAAAGATAACATTCTATCATCGTGTGATTGTTCTGACCTCACATTAGAAATTATTTCATCAGTTGCTACCTTCCTGCTTCCTTTTTTAAGAAGCAATTCGTGCCTGACATTTCTTTCGCTTTCTCGGTGAGTCCCATTTTCTGTTGGCCTCTCGGGCACAACACCATTCCCTCCTCGCCTACTACCCGATTGCAGAGCACTCATCAGAGTCTTGAGCGCACGACTCGGAGAATTTTTATTCACTAACAGAATTTCTCCAACCTCTGCCGGTGTCATATAACCCCCTGCCTGAAAAGCCTCTTCGACATGAGGGAAGAGCTTATGCTCTTTGACACCCAAATAATTATTTGCCAAGGTTTTGAAAGCAGAAAAAGTGCAGTGAGGAAAGTAAATATGCATGTCCATTCTCCCAGGCCTCAAAAGAGCAGGATCCAATCTATTTTTATTATTTGTAGTAAACACTATTATTTTCTCTTCGCCGCAGCTTGACCAAAGACCATCAATAAAATTCAACATCCCAGACAGTGTAACTTTGCCACTTTCATGTCCATTATCATCATCATCATCATTGCCCTTCTGTCTCTCGTCTTCATCGCTCACACCGCTGTGCCTCGACAGATCTAAAGAACAATCAATATCCTCGATTACAATAATAGATTTGTTGCTTGTCTGCATCAAAAGCATCCTCAGCTCCGAATTATCATTCACCTTGGTCAATTCCAAATCATAGATATTGTAATGCAAGTAATTAGCCATGGCTGCAATCATGCTGGATTTCCCTGTACCAGGAGGTCCATAGAGCAAATAACCGCGCTTCCAAGCCCGGCCCAATCTGTGATAGTAATTCTTACCGCGAACAAAAGCATCAAGATCCATTTTAATCTTATTCTTCAGGTCTGCTTCCATTGCAATGGTATCGAAAGTGGCAGGATGCTTGAAAGCCACAGAAGTCCACTCAGGATGTCTGAAAGCCATTGAAGTCCACTTCTGCCTACCAAATTTCTCGCTGTTCGTATAGAGCTTGAGCTCTTTGTTCCTGTGATCAACATCCTCTGCAACAGCCTGAACATGTTCCAGATAAGGTCTCAGAACACCAGCCTTGTCCCTCTTATGGATTTTCAAAACAAAACTCTTGGCTGCATCACCCTCACCATCCTTCTCCTTCACCTCGTGTATCCACCACAACCTAGCACCCAAAAACACATCCTCCACACTCTGACCTGCCTCTAATGAAACAAATATATCACTGGAATTCTTAGCAGTATACAAATTGGCATAATGAGTATCCACAGCACCTCCCAGGGTACCGACATATGTACTAACCTTATTATATAATCCATTCTCTTGGAACCCATCAGAGCCATAGTATTCAGGAATCCTGAAAAACTTGTAAGCTTTCCATCTCTCCTGCCATGATTCCAGCCATCTCTTCACCATTTCCAGCAGCTGGGGAGGGACCAAGTTCTGAAAGACTACTATGATCCCCATTAATGACCAAAAATGGGTAAGGGACTCCATGGGCAAATTCAAATCTCAAACAGATTATGGGTATTATATCAGACAACAGAGAATCCAACCTTCTAACAGATTAGCTTAAGCTCCTGCAATTTTATGAAAATGAGTAATCATCCAGGCAAGGCAATTCAATCTTGCAGCTATAGCTTTCAGATTTGTTTCCTCTTTTTCAAGAATGGGTATTGTAGATATCGATTCTTGGAACACTTACATTGAAATTCTGTTCAAAATACCGAAAAGCGAAAAGGGCATCGAGGTAATCGAGTTGTTTACGCATGGTAGGTCGAAGAACACCGTGAAGAAATTGCTTAAAATCCCGGCGGATCCTTTTGTGGGTGTAGAACGTGTTAGAACCGCGTATACGTGTATACTTGCACAGTCAAAGGACGGGCAGGCCCCCTCAATTCTGTGATAAACAACAATAAAATCATACCTTCCAAGCTTTATTGAGTGTGCATGTCCCTGAAGCCGGCGGTTGGCTGATGTCAGTTTCGACGGCGCTTCCTCGGGAGATGAGCTGATGTGCATGCGAGACTGACCAAAAAATAAGGAAACTGTCAAACAAGTTTTAGAGATGTTTCCTCTCCATTTATCTATTCTATTTATCTTTAAGAAGTTTCTTAACACAATTTCCCGAGGTTTCTCGATTTGGTCCGCCAAAAACAAAACAATTTGTAATTTTTAAAAATCCAGGATTTCGAAGTTTCCATCGAGGTGTATGAGATTTTGAATTTTTCTAGGGGCTTAGAAAGTGTTTTTTATATGAATAATTTATAATTTTCATAAATTTTAAATGATAAAACAAATATATTACGAGGAATCCGTTTCTTTTAAATGTATTTAAAATTTAAATTTAAAAAATTTGATCTATCTCTGGTTTATGTTTAAACAATTTGTGCTTAACTTTTACTTATTTATTTTATAGGTTAATATTTGGGCCTACCTGAAATCTCGGTACATGTAGATTTGATGATGGTTATTGATTGGGTTAAGGGAGGATGAAGCTTAAAGTTATCAACCTTGAGCATGGGTGTAATGGGAATTGCTGATTTGGTTCATGGCTTCACTTTTTTTAACTGCCACAATATTTATAGTGAACACAATTAATTGGTCGATCGTCTATCCAAAGAAGCTCTGTCCTTTACAGAGTGAAACCTCATTGTACAAGAATTCATGGAGGGGCTTCTGGCCCATGAGGTTTCTATGGATCTTTTTTCTCAGTAGAATGTTGTAGGGAGTCATTTTGTAAGAGGCATTCCACATGTAGGGATTCATTTCGTAAGAGGCGTTCCACATATTCTGGTAAGTTGTTTTACTATGATTTTTTTGGACAACATAGTGGCTTTAGGTTGACATTTATGAACTGTATGTCTAAGGACATAATGTAGATTGTTGAAATGGCGTCAAAACCATTATCTTTGCATGTAACAAGTCCTTTGCATAATGAAAAAAGGATTAAACATTTTTTCTTCTGAAAAATACAAAAAAAATAGGTATTTTTAATTTTTTGGTAACACATCTTTTCTATATTGGATTGTAGAACATTTTTCCTAAAAAAAACAAAAAAAAATAAAATTAAATTTTTGGTAACTTTAGGTTACTACATCTTTTCTATATTCGATTGTCTCTATATTGAGTTGTAAAACATCTCCATTTGTATTAAATAAAAAAATTGTTTTTATTTAAAAAATTTATAAAAAATATTTTATTAAAAAATTAACATCTTACATAACTTTAAAAAAAAAAAATATTTATAATAATATATATAAATAAAACAATTTAAATATTAATAACATTTAATTAAAATTAAAAAATAAATAAATTTTATATAATAAATTTAATTATGTTAAAGTTTAATAGTCTTCACTTTTCGAATTAACATCATTTATATTCAAGAATCTAATTACAATTATTAAACTAAAAAATTAATCAAAAACATTAAACTTTCGTCTAATAAAAAATTCAATTTGAAAATATATTTTAAAAAGCTAACAAATATCTCAGTTTGGAAATGTTCTTGAAATAAAATATAGTTGATAATGATGACAAATAAGATGCTCAATGGCGTTGAGCAAGATGGAGGTGTTTATGGTGTTGAGCTAAGATGGAGGTGTTTATGGTGCCAATAAAATTGTTTGGATTTTAATCAAGAATGAATGGTGTTAGAAAGATAAAGGTATTTATGATATATGTTTATATGGTTTTAATCAAGAATGAATGGCGTTAGAAATAGATAATTCATTTATCTTAATAATAAAATTATTTTTATATATTATAAAAATAAAAATAAAAATATTATTTATTTTTATATAATGTATGTAAAAATAATTTTAAGATATACGAAACAATTAAAAATATTTTTATTATTAGAATTGAAATTCATCTTGATTAATTTAAAAATAATGTATTTTAAAAAATTAACAAAAATATTAATTAAAAATTATTTTAAAATAAAATATAATTAATAATAATGTTAAATAAAATGTTTATGGATATCTAAAATAAATGGTGTTCAATGATTTTGAGCTAAGATGAAGGTGTTTATGGTGCTAGATAAGATGGTTTATATAAATTTTTAATCAAAAATGAATGATATTAAAAAGATAGATATTTTATATATCTTAAAAAATGTTTTTTATTTAAATAAATCATTTTTTTAATAAAATATAGTTATAAATAGTATTTTTTATTATTTTTAAATATAATACATTTGTATATAATATTTTTATTAATTTTAAAAAATATGAACTTGTATGTATATAAATTTAATGTAAAAGTAACACTATTTTAATTATTTTTTATTTATAAAAAAAAACATGTTAAAAAAAAGACCAGGTGCTACTTTATATTAAACAACATTCAAACATTTTTGAAGTCCAAAAACATGAGCTTGCTTCACAGCATTGACATATAGACTTAGCTTTCTTCTAGGAGTATGTGTGTTGACCTAAGCAGATAACTTTTACTTGAGTTAGTGTTTGTTGACCCAAGTAGATACCCTGGTATACAGTTGGTTTTGTTGACCAAAGTAGTGAACTTAATATACCAATAGAAAAGTAGCTAACTTGATAACCTTTATGAAAGTCTTTGATGAGGTACATGCCCACTTGATAACTTTGAAATAGGAGCTCACCTACCTTCATTTACTTGCTCCTAACATTAACAAAAATAATAATATTTAATACATTTCATTTTCGTAAATGAAAGAAGTATTAAAGTTAAAACCCAACAGCGTGTGCCCCATAATGAAAGTTGTTGGTCTTTATTTGTACGCTAAGACTATTGTTGGGCATAAGAACTTCTAGATGTATGTGGTTGATTTCAATAAGATTGATTTTCTTGGGTACTTTATGGCGGTGTTCATTACAAAGATTAGGTTGGACTGAGTAGTGTTAAGTATTCTAAATCTTTTCTTCGATTTTAATTATATAAATTAATGGTCTTGGAGTAAGAAAAAGTCAATAATTAAAAATAATGTTATAATTATATTTTTTTAATTTTTTTAATTATATTGATAAGCGTTTTTTATTTGAGATGTTGGAGTGGACAAATATATATGTTTTTTTTAGAGAAGTGTATTGTCATTGATTTTATGGTAGTTGTTAGAAATTCAAAATAAATAATTATTAAAAAAAGAATATATAAAATAATTGATGCATGGATAACTCCTACCTAATGGGTGGATAACTGACAGTTTGTGAGAGATAACTCATTTAACTAGAATAAGGCAAAAACAAGTAACCGATAACTTATTAGTGGTACTTAACTTGTGACCTATCCATGTTCAGGAGCCACAAGTTAAGTGATTGTGCTAGTATATTTTTTATTGAATAAGGTGATAGATGTGGGGTCTTTCATAATCTTGATGAAAAAGAAGAAATGATATAAACGTGTTAATTTTTAGAGATTCTCTACATGTCATAAAGCAAGTAAAGAAAAATGTAGTGAATGAAGAGACTATTCAAGAGAGGATATATGAGCAAATCATCTATAACCTTTAAAGTCTAAAAGATGCAAAAACTTTTTACATTTGACATCATAATAACTCAATTGCAAACAAGCTTGCTAATGAAGCAATCAAGAGATAAGGGCATCCTTGTTTAAAATGAGGACCGTCGGAATGAAGGTGGATCCCTTAGAAATTGTAGTATGGTAGGGTTTGAGAAGGATTTAATCCATTCACAAAGGAAGGACATTCAAATGGTGGTTGGAGGTTGTCTTAACATTCACTCCACTTGGCAAATCCGTCCTCTCATGTACACTATGTCAAGTCTCATTTACTCCATGTAGTGCCCTTCTGCTAGGAGGGCACTAGATCTATCAACAAGGTTCGTCTTATGTACAAAAGCTCATTCACAGCTGAGATTAATAGTAATATGCAATTATGTTTTTACATTAAAGATATATCTACTCTTCCTTATCTTTATGTTTTCAACATTCAAATCATAACATCATATAATTCTATAATGTATAGCATATTTATGATTTTTTGCATAAAATTTGCTAACTACAACATTCAATCATTTTAGCCCTGAAAATTATGAAAACAAAGTAAAATGTCCATATTCAACAAGTAGATTACCTGGTTTTCTAGCAGGTTGTAAATGGATCCCTTGGTTTTCCCGTAGCTTCCCTTTTGACCACTTAGCAACCCCCACAAAGTTATGAACCACCCTACCAACCAGGTGTTAACGTGTTGGCCCTAGGAAATTGATAGATTTCCTAGCTCCCGAGCCTACATACCAATAATCTTGTAGCAGTGATTCCCCTGTTTTCCACTCATAACTCTTTTCCACCATTACCTTCCAAATTCTGAATAAAATAATTCAACCCTTGTCTCCTCCCTTCACTCTTCCCTATGTACTCTCCTTCACTCAAGAAGACTTCCAGCTTACTCCACCACCTCCCGTCAACTCACTCCCAACCCCCAAACATTTATTTCCATCCAAAAATAATAAAATACGGTACATATTTCCTCGATTCGTTCAATGTCATAAATGTTAATTAAATTAGTTGGCTGAATTGGTTGCACAATAATTAGTAATTATATGATATATATTCCCTTGGGATTTCCACGCGATGGTGGGTTAATTACTAGACCCACTCACTATTTATCATTAAATATGTTTGGATAAAATAACATTAATATAGGTATTAGTGTGGACTTTTCAAGTCGGTGAGTATCAAATGTATTACCCATCCGGATTAATTATCTTACATAGCATTAAATTAACAACACTTGCTTTAATACCATCCTATCTTATCCTTCAAATATATCTTTTTTGTTTACAATTTATATTTTACATTTGATTTGATTAATAATTTGATTAATTACTTTACTCAACAATCCTTATAATATTTGAGTTGGTCCGTTATGTTTTATGATAAAGGACAATTATGTCATCATTAATATTAATTAAATTATTATTATTATTATTATTATTATTATTATTATTATAAATAATAATAATTAGTGTTAAACAAATAATAATAATATTTATTGGTTTATCTAATAAGTACCCTAGTACTAGGCAACATCCTTGTATTTGTAAACAAGGCACCCTTAAGTGTTTTCCACAATCATGATAACAATTAAACAATACAATTCTCCTACTCATATGGAACGGTATTTTATGTTTTATTCACGATAATTTCCTTACGACTATTCTAATTGAAGATATTTAATCAATTGCTTATTACAATGTTCACATATACTTAACAACTTAATGCTTATTATGTTTATTGGATCGTTGCACAGCTAACTTAATTATTCATAACAACTTATACAATTATTTAACATCTTTAGTATTCATGTATCGATACTAGCGTACATGTGCAAAGTGTGCATGCGTGGCCAATGTATGCACAGGTCAGGCATGTA